>JAHLSL010000010.1:5194776-5249776 GCA_025920805.1 Petroica traversi
ATTTCCCGCCTTCCCTCCGCCCCGCCCTGAGGCGCCACCGCCTCCCCTCAGGGGCACCGAGAGGGGGAGCGGCGCTGGGAAAGCCTGCCGGGCGTTCCCTCTGCTCGCTTCGGGAGAGGGGAGATAGAGGAGCAGGGAGATTATGGGGAACGGAAGAGGAGGGAGATGGAGTAGGGAGATGATGAGGGACGGAGGAGCCCGGGGAGATGGCGAGCTGCCTCGGCCCCAGGCGTTCCCGCTCTCCCGCTTCTGAAGCTGCGCTTCGCGACGGAGGAACTTGTAAAAATTATTTGGCACATAGAGAAGTAGGAGATCAGGCGGTCTCCTGCCTGAGGTAAAAAAGAAAATAAAATCTCAGCTGGCAGGATTTGAGGTGTAGGAGGCACTTTTGGAGGTGCTGCGAAGCCACAGAACTGTCATAGTGCCACACCTCAGTCAGGCCGCTAATGTTTTCCCTCAGGGTCTTCCTGGCAGAGTTCAAGGGTAACAATTTTCACCCAGAAAGACAGGTACTCACCCCAGAACTGCACAGCGGAAGAGGCAGTGGCCACCTCAGGCTGGTTCCAGGCAGGGACAGAAGAGAGATGCAGCTGACCCAGGAGCTGATCAACCCTGCTTGTAATTTGGCAGTAAAGCACACTGTGAGGTGAGTTTTAATTCCACAAGATCCCAGGGCATGGATTTGTTCATACCCCACCATTTGTGCAAGGTTTGATTTATTAAGGTCCATTCATCCAGGTACACAACACATAGGCAGAGCCCAGTGGGGACCGCCACACCATGACTGCAAGTCCTTTTGCAAAAAGGGGTATAAAACTTAGAAGTATAAGCCCGGGTTTGTTTTTTTTTTTTAAAAAAAAAGGGACTGGCCCCGTTTTTAAAACAGCAATCAAAATCCAAAATATCAGCAACCACATAATTGCAAGGGATCTTAAAAGTAGTAACACAGATTACATCTGCAAAGCCTGTATTGCCATCAGTAAATTGAGTCTTTATGTACAACTCTTTCTGCTTCATCAGTCTTGCGGGCTCTGAGGTTTTTTCATTACTGAAGACTCACCAGCAGAAAGCTCAGCCATAAAGGGAACAAATTCAAGATTTCCATAAGGCATTTTGCTGAGTTTTCCTCCTTTGCAACAGTTGTCAAAGCAAACTGTAGGAGGTCCGTACTGGGGTTTGGTTTATTTAAAGAAGGAACCACAGATGCCCAGTTCAGTATCAAAGAAATCATCACCATTATCAGTGTTATGCCTTACCTGAGTAAAGGCTCTTTCTAGAAGAAAATTACCTCTAAATAGTTGCTTGGGAATCAGAGGACAAGCCTCTATTTAAGGAGAAAACTTTTTTGCTCTGCTGTTACAAAGAGGTATCCACATGATCAAACTGAAACGAAAGCATTATCAAAGGACTTCCTGATTCCAAGCTCTTTCCCTGCCCACAAAGTTTCACCAGAATAAGAAACTGAAACAAATCAGATGAGGTAAAAGAAGAAAAATGAAACAGATTAAGTATGAATAAATAGTAAAATACACTATCCTAAAGCAACAAAACTAATGAGATATTCCTATTTTTGTTTTATTTTCAAGTATGTAAGAATTGGAGATCCTTTTGTCCCCACCAAACCATGGAGAATACTTTAACATCCCAATCTTAGTGGGATACATTGGTCTAATAAAAGGTTGGGGTTCAATAAACTCATAAATAGGAGTTGTTTTGAGCTTTTATTTGTGAGCAAGGATGAGATCACAGAATACTAATTCATGGAGTTCTGAGAAATAGTGAATCATCCTTAAAAACTTACAGCTCTCTCACAACTTGTGTAATTTAATGTTAACATGTGGTATAAAAGGGTTTAAGGTATTCATCCTGCAAATCATGGAAAATACCTGTGGGTTTGTTTGGTTGTTTTGTCTGCTGGGTTTGTCTTTGTTTTTTTGTTTTTTTTAATGAGAGAATAGATGCAAAGTTAAAGATTTTCAAGCTCTTATCAGTCATTAAAAGAGTTAAAACCCTCAAAGACAACCACTCAGGAATATAATAGAAACTAGTCATATGACTCATGCAAAAAAAAAAAAAATTACTTAAAAAAGAAGTTCCTGCATATAGCAGGCCACTCCTGAAGAATGAGTTCATACTTTAAATCCAGATCTTTATTAATAAACAACCATCACTAGTAAGCCCACATAAAGGCAATGTAAATGTTACCAGCAATTTTTTAATGGTTTGGTTTCAGACACTTTAAAACACAAAATTCACACTTACGTACTTTTAAAAAATAATAAAGATTAAAGGATTTACCTGAGAAAAGCTCTAACCAGATTAGAACTTAATTCTAGAGCCTTTGGCCCTATAAATAGCACAGTCTCTCGGGTGGGAGTAAGAAATTCTTTTTACCTGTTGGGCTGAACTGGAGATGAGGCTTTTTTCTTTTTTGTTGCTTATCATCAACCAATTAGCAACCCTCCCAAAAAACTGCTTTTTATTTAGGCAGGTTAAATAAAACCTAGTGACCTCTTCACTGTTGCTGTAAATTAGCAATTGGGGAGGGGATAAAGGGGATGAATGGCCATTATAGCTACAGATGTGAGGGTGGTTTTGTGGTTTGGGCTTTTTGACAGAAGCAATTTCCCTTCAAGGTGATATAGCTACCACTACTGCCAAATTAAAAATTCTAATAGGAGAAAGGTGAGTGTGCTAATAAGAGTAAAAATACACAAATTTGACTAGTATCAACCTGTTTCTGGAATATCTTCTGGAGAGTAACAATCAGCTGTGCTGGTTTGTCTTGGGGTGCATTTAAAGAGTGTTGTGAGATTCTCAGGGACTCGGTGCTTTCTTTAAGTGTTTAATAAGACAACAAACCTGTCCTGAGGCTGTATTTGTTTCTGCCTTTATCTTAAATCTCTGTTCATTAAACATTTGGTCCATCTTCCATTTATTTTATTTTTTTCTTCTTGCTCAAACCTAAACTTGAACATTAAAGATTGCAGTCAATTCTATGAATCTTGCAGTATCACGTGCACAAAGCCCCTTAAATGTCCTATGGTAGGTGAGCACTTGTAGCTTCTCTCATCATTGCATTGTGATGCTTTTGGGGTATTTAACACTGACATTTTAGCACTTCCACATTCAATTCCCCTGCTTTGCTCCAGATCCCACTGATGCTTAAAATATCATGGCTAAATTTACTCCAGAGATGTAACGTCTCTGTATTAGGAGCATTGACAACAAGGCATCAAGTTTCAGACTGCTTCCCAGTTGGTGCTGAGAGATCTATTTGTGTCCCTGCATCTGCGCAGCTCCCTTGCTCCTGCCGTGCTCGCTGCCGCTTCCTCAGGACTTTGGGAGTAATTACTTCTCGCGGTATCCAGGGAGCTCCAACATCCAGGGGCCGTGTTGCTCAGCTCAGTCATTGTCTGGGTGCACTGACACCCATTTCGGAGCCTCCCGACTCTATTTTATGTGACTGGCCCCGTGATTGAGATCACGTAATTACAATAATTAGGAAGCTCACCTCAGGATATTATTGGAGCAACCCACCCAAACCCAAGTCCATATGGTTTGAAATAGCTAATGAGTCAGTTAATGTGCTATGTCCAGGAGTAATGGACACTCAATATGGATGGCATGGAGACATCATTTACCAAACTCATGACTGATTAAGGCTTTTCATGTAGACAGTTCATGTGTTTTGCATCTCGCAGTAAGTTCAACCTGTTAAAGGTGTTTATGTGTTAAACAGAGCAGAGGAAAGCAGCAATTTGCAAAAGGCAGGTAAGACATTAGCCTTCTCTTTAAAGAAAATACAAAAGATAGGAGATCTGGAAACTTTCATTTGAAATAAATTATTTGAGAAGTACTGTTAAAGTGCAGTGACAGTGGCAATAGGTGACATTTGTTTTAGTGTAAAGTAGCCTGAATCAATGACTCCCACACTTCCAGAGGGGACACATTAGCCTCTGGAACTTGTCTTCCTTTAACACTCACCTTGCTACTGATCCCGTGGAATTGTGCAGCCAGTTCTACACCATAAACTCACCACAACAGGAAATTAATACAAGGAAGGCAAACTTCCTGCCAACGAAAGCACCAAAAGCCCTGAAAAAGGTAAGAATGGATGTCTGGCTTTTGAATGAGCTACAGAATCTGCCCAGTCAGGGTCAGGTTTCTACTCACTGAGGAATTATTTTAATTTTAAAATGCTGCTCTCTCATCATTTCCATGGCTGTTGGGATGAGATGTTACTCCCTGTCCCTATCACTATAACTGCAGAGATGGTCAGAGCCTGGGTGTGTTCCTCATCTCTTGGATATCAGAGGTTTTATTGCTCATGCCTTTAGAAAGCAATTATTGCTGAGCACTGAAGAAAGAGAGTTTTCTTATCCATTTCTATTTTCTTTCAGAAATGTGGGAAGGGGTAATATGAGTTTATAGGTGTTATGGGAACGGGTTGTATTTGCAGGGAGAGCAGAATGTCTGGTGCTCAGAGCAGAGAAGGGGATCAGGAAGATTCCCCTTATGGGAGTAATTCTTGGAATCCTAATCTAGTTCTGCTCCTGCCTGACCTTATAGGAATAATTCCATATTTGTGTCATTTAATCCATGGGGAGCAGTCTGGGTGGCTGAGTTTGAGTCACTGAGATTCTCAGGTGTGTGTATGTTTGCCATGGCTGTTACCTGATGAGAGGGTGCATACAAATCCCTCCAGTCTTTCTATTTCTGAGATTGTCCACATGAAGTTGTTCAAGAAGGGAAACTCATCTGTCATAGCATTCATTATTCACATATCAATGCTACTTTTTATGTATAAACTTAATTATGTTGATAGGATATATTAAATATGACTCATTTTACTGCAAGATTGATTTTTTTCCCCTGACCTCAGAATAAATATTGATCTTCATGATCTTTAAATGTAGTGCAAAGGTTGTTATATTAATGGCATATTAATAGAAAGTAGCCCTGACCATGCAATATTAATATATTTGCATTGTTATTTCTCAAATCCCATCCAGAAAAAAAAGAGGCAAGGTGCCAGTGCCTTCTTTCCCAGGAGAAATCAGGAGCCATTGACATTCCTGATTGTTGAGACTCCTTTCTGTTTATTGTTGTTTTGTTTTTTTGGTATGTTTCAGGGGTTTTTTTTAATTAAAAAATAAAAACCAGTGATGAAGTAGCAAACAGATTGTGTAACAGATCTACTAAAATAGGGATGAGATATGTTTCAGCATGCCCAGGAAAGCAAAGCACTGTCCTAACCTGACAGTGCTCCACTTCCCACTGCCATGTGGTCAATTCCTTGTGCAGATCACAGTTGTGAGAGGACAAATGGGATATTTTGGTGGTTTGGGGCTCTGATTTCTATAATCAGGCTAGTCATTTTCTTAGCTGATTTTTAAAAGCAGTTGCCTTATTCAACTGAGATTTTGCCTTTCCTTTGTGACGTTTTATTTATGTGTTCCCCCTTCTCTTTTGTTTTATAGTGACACTTAAAAAATCCATGCTTGGAGCTGCTGTTCTAATGGTTGGCTGAACCAAGACAGGTCTGTTGGTTTTTAATACTCCTCATAGAGTCATTGTTTGTGAACTTTCTATAAATTCTGGTTTATAAGGAGCAGGGGTAAGAGGTTACACATTGAAATAGCCTTTAAATAATACTGTACAGTTTCTATAGGTCTGGAGAAAACAATGCCCTGTTTAATTCAGCATTACTAATTTAGTGAGCAACAAAACCTAAAGAGAAGTGTCCTTAATTTGCTGAAGAATGTAAAGTTGTGAGCTACTGGGGTATTGGTGCTAGAGAAATAAAACAAAATTTTAAGATACAAAATATGAATCTGTGCCTTTGGAAACTGCTGGTTTGGAGAAAAAAGAGGAGAACCACAGAAGGACCATGGGCTGGTAATGGGAGTTTAGAAGTGTAGAAAAGCCAGGTCTGATTCTAGCTTGTATCAAATCAAGTGTTTTTATTATGAAATTCAGAATACCTGTTTGGTAGTCTTTCATTGAGAATTCATCTTTACAGTCCTTGAGTGTTAAGTCATGAAAGTTATCTCAATGCAGAGGGCAGTGGGCATACCCAGTTTTTCTGTGGAGAGCAGAGCTAGATTTTGACTGAATTGAGTGGAAGAGGAACCCATCTGCTGGAAAGCAGTTCTTGGAAGAAACAGATTTCATAAGAAGTTGTGAAAAAAATTCTTTCTAGAGACAGATTAAGCAAAATTATGTTTTTTCAGATGTTAGGTGTGCTGAGGGATAGGAACACACTCGTTTGCATAAGCAGTAAATAGTAGGGAATTAATTAACTTGATAGTTGAATTAAGGGCTGGGCAGAGGACAGAAACAGGATATTTGTTTTGTACCTTCTGAAATACTGTGAAAGGTAATAATGAGGCTGAATTTATTATAATGGGAATTATTTTATGATGTACAGGGCTACATTTTAAAATCAGCCTGTCTCTCTCTGCTTCATGATGTGAAAACTTATTGCTTCCATATACTTTCATCCCTTGCACAGCAAAAAAAGGAGGCAAGAACTGATGAGTTTGGAGATAATTTTGTCTTTTCCCCACATGATTTTTTTAGTAAAGGAGAGATTTCAGCTCATTTAAACAGTGTTATTAGTTTGGTGCTTCCAAACCATAGAGATACAGTGGTATTGCTCTATGCAAGTAAATGAAGGCAATGTCATTTAACAAGTGTTTCAGGAGCATCCTGGGCTGTTTCTCCCAGAAGTTTTCAAGGAAAAATCAAACTTGCTTGTTTGTTGATTTAATCTTTTGATGAAAATGCAGCTTTCTGCTCTTTCCTGTGACTCTAGAAATTAGTAACTACATTTATCTATTAGGGATATCAAAAGAAACAGTTAATGTCTGTTCCTGCATATGGTACTGTTAATTTGCTTGTTTCTGTGTCTGTCTGCTCTTTGCTTGTCTGCTTGTGTGTGTGATATTTTATTGGAGCACATGATTTGAAGAAGCTGACTGCCTGCTGTGGTATTTATCCTATATAAATTCTACATTAAATGACAAATTTTAGACCCGTCAGAGACAGAAGACTAAGTTCCACCCACTGAAATCCTATTTGTATTATTACTTTCTAATGAATTCTGTACTACAGCAGGTGTCAAATCATATCTGTTGGTTTGCAGTCGAGGACGAATAGAAGATGTATTGCTATTGCAAATGAATCTAATATGAATCTAATGAGCAGTAATGAGCAACTGTTTTGTCATTATTGAGGCAACCACTGTGATGCTAATAAACTCTCATTTCTGCTCCTTAGAAAAAAGCACTGACCAGGATTTATATCATGGCCTTAATGTCCCAAAAGCCTGAGGCAAAAGAGAAGAGTGGAACCCCTAAACTGAGCATAATTTAGTGATTTTCTGTGTGGCAGGCTTCTTATTTTCTCTTATTAAATGAAACCTGGTTTAAGTCTTTCAAGCTTTCTTACATTTGAAAGGAAAAAGATGAAAAATGAGTGTCTATAAAAGAAACATAAAGTTAAGAAGATGGGCATTCTGCCTTAATTTTCTTTAACATAAGTACGCTAATTCCATACATCTACACTTGGCAGTGCTTTTGTAGTGCTAAAGGCAACTGTGTGCAACAGTTTTAAAAACAGTCACTTTAAAAGTAACAGGCCATTAAGTCATTATAGAACTATAATACATTTTGGGGGGAACTATCACAACTCTATTTTAATCGGAACTCCATTTTTTTATATTTTTTAAAATTTACTTTCATTGTGTGTGCATCGTAGGACTTCTAAATAAACAGAAATACCTTTGATGCAATAGAATCAACAGCTTACTCCATAACTGAAATGTAAACAAGTTCTGACTCCTGTGTGGCTCTGTCTTTTCCAAGAATAAATAATACATAGAATGAGACATAAAGCTGTGTGGGAGGGACAGCTGGGTCCATGGTGCTTACAAGTGGAGCACAGCAAAACCACTCAGCACTGCTTTTCTAAAAGCTGAGTACTATCCTTCCATCAAAAAATAATGCTTCTGTGTATACAGCCTTCCTGGAGCCATCTCCCTGTGCAGTAAAGATGCACCGGAGAGATTAATTTCAGTGCTTCATTTGGAGGCCTGAGCTGTTCTGTGTAGGGTGCAGCTGTTTGCTTTACTACAGCCCACTACAGACCTGCTTTAACTGCTGGATGGAGACTGGATTGCCAATATTTAAGGTATTATATAGACCCAGCAGTGAAACTGTGAATTCCTGAGCAAGCCAGGGGGTGGGCATTAGGACAAGTTACAGCAGCCATCTCTCAAAGTTGCAAATAGGGTGTCAAAGGTTGTAGGAAGGCCATAAACTTTCCTTCCATGCTGGGACATTCAGAGGACTTGTGGCCCCCTGAGCAGGAGCTTGCAATAGTTCTCATTTAGTGACATTCCAGTTCCATCCTGATGCCTAAGGAGGGAGGGGAGAAGGGAGTTGGGGTTTCTATCAGCTGCTCTGCCAATGCTCTGCTATCATCTGGGTGGGCATCACATTGAGCTTCTCTTCACCATCATTAATACATGGATCAGCTTTACTCATCTTCAGGTAAATCACAGGATTATTTTTCAGTAATGCTTGATATGCAGAGTTGAAAAAGACCACTCAGCTTTGCAAGCAGCAGTGTTCTAGAAGTCACCAGGAAATGCCTTTCTGCATATATTCACGCCAAAGTTCTCATGGCTTCATTTACTCCAAATGGAGTTACTTCTACTGTTCCACACTTTGTACCACAAACCAAGGCATGATAGGGGGAGACACTCAGGAGCTTTGCTTTGAAAGTATAACCCAAATACTGGTGGAGATGCATCCTTAGTTCAGAAGGAAGGGGGACGCAAGAACAAGTCCAGATCCAAGAATTACTATTAAACCAGCCAGGAGAGTCTTTGAGTTGCACATGATGATAAAACGATTGTGGTTATAAAGATTTTGTATGAAATATCTGATTTATTTGTGCATTAGGGAGTAATGTACTATATTAATTTCTTTATTTGGGATTTGATTCCTTAGATGATACATAAATTTTTGTGACACAGCAAATCTAATGAAGCCTTTTAAATGGCTCATGGAATTAATTGTTTCATACATGCAAGTAACAGTTCAAAGGAGTAAATTAATACTGTGTAAATGTTCAAGACTATTTATATTTCACTTTGGTAACACAATTCCACAAAATCATGTAAGTTAGGCCAAAAAAAATCTCTTGAGGTCATCTATTCCAACACCAGTACACAAAGCAGGATCAGTTCTGAAGCTTTATTAGTCTTCAAAGCTCAATCAGACTGCTCAAGGCCAGAGCTTTCCTGTCATTTGAAAGCCATAACAGTTTGTTATTGAATGTCTGGCAGTTTTATACAATTTACATTTTTCCTGATTACTTTCATCTGCACTAATAACAGACTTATGTTACAGTGGCATCCACAGGTCTTTGTTAGGGCTGGATCTTTCCTTGAACAAACATGGCAGAAACCAGGAGGTGGAAATGTCAGCTTTTTGAAATGAAGTTTCTGATCACAAGGCAGGGAGGTTTCGTGGCTGTAGAAGCCATCTTTCTGTTACTTTTTTTGTGTAGTGCCTCACAGACAATCTCTGCATTCTGGATTCATGGCTCATCTGTATGTGCTAATGAATGAACTACAAAATTCAGTGCCAGAGGCAATAAGTGTTGAGGGGCTGTTTGTCTGACAGTCTGCTTTTGGGCTAATAAATTTTGGTCCCATGGAAAAGCAAAGCAGTTGTTAACTCTGAAGCCACCTTGTCATGGAATTGCTGAGATGGGCTGAATGTTTCCTTAGACACTGCTATGTGTTTGAGGGTCAGTAAGGAGCTGTGCAGTGGCCATTCTGTGGCTCTCTGGCCATAATTCTGGCCGCTCTGGACATTTCTTTGTGGTCCCCCATACCTTCTGAAGTGCTGGAATGAAGTAGGGATGTTTGATGTGTAAGGTCGAAGGGGGCTTGACTTGTCAAATACTCAGAGGAGAGTCCAAGTGGCAGCAGCATTCCCAAAGATGAGAAGATTAGATGAGCATGGAGAGAGCTGGCAGCAAGGGAGCAAAGGAGGGCTCATAGTTTGTGCAGACTATGCACAAATCACAAAAGGCATCATCATGAGTGGGTGGATTACAGAACTCTCTGCTGGGCAGGGGCTGAGATGGAGAGCAGGTGTTCAAGGCTTTGTGTTCACCTTGCAGCCAGTGGCCTGTGTGGGGTACCCAGAGTGGGCTGGGAAGGAAGGGGCTGCTGCTGACATTGGGAACAGGTTTGGGAAGCAGATGTTGTTTAGACCATCTTGGAATTCTTAGATTACCCACGGAACTTTCCAGCAGCACTACCAATGGTGCACTGACCATTGTGCTGACTGCACTGTTTGAACTGGGTCAAGCTTCACCTAGAATTTCACTGAGAGGATAAAAGCAGCTCCAAAATAAAGCAGTGTAACTGAAATAACCAGAAATTCAGCTGAATTGACTATAATTTTTCTGCTTGTCTGAGATGAAAGTGCCTCGTGTAAGTGTCTGTCCCTGCCATTGTCATTACATCACTACAGTGACCTGCTGTAATTGAGTGGTTCATCAGATCGAGCCTTTATGGAAAGTAGATTGCCATGGGAAGGCATTTGAGGAAATCCCTTAAGGATATAAATATCACTTGCAGGAATCCAGAGGCATGTCTTTAGGAAAAGAAAAAATACTTCCTTCCAAGAATCCAAGTCATCATATGCTACTACTTTTTACATAAATAATGAAACAGCTGTTTAGCGTAACCATTGAAAGCTTGTACTAACTTTGTTTATGCACACCAAACCCCAGACAGTCTCCAGAGACATCTTTCCCCTTGATTATGGCTCTCTTCTCTGTTCTGCTGCTTCCTCTGGGTAAATGTCAACAAAAAATTAATCAAGTGGTCATTAAGCTCTAATAATCTATCCTAGTCCATCCCCTTGTTCACACAGAATAGAATCGCAGAATCTTTTAGGTTGGAAAAGACCCTTAAGATCATAAAGTCCAACCATTCCCCAACACTGCCAAGTCCACCACTAAACCACATCCCTGAGCTCCACATTTACAGAGCCTTTCAAATCCCTCCAGGGATGGTGAATCCACCCCTCCCCTGGGCAGCCTGTTCAGTGCTTGACAGTCCTTTCGGTGATGAAATTTTTCCCAGTATCCAGCTGAAACCTCCCCTGGTGCAGCCGAGATCTCATCCAGTCTGGACTGAGAAGTACAGTCTTGCACTTTTTCTGTGTTAAAGAGCTGACTCTACTCTTTCAGAATGAAGGGCACCTGAATCCAAATGAGAGAGACAATATGCATAAAGAAAATGGAGTTACATTCCCTATTCTAATAGGTGGCAGAAAATCTATAAAGAAGCTCTTTGTAAATGTGAACCCAAGGCAAATAAAGGAGCAATAATGCAGCCAAGGTAAATGTTATTCACACAGCAGAGGAGCCTGCAGTGGACTAACATTAGAGTAGGGCTGTGTGTACTGTGCAGTCTGCAAGGAACATATGGATAAGGAGCACCACAGCCAAAAAAAAAAGGCCACTGAAGATGAATTTCAAGTCCCAGGATTGGGAGAGAGGAAGCAAATCTAAACCTCAGCTTTCCAAAACTGGGGTAACTTTAAAATGTCTAGAAACCATTTTGGTTTCTTTGCGTACTGACTGTGAAATTCAAAGTACGGAAGACTTGCAGGGGTCTTGTGAAATGAATGTCTTTCTTAGAGGCTATAAAAATAATCTTTGTTTCAAGTCAATTCCTGTCAGCTCTTCCATCCTACCAAGTTTTGACAGGCCACAAATTTGGCCCCATTAAGTAGGTTGGGTGTGGAAATTAGAGGGTTTTATAGCTTGTGATTATTAGAATGTATGATCACACTGGCTGTCACAACCTTCACATCTCTCAGGAATTTCTAGACCTTTCAATTGTTCACACTGTATTGTTAATCAGAAATGTGCATTGTTTTTGGTTTCACAGCAGTTGTGCTCTGTAGTTGAACTTAATTTTGTCATCCAAAAAGAAATCAGTTCGGTCTGTATTGCTGCCCTGCAGAAGGTACTTGTTCCCTACAATTAGATGAATTGGAATTGCTTAATTTTCACTTTCTTTCTGTTTCTAAGTTCTCAAGGTTTCCCTCAAGCTATCAATGATCTTGTCATTCTTTAGCTCTCATGTGCTTTGTTCCTTGACTCTATCGTGGAGTTTCACTGTGACTTTTAAATCTCTTTTTTAATAGCTAAATGCACAAGGGAGTGAAGTTCATTTCTAGTTCTTGCGAGGTAGTTATTGTCCCCAGTTATTCTGTACTATTACAGTCTTATTTTTTTTGGCAAAAGGAAGAGTAAGGTAATTCCAAACACCGTCCCTGAGCACTTCTGTATTGACTCCTCAATACTGTGATGCTTTTGTATTTGTCTAATGCAAGGCTTTAATTTCATCAGTGTTCCTGTGCATCCTCCCTGATTAAATAAGAGTGAGTGCTTGCTAAGTGCCCAGATCACCTCTGATCCGTTTTGGGAACGGCCACTCTGGAGGGTCTTGGCAGCACTGAGCAAAAACTTGGTATCAGCCCACGGCAGAAATGTTGCCTTGCCCTGTGGAGCCCCTCCTGCTCCCGTGGCTTTGCTCATCTCCTTTAGTGCTGTCAGAGCAGAGAGCTTAAAGGAGCTGTGCCTGGGATTCCTGATGAGGTCCAGCAGGGCCTGCTCTGCAGCTCTCCAAGGAATTGGCTGCCTCAGCTGAGCTGGGTCCTCCTGGAGCCACCTGCCCCCCTTGACACAGGGGGTGAGTGGCTCTGGGATGCAGCACTCCCAGGCAAGGTGGTGGGAAAGTCATTATAATTTCCAGTTGGGAAAGGCACAACTCAAGTGTCTGAGTGTTAAAAGATTTATGTTTCTTTCATCAGCCAGCCCAGGATGTTCTGCACAAGGCTATTTGGGAAAGTTCAAGGGTAACCTGATTTTTAAAGTTTTGTTGTGATAACAAGGAGATATCTTTTTCCTGACGGAAAAAGAAAAATTACTGGCATAATAATAGTTTTTTTAAAAAAAAGGACTTTAAATGGAAGGAGGAGTTTTATGAATTAGACATTTCTAAACAGAGAAAGCACAAAAGCCACCTTCCAACTGAAGTCTGTAGTTGGGGACAAAACAGCTGCTGTAGTTGGGTTTTTGCTTTGTTTTGTTTAAATTAAACCATTGATTTCCAAGAAAAGCAGCAAACCAGAAGACTTTTTAAAAGTACCTTTGCTTTGTGATTTTGAAATAGTGCTGTCAGTAGCTCAAGAAAGTAGCGACACATCGGATGATTTCTAGATAACAACAAAAGTGTTTAAAGCATATTTAAAGATTATATTTTTATATCTTAATTCATGGAAGTGTATCTTCTGTGACAGATATGTAATATTCCAACCCACTGCAAAAACAGCTTTTCTCAGATAGAGTTTAATTTTTATTTTAAATCAAGTGAAAATTCTTTCAACTATTTTGCTTTCTCTTTTGATTTTTACACCTTGTTAAATTGTCGTGTAAGGATTATAATTATTAATGATTTGTCATTTTTCCATAATTCTGAACAAACCCACTGAGTAAATTGTAACATATAGAATAGAATATCTAGAATAATTTGAATTTAGTTAAAGTTTGTGCAACATCCAAAGAATCTGTTCAATCTAGTATTATGAAAGCTTAGTTTGTTAAACAAAGGGGAGCTTTCTTACATAATATATTCTTGTGAAAGATTTCGAAGAGTCTTCCAAGCATTTATGCCAACAAGACCTTTTTATTATATATTCACATGATAGGCAGTCAACCACAACTGTAGGTTTGAAAATCTGAGCTTTCAGATTTTAATAGTAGCGTGGGCTGAAGGTATCCACAGCTTCTTGCCATGTTCAAATGTCTAATTATATTTGCTAGCTTAAAGATCATCTGTGGCCATGCCATAAAACTTACTGCCTATTTTATGGACTTGGGGAATTTGAGGGAAAATAATGCTTCTTGTTGAGTCCTGCCACCTTCTTGGACATGGAGCATCCTGGGTTCTTTGCAGATAAACAGAATTTCTTGGAGGGGGAGCACAGCTCCATTGCCAGTTCTGCCTTCCAGACAGAATAAACTCTTAAGACACTTGAGCTTTTGGGTAACTGCTCAGAGAAGAAAAGACAGGATTTTGTGTATTTTTGCTCAGCCTGGCTTGCCACAATTAACTATTTAAACTTTTGCATATATCAGTTACTTTGACCCCCTGCTTTTAGCACAGAAACATTGAGGTTTGGGCCCACATAAGCAGCCATGTTTCCTTCAAAGGAACTGCAACTCCTGCCACTCCCCCATGGGGCAGAAGTGTCTCTGTCTTCACTTTCCATGTGCACATGGAGTCCTGCTCTTCAAGGGTCCTACAGGAAACCAGTATCAAAGACCAGAACAGATGTGTGTGTGTATATGGACCTTCCCTTCCCTGTGTGTCTTTCTGCCAGCATTTTCACCCACTGCTTCCCTTGCTTTTCCCTTCCCATTGCACCCCCTCTTGGAAAAGCCCCACGTTGGCCCTCAGTTATTCCTTTTTAGCCCACTCCACACTCTCACTGCTTTACAAAAGCTCCGTGGTTCCATCTCGTGCTGAGCATTAGTTCCTCTGTAAGTTGCAGTGTGGCTTTGTTGTGCTGTGACATCCAGCTGGGGACAGCTGTGCTGCTTCTCCCATGCTCCCAAATGTCTCCTGTGGCTGGAGCAGAGCTGCAGGGAAATGGGATTGAGGCTTAGGAGCCTCAGAGCAGCAGCAGCAGCAGAGTGACAGCACTGGCACGTGTTGGCTCTCGTCAGGTGTAACACAGCAGAATGACGGCTTTACATGTTGTAAAGACAGCAGTAATATTCCTAAGTTTAGGGCTGTGCTGAACTTAGAAAGCAAAATGCAAACAAAAACTCAGCTGAACAAAAGCTGAGGGTATTAAAAGCTGAGTGTTAGTTCCAGGTTCTGTAAAAAAGAAGCTGCTTTGGAATAAATCTGACCTGTCAGTGACCTTCGGAATAGACTGATCTTCCCAAAGGAGCTTCCTAATTTGTACGTATAATGAACACATCATCTATATAACCCATTCCTGTATTTGAACTACGCCATGTTTGTTCCATTATGTGATGAAATACAGATGTTTTTCCAGACACACCAGGAAGCTATTTCTAAATCATCTTTTGCCCCACTGCTGACTAAATAAAGTGATTCCAGGCTTTCAAGATTTAAAACAGGTTCCTCTCTAAACAGTTGTTGAGGATTGCTTTATAGTCCCTGTAACCGCAGAGAGTCCAGCTATTTCACAGGATCCTTGCCCAGCATATGTAGAAAATTACAGAGTTAATAGCTAACAGTAACCATTTTCTCCCACAGCTTTCAGAAGCTTTATTCTTTTCTGGAGTGTGCACAGTCCTCATGCTGACAAAGAAGCTGAAGCCTGTCCCTTTCTAACCATATGTTCCTTATGTTCCTCCTAGCAAGGCAAAAAACCCCTCTTGCATGTGCTTGTTTCCCAGAATGGCTTTCACAGGGGAAGCATTGAAAATCTCAGAGAATGGAGCCACAACACCTCTAAAGAGAAAACTGGGACCAACTTCACCTATGGGTGGTTACCTGAAGCAACAGATTCCTGTGGTTAGCATAGACTTCTGGCTTTGTGAGCTGTTCTGTCCACATAGAAAGGTGTTGGTGACTTCTCCAGCTGTCTCCATCCCATTATCATTATTTTTTATTTCTTCACCCTTCTGTCAGAGATTGCCTGAGCCACCCAGTTGCGATGAAGGGATGCCTAAAGACTACTTTATGTTGTGCCATTCCACGTAGCAGGAATATCTTGGTATACTTTGGTGAACTTTGAAAAGCAAATTAGTTCTCCTGGGGTGTTTAGGCAGATCTCTTAGATGGCTGCAAAGGGCAGTTGTTCCTTTCAAAAGTACCAAAACTCTCTTCTCTCTTTCTCTGGTAGCAAAAGGAGCAGTAGGGTGAATTTTTCTGACCTGAATTTGTCCTAATTCTGTACCATTCCTCTGTGCCTCCCCATTCTGGGATAGAGCAATGGCTGCCAGTTTTCATGGCTCTGATGATCTTCCTTTTGGCATTCCAAAATCGTTTGGCCTTGTGTGGATGGTAGTGATGAGAAGTAAGAAGAGTTAAATCACTAAACTTAAAAAAGATTAAACTTAAACTGAGTGAATTTGTGACTCGATAAGCTTGTATTTTGCGCAATTTTTATATGGTACATCAGGGAAATAAATGAATGAAATTTTAAAAAATCTAATTAGATCAAATTCAAAAGGTTATAGAATGATTTTTTAAGTTTGTTCTCTAAAATGGTGACAGAAAGGTGACAGACTTACAATAAGTGATGCCCCTATGAGGAGTTTTTAGAATAAATTTTGTACAAGCGCAGCATCAAATGACCCATTTTTGGTGCTGGTCAAGTTTCCTTTTGGAAAGTACCATAACAGGAATTTTATCTTCAAGTACTCTTTTCACCTGAACTTTTAAGTTAATTCACCCTGTAATTCACTGACAGGTTGGAGATCTTTTAAATCATATATATTATTGAGAGCATTTTACTGATTCATACACAATAAAACATAAGTAGGTGTCCTATTCTACATAGATAAGATTGCACAAGGTCTTTATTTTTAAGGTGGTTTTTTTTTTGCCCCCCCCCTAAAATTACAAGCATGTTGAAGTAGAAAAGGAAGGGCCCAAAATACTGGACTGTAAATGCCTCTTTCAAACTGCCAATTCCAAAGCTCTCAGTAACAACAAACAGATTCCAGTGCATGGAGCATGACAAAGCCTGCCTTTTATATATAATATAACACTTTCTGAATTTAAGCAGCATTAAAGCTGATGTTTGCTGTCTCCTGCTGAGGCTGACACTCCATGCCCTGAGCTGAGACAGCCCCTCACCAAATTGTTGCAGGGAATAACGAAGCGTATGGTCATCAGCTCCTACCATATTTTCCTCACACCACCATCAGCAAGCAGATGCTTTATGTAATCAGAAATTCCTGCTTACTGACAGAGAAATCAAAAATATGACACATTGCCCAACATTTGGGCTTTTTTTTTTTTTTTGCTTTTTTATTATGGGATGGCTACAGGAATTTTAAATGTGTTGTATAAAACTAATGATTGAGTCTGTCTTCTGTAATTTTCCTAAAACCACTGAGTCTCCCCAGTCACCAATTCCAGGCCCCTTCACCTGTTCTCATTAAGCCAAGAATTCATATGTGTAACTTGCTTTTTAAAAATATATATTTTAATTGTATTTACCCCACATGATAAAATATGTATTTGCGAAAGGTTTTTCCATCACTAATAATATCAACTCAGGTGGTCTCAGAATACCTTTAGAGGACCAAATGCAAACTGTCACCAGGCACAGAGTAGGTTAATATCAGGCATCCTCTTGTAATTTCCAGCTCATTTGGAAGTTGGCCAGTGAGATGGGAGCCACTGATTTCAGGATCCTGATGTTCTGCAATCTCTTAGGATCAGGACACCTATGCAGGGTGACAAATGTTGAATGTTACAAACATTTAAACATTGTACAGAACTGTGGTTTGATCCGCTAAGGATATGCAAGAATAGGAAAAAAACCAGTTTATCAGAATTTTATCACTTAGAAAAAGCTGCTTTTTCAAGCATATCTTGAAAAGCCCAGGCAAACGTGACCCTCAGCATATGACTGTAACCTTCCCTTGGGTCCCCATGAGACACACCAAATTTCAAGGCAATTTGATCAAGTGTGTGGATTTTAGAGCACTTAAAGTGTCGACCTTTAAACAGAAATAGGTACTCAACCTTGGAGAGCCTGCACTCTGTGATAATTAACAGGAGGATTTAGTTTTTAAATTGTATTGTGGGAATGTAATATCTTTGTTGATATTATTAAAATTGAATTCTTGAGTTATGTCAGGTTTAGATTTTGCTCTTCCAGGTCCTAATGAGAAACACTGCTTGGAATATATCGGAGCAGAGCTCTCCTTAAGGATCTTCAGATCCTATATTCTGGAACTGTCAGAAAATGCTAAGATGCACGTCATGGTGTTTCATCAGAAGTCATTTGTATTTCCTGAAGAAAATGTTTCCAACATGGTTTTGGTGGGGTTTTTTTGCTTTGTTCTCCCACACCAAATCTGGTCAGATGTTGCTGTGTTATGGTGGCACCAAGGAGTCCCAGTAGAGGTCAGGTCCTTACAGCAGTGTAATACTGCCAAAGAACCTCAGTGCCAAAACTAGTAAAAACAAAAGTGAAAGTGTGGATAAAAATAAAAAGATATAGTGGCTGGAAAAACAGAAACAGCAAGAGAATGGTAGCAGAGGTACAAGAATTCAGCTCTTTTTTTCATTCCTGTGTATCCCAGCATCTTTCCATGGACATACACAAGTGCCATGGAGTCAGAAAGGTTCACTTTAATTGATATTCTAGCAGTAATCACATCTCCTTCCCTTAGTACCATCTACCAATATCTTGCACATTTTTCAGTCCACTTTCAAGCCTTCCTGAGAACTGGGACAAGGTGTTTACCAGTGCTGCTTTTATCCTGCTGGATCTCCCAAAGCAGAGATGGCCAGCTGGATTCTGTGGTCTTTTCAAGCACATGCTGGTTGTAGTCCAAACTGCAGGCGAAGGCTTTAAAACAGTGGCACGGATGTTTTCTCCAGTTCTGGAGACAGACTCACACTTGGTGTAAGCAGCCATGAAACTTCTTTTCTGTCACCTTTTCTGTCTTTTTTAGTTGCCAATCGATCTGCAAACCCCTCTTCTCGAGGAGAGTGCAATGTCCTGTATTGAAGATGCTCGTGTGAAACCATCCTTTGCACAAGTAAATCCAAATTATTCTTCTGCAATGGAGCTCCTACTTTTGT
This sequence comes from Petroica traversi, assembly GCA_025920805.1. Lineage (NCBI taxonomy): Eukaryota > Metazoa > Chordata > Aves > Passeriformes > Petroicidae > Petroica > Petroica traversi. Next base: position 5,213,690 of record JAHLSL010000010.1, read on the forward strand.
ACCCTTCTGTTGGGCACAGCTCAGCCCTTTCTCACTCCTGCTTTTGTCATTCCAGCACTGGTTTGTTGGTTTTTTTTTTTTTGTGTCATTAATACAGATGTGGATGAGAACCTTCTGGCTCCCCAGTAGGCAGCAATAGGCCAGGTTGAGATGTGTCAAGTATCTGTCATTGCCCTTTGCTTGCAGACCTTCAAGCAGCATCTTTCACTGCCTCTGGCAGAGTGTTTCCTACAAGCTGTCCTGAAAAATTAATATCTGGTTCCTTGGACAGAGGGACTGTGACATAGATGTATTAAATAATTCTATCAAGTGCTCTTAGTAGACCATTTTTGTGAGGGTGTTAATACAATCACAGATGTAGTCTGGGCTGCTTTTGCTTTTTCTAGAATCCTTGTTACTTGTTATTCATAATTTTTATATTTCTCATGGATTCCCATGTCTTTAATGGCTACTGAAGATGAAAATATGGATTCAGAGTTGCATAGTTAATGCCACAAGTCTCTTCATGAGTCTGTGTGATGATCTGTGTGCACTCATGTAAAAAAATCAAATTTCTGATTTGGTTTTATCCCCTTCATTCTACTCAATTCAGGTGGTGTTTTACCATCAGAAACAGGAACAAACCAGTAGACAGAAAGTGGTGTCTACCTTGTTTTCTCCAGTGAGACTTCACTGTTCCAGAACAAAAGCAGTAGATTTTCATTCATTACAGAGAGTAAATATAAACTGAACAAGACACATTTACATTATTTAATTGAAATAAAAGACATTAAAACCACAAATAATCAAAGTATAGTTATTGTTTTAAAGTAGTTAATATTATAAATAATTTAACTGAATTCACAGGCAGATTTCTGTGTTAAAATTGCCAAGCCTCAGTAACTCGAGTATTTTTTCATAGCTGTTCTGTGCATGTCTTAGAAGATTTCCTTAGCTTGAAAAGAGCTGTGGAAGGAAAAACCCTTCAGCCTGTTACCTTGACATTGGAGACACAAATTTGAATATCACATCAGACAAGCTAACTTCTTACTGGTCTGTCACCCCTGGCAAGTTCTTTGTCTTCTAAAATGTAGGTGTTTTGGGATGTGGAAAATTACCTTGTCTGTACTTTTCATGGCCATGTGGTATTAAAAGACAGTAAAAATAGACAACTAACAAGGGAACATCTTTACAAGAGGGCAAAGAAGCATTTAGACCTGTGGGAGATGACTCTTTCCCCCTCTCTCTTTTTTTCTCTCTCACACACACAGCCACACACACAACCTGAGACGTGAGTGATCAATGTTCCTGCTGGGCCAGGCTCCTGCTGCAGTCACCAGCGAGTTCTAACAAAGCAGCAGCTTGGGTCCTCCTGCAGCAGCTCCTCAGGACTGGGCCAACACCTCCTCCTAAAATCATGGCTTGTTTGCATCCTAACTGCACAGCATTAAAGGGGGAAATGGGAATTCAGAGCTGCCAGCTACGGTGTCTCTGCTAGCAGCTCACCAATAAGGCCCAGTACAGACCCGCGGAGCCTCTGGATAAATTGTATTTTCTAAGGGTTAATTAAGCTGTCTTGAGCTTCTGCATGAAGGGGAGCAAACTGGCACTTGCAGCGTTTTCTGAAACCTGCTGTCGACATTACAGTCCCTGCTGCTTTTAGCTGTATCGATCCGATGCCTGACCTGTGAAATCCTTGATGGCTGCTAACACTGGAAGCTTACTGGAGCTTTCCAAGGGAGCTTCAGGACAGCTTGTGTAGTCAAGTACAATTACCTGTCCCTCCAGGAGAGCCAATTAGTTCACAAAGAGCTGGAGCAGAACAAATGTTTTGTGTGCGATTTAGAATCTTAAAAAAAAAGAAAAAGCTTTGTTCTGTCTCATTCTTTTGTTTCTAATTTTATGATTATTGCTCCGTTCATGACAATCCACACCGCGTTTCCTCACATGTCTCATCAAGGACTACTTGGGCATGAGAAAACAGATTTATGGTTATTATTTTTTTGCCAGAAAAAGGCCTTATGTGCAATGCAAAAACCAGCCTTGGCCATTTTAAATACCATGGATCTAAAAGTAGAATGCTCCCATCCTGGATATTTTCAGAACCGGAGATTAGTGTGTTTAAAACACACAGCATATGTAGATATTTGTGCTGTAATTTTTATAGCACATCTATACATATATGTATATATAGTTATACACAGATCTCACTTTCAATTCTGGGGCTTGATTTTCTGAAAGTGAAAAGGCAGCAAGTGTTGTACCAAAAAAATGAACCAAAAATCAGACCATAAGAAGTGAAAATTAAAGAGATCACTATCTATATTATAACTCAGTTAATGCAATATTTATAACTTTTAAAAATAAAAATTAAAGACATTACAAAAAACAAACTAAAATTTCATCTCTGCTATTGCAAACGACCTTACCACTTGACTCAAGTTGTACAGGGCTAACAGAGCAGCACTGGCTCAGGAACAAGCCTCTTCAATTAATTTGAACTAATAATTCAAATCAATAAGGACTCAATAATTTAGGTGGTCAGTTATAGTGGACCAATTCCAAAATCTGCAGTGTTCTACATATAAATCAGAATGCAGCAAGGGTGGCTGCCATAGGAAAATGTTGGATGTTATCAGCTGCTGGTGAGAGATGTCCTGAGGTCAGTGATGAGTTTTGTAGGTATTGCTCAGCTCCTGACCTGATGTTGAAAACTAAATCCGTGGGGCTTTGATTTTTTGGGAGGGTTGTTTCTTGAGAAGAATGGTAGGGAATAGTTCTCTTTGGCTTCCAGTTTAGAGCTCAAGGTTCAATGACATCCTCATTATATTTGGGTCCCTTCCAATCCCAAAACTCTTGGTGTTGCTGTTCTGCTGAGAAATGGATTGGGAGTGAGATGAGCCATTTTAATTTCAAGGTCAGTGCTTTGATGGGGTCTGGGTTAGCAGTAACCAGAAGTTATTATTGCATGATGTCTATTTTGGTTTGCAGTGTGAAGTGGGAGGATGGTCTGCAGCCCAGTTCCCGGCTGGAGAATGTTTGTAGTGCAGAGCCCACAGCTGGCACTAATGGACACTCTGCTTAGCAGTGCGAGCCACAGACCAGGCATGCAATGGGTGCTGCAAGGGATTTATATCCTGCTTCTTTGTGCTTGTCCTTCCAAAGGAGGCTTGAAACACAGCAGTTCAGCAGTGAGGAGACATAACTTGCTCTTCCACTTTCTATACAAATGTGACTTGTAGGGGATTTAGATTTAGGGAATTTTAAACTTGGAAGTTTGCACAATAACCCAAGTAGTTGATCCACTGGGCAGATAACTAACTATTTTTTAAAAAAAATCAGAGTAAACAGTAAAAAATCCTTACCTTTTATAACCAGAGTAAATTGTCACGTTGGTTGAGACGGAGCATCTTTAAGAAGTGTCTCATGTTGAGGAGCACTGTGTGTTCTTTCAATATGAAAATGGAAATTGGTCTGACCAAGTGACATTGCATAGAATCTGGGGACTAAGATTTAGAAATGTGACTGGTTGACCTTCAGGGTGAGACAAGGTGTTCACTGTCTGAAGAGACATCCACTGAGTTCCAGAGATTTCCACGAAATCTCCTGGCAATGATAGAAGAAGATGATCTTGCAAAGGATGTGCTGGTGTATTTTACAGGTGAATTTTGACTGAACTGGCAGTTCCCACACTGAGCTTGTGCTATGATCAAATGGTTGGGGAGGGAAGGAACCACATAAACAAATTTTGTCTGGCTTCCACTGATTGCCAACATACTGCACCAAATGCCAACAAATGCCAGTTTCTCTCTGCATTAGGGCTTGTACAGTAACTGTGTTAAGCTATGGAATGATCAATTATTTATTTGGGGAGCTTAGCAAGTCTGAGTGGCATTTCTGTAACCTGGAGCTTCACAGTTAAAAAATAAAACAATTTCTTCTGCTGTCAGTGGCCCGTAGCCTTGCTTGCTGAGCTGCATGCTGGGCAGCCAGAAGAGGAAATGTAAGGGCACAATGCCATATATTTGCTTTGTTGGTGTAATTACTTGGCAACACTGTCAATATTATCTACCTCAGATGAAAAAGGATATTACTGTGAAAATCTCGACAATAACATTTAATGAAGCCTTACCCAGTTATTTGCTAAGGAGGCATCATAAATTCTATTGCAGCAAACCTTCAGAACAATTCCTTTACTTGGATTTCTCCCTCTCCCTTAGTACTTCACAGAAAAGCTCCATGATGTGGTTGGCAGAAGTAAGGAATAAGGAGGAAGTGAGCAGAAGCTGCAACATTCCTTGCAGTGCTGTGATTTTTGTCCTTTGGGTCAGGGTGAAGCACAGGACAGCCACACTTTCAAAGTGACTTGTGAGAAGGAGAAGCTGCAAAGAAGGGTCAGCAAAAGTAAAGTGTTGTTATTATCTGTGTGTGGGAGGGAAATGTTTCATGTGCTGGTGGTACCAAGGGGAATATTCTCCAGAGGAACATTCAGGGTCCAGTCCTGGGGAGGTTCATTTGTGCATTTAAGAGCTTTTTTTTTCTTTTACTACAAGAAAGATACAAAAAACTCCCAACCAAACCCAAACTCCTGCTTTTCTGGAATTGCAGCAGCAGCTTTCATTTGAATATTTCAGCTGACTGAGGAAATTTAGCATGGTGATGGATAGTTCTCATGAAAGAAAAGTGTCTGTGAGCCACTGTTCGGCCACTAGAAGGTGTATTTGGGGGATGTAAACTTGGTACAGTCTTAAATTAAATTTGTAAAGCCTGGGCTTAGCTTGAATGGTGAGCTAAGTTAAAAAGAAAAATCACTCTTCAGGTGTAAATGTAATACAAACCAAAATACTTATCAATTAAGTATTTTTGTTCATCCTTCTGCATTAAAATAGTTTGGGCTTTTCAAGTGCAGAGAATCCTTCATTCTACCTGTACACAACAATCATGTGCTTCATGGCCAGAGAGGTGGTCACATTAAACAAAATAAAAAATCCTGCAGCCTGCAGTGCCCTACCCATTGCTTCAGCTCTCCAGTGGTCTTCACAAAAAAAATAGATTTGGGCAGATTATAACCATTTTCCAACATCTCTGAAACACCACTATCCACAAAACACTTGGGCTTTAATTGTTTGCAATGTCTGTCTTAAAATGAACCTTCTAAAAATGAGTTTGGATTTTCCTTTTCGATGCAAGCAACATTTTTATGTTCTAAAAATAATAATAATGAAAAAAAAAAGCTACAGCTTTGTCAGAAATGCTGTGTTCCGCTTTATGAGCCCTGAAGTAATGGCTCTGCACAAGTGTGTGCAGAAGTCTGTCAGTGACTGTGAAGACATTCAGTACCAATTGACTGGGAACTAAAGCATCGTTTTCCCTCTCATACCAGCATAAAGATAATATTCTGTTTGAACCTCTGATTTGATTGATACATCTCAGCAGCAGGACACTTAGACTTTTATGTCAGAGAATGAAAATGAAATATTTTATGTCACTGAGCACAACAGCCTGGCATGCAGTAGTTAAAATCCAATGAAGTTCCAATCAATCCTGTAGTTACTAAAATACCTAGGATGTTGCGATTTTCTTCTGAGAGGGCTTCCAGGAAAAATGCCATAAAGTTAAAATGGTGACTAGTCAGTATTTGTTCTTTTAAAGCTCTAACATTTCCCAGCCTGCAAAACTGCTAAATATAGACAAGCAGTTGCATAAAAAGCAGCTTGGCATACAGGATATCCAGCTCACTCTTTCTTCAAACTAAAAACTCTATATTTTGCTAGAATATTTGACCTACTGATATTTAGGCAGAAACATTTTGCCCCTTGTTCAACCAGGGCATTTAGTTTTAACAAGTCTTTCCTAAAAATTCTATTAATCCAGAAAGTATTTAACTTGAATAAATCCTTTCAGTGTTGGGGTAATCTTGGATTTTTAAATTTTTTTAAAGAAAAAAAAATGTAAAGGTTATTTCAACTTTTTATATGAACTGCCTGTCTTGACAAGTTCTTAACTTCATTATATTGTGCCTCATTAGTACTTTAAAACCTGCTGAAGCTAAACTGCATCTTACTTGCCTATTAGTTCAACCTTAGGCCCATCAGTAGAGCATTACCCAATGTCTTGGGAACAATTAAGGCATGCCTTCCCTACCAAACAGTTTCTAAGTGGACAAAACATATTTAACTGTAGAGTTTGTGGCACACAGAATGGAAATGCAGTGAAAACTATTGGGAATATGCATTAATCCTAATGCTGAACAAGTTCCTAATAACTCACTTGAAACTCCTGGGGATATAGTATCAAGTATGTACTCTCTAAATGCTACTAATGAAACATTTACAGTCTACGGTGATAAAAGGGAAATAGAGGAGTCTGTGGCCAGTTAAAGAGCTCTTGAACAACACCCAGAATGCAAACGTAAGATGTATGTGATTATTGATTTTTTCAGCAAAAAGACTTTATGAATAATATTCATACCGTACCATTAGAAGCTAAAGTAGCCTGGGAATGAAGCATCAGCAGGAGAGCAATTGATGGATTTAGACAGGTCAGACAATGTCATTCTAAAAGCAGCTAATCAATATGGACAAATGTGTCAGAAAGGTGATTTGAAAAATGACTTTATAATAAGGGAAGGAAAAAAAGCCAGGTTCCTTAGGTCCCGATTTTTCCTCCCTCAGAATTGCATATTATTGAAACAAGGTTGTTAACTGTTTCACATTTCCACAAGCAGCACAAAGAAATGAAACTAAAAACCCACAAGGACAAAGCTGCACCTTCACCCACTGACAAGGAGTAAATAGGCTGTCACTGAGGGGATTTTGCCCAGTGTAGCTACTGGGGTGTCCCTGCTGCCCCGTTTCACAGCTGGGCCATGCACAGTCCCACCTCATTCTGAGTCCTCTGTGGATGGGTAAACTGAGCACCAGGATCTGTGTAGTATTTTGTGGAAAAGGTTTGTTCCAGCACTCCTGAGGAGGCAGAACCTTTCTGAACTGGATTCTTTTTGGTCTGATGGCTTTGCCTTGCTGGCTTGGGTAGCTTTGTTCTCCTTCAAGTGGTGCAAAGTGGTCAGAGATGCCACTTGGTTTCCAGTTTAACCTGAGGAGTTGAGTGCCATCCACTGGGTGTTGTTCAGCTTTTGTCTGCCAGATTAAGACGTGCACATGGCATTGAAGCGTGATTTCATTGCTCCTGTGGTTCCCCGTGGACTATCAGCACTGCTTATCAGGGCTTGTTTAATTCTAGACTCCTTGGCTAAACTCTGCTGGCATCTGCTCTCGCCTAAGCACAAAGAACATCCGGTGACTAATGCTGAGGGCTCCAGGTTAACATTAACTGTTTCTACTTCTGACAAAAACTTCCTGTGTGATCTCTTGGACACGTAACCAAACCTGTCCTTTGCTGCAATTTCCTCACCAGTAAAATAACCTGAGTCGGACTTCAGCACTTGAGAAGTTCATACTTCTGAAATCCCCTGGGATAGTCCAATGGGAGGAATAAAATAAAAGGTTTATAAGTGCTTAGAGGATTGTTATTATTTCTGCTTTTATCAAAAATAAGGCTACCTTCAATTTATTGGAATCTCAAAATGTAGGAAAAATAAATCATTGAAAAGCAATGGATATGGAAGTTTGGAACCAATTTCTTGCTCCTTTTACTCTCTGGTGTCTCAGAAAGCACTGTTAAGTGCATCAGTCCCTGTGAAATTCTTCTTCATCATCTTTCCCTGTGTTACTCCCCTCTCTTTGATCCAGTAGCTAAATATGTCAGCTGAGAGATGACGTTTTCTTCCCCAGAATGACTTTTCTTTTTGAGGCCCATCTGTGACATGTCACCTAAGCAGGACTTTTGGTTTCAACATCCTGAAAGCATTGTTCCACATCTGAGCTGACTCTCACTGTGTCCCTGAAGAGGAAATACGAACTTGGGTGCCATCAGTAACTTCTTGACAGAGTCTTTTATTACCCTTTGCAAACATTCTCACGTCAGGGCCATGGATGAATGTGACCAGGATGAATGTGGAATGTGGTCCCTTCCCTGCCTGCAGAAAGGAGGACTCTGGGGAAAGGCTGTCCACTGGCACCCACTGGGCCTTCCAGTGAGGAATGAATGGAGCCATTGTAGCACGGGAGCATCTGGAAGCAATCACAGGCAGGGGAAATAACCAGGAACAATGCTCTCCGATCCAGTGTGCTTTGGCTTGTGTAGGTACCAGCTCAAAAGATGGCAAGTACATTGTAGTGTGAAAAGTAATGCTGGGCTGAGAAGTCCAATTGGGGATTTTTGACTAACCAGGGCATTTATAGAGTGAACTCATGAGGAAAAGGATTTTGGGGGTTGCAGTGGGGCAGTAAAAACTCAGCCAAGACCTAATGTGTCTGGATGCTGATGCCATTGGACTTAAAGGAGTGGAGATTTGCTCAAAGCTTTCCTTTTGCTGCTGCTTACCTGTTTATAATTACTGCTAGTTACTTGTTGACTCAATTCTGAGTCTTGGTTTAAGAACTGAAGATATTTACCTGTGGTGGGGTGCAGTTTATGCACAGCCTTGATTTCACCCTGGAGAACAGACCTTCAGCTCTGGATTAGTGCTGGAGCTAAACCTCAGGGACAGGCCCAGAGCTCATAACTGAAACCTGATCCTTCCCCCTCCTCTTTGCTTCTGCTTCCCCCAATGACTGAGTTCAAGAGGTTTGGCATCAAGGTTCCTGTTTCTCCTGTTCCTGTTGGTAATTATTTAAATGACTCAATATCCCCCGAATGTGAATTATGAGATTGTCAGTTGCTGGTTGCATTAGATGTGTGATCAAGTTCAGAGGAAAAGGCTTTAGGAATATCAGTTTTTCCTTGCCTCTGTAGCCCTGCCTCTTTGGCATGGGTGCTCGCAGCAATTCCCACTAGGAGCTACTGAGTGGGATTTTTTCCGTCCCTGAACACCATTTCAGCAGCACAAGGTCAGTGCTGCTTTCCCTCTGGTTTTCCCACCTCAGGAGAATCACATTACTGAACACCAGTCCCCAGTGTTTAGTGCTACCAAGTCCCCAGTCCTGCAGCTCATCTTTGCTACTGAAAACAAAACCATATTCTCCCCATAACCCACTGACCTCCTGTCACCTTCTGCAGAACCAGACCTGGAGTCTGTTTACAAATCATAGCGGTATTCCCAGGAACACTGGGCTGTAAAACAACGGTTTGTCTTGAATGCATTTTGATTTTCAAACCAGTTTTATCTTGAAAGCAATCCTGTAAGCCTTATCGAGCAAAGCCCTGCTTCCACTGTAGCCATTTGCTGAATTAAACAGCGCTAAACATTTAACATTCTAAATGAATTAGGCTGGGAAATGTGAAGAAAGCTGAGCTTTAAGATGAAATGTAGGACAAACTCAAAAGGATGTTTTGCCTGTTTCATTCAGCATTAGTATCTTGCCTATAGGCCTTCCTTTGAAATAATCTGTGAACATGGTTCCCATATAATTAGCTGAGCTGTAAGTTAGGTGTTTAAAAATATTTTTTCAGGTGCTTTTTTGTATTCATGATAGCTTCTCAACACCAAAAATCAATCTCAATCAAAGCTGCTACTGAGTTTATCATAAATTATCATGAAAAGGTTTTCTACTGAGTAGATGGTTAATTACTATCTAATTTGAATAATTTTGCATATTAATGAGAAATGAATGAAAATAATTTTTAGATTTTTAACTTCAGCTGAGAAACCCATGGAGATAATGGCCCCCTTTTAAGATGCATGTGATCCTCTTACTAAAGGAGATTGAGAATTTTTTTCATTTACCAACTTGTTTTAAATTGATTAATGGATTAGTGTTTTTGTCATTAATAAACTATACCCAAATGAAAGACAAGTTCATTATTTGACTGTGTGGCCTTATATCTGCTGCCAGGAAGAAAAAAAGTGACTGACTGAAAACAGATTAAGGCTTTGCTTAGGGAGGATGTAGCCTCACACAATCCTTTGTAAATGCCAAAAAGGCAAAAAACGGTGCAGTTATGCAGAGCCACTTGGAGGGAGGTAGCAATTCCTGTGCTTTGCTATTTAAAACATGGAAGGGTGTCCCAAACAAAACCCCCTTTCTTCTCCTCAACCCCTACACCTGACTGTAAAAGGGTGGGAAATGAGGGTGCAGCCTCAGCCTTTGTGCTCCCAGTGGGCTCCTGTGAAAGCAGGAAGGAGCAGAGGAGTCTTGCTGGAAGCCCATCCTGCATTCCTCTGCCTCCACTGCATTCCTCCTCCTTGCACACCAGCTGACAGGAAAATTCACCAAATAACAGCTGCCCTGTTGCCTCACTGAATCAAAGCAGTTTGGCATCTGCAGGGGGAGAAGTGAGACTCAAAATACAAATTGGCAGAGCAATGGGAGCTTAAGGCCATTGGAAGTAGCACTGTAAATGACAACACATCTGGCCAGACTCTTGTATTTTCTGTTGTCCTGTGCTGCTCCAAGGCCCTTGGGAAGGTGGCATTGTCTTTGCAGAGTACCTGGAACAACTGCTCCACAGTTGTGTGGTTCTCTGCATGCTGCAGCTGCACAAATAGTAAATAGGGATAAAATACACACACAACTGTATGAAACCACACGCTTGCTCAGGGATGTCAAGTTAATATTGCATCTATTAGGATTGGGGTTTCTGGGATCCTTCCCTACTGATTTTCAACCACGCAGTGTTTATAATATGAGCTAAAGGAACTTGCAATGGAATTGAAGGGTTGTACATTAAAAATGAGTATACAGTGCGCTCGTAGAATAAATAATTCATTGCCAGAAGATATCAGTGAAGTCTAAGGACTGGCATTTATATAAATATAACAAGACTATCCAGATTTCTAATGGCAAATATTTAAAGACAGGAGGAAAAAATTTTGTAGGGAAATAAACCATCCTCCTTCAAAGCATATGCCAGACATTACCTAACGTGGGCTGGGGAGAAACTATGCATGCTCCCCCCAGGAGAGGTCTGACTGCTGCACTGCTTGCAGCAATTGGTGATAACCTTTATCAATAAAAAAATAGGAAATACTAAATACACCAGAGCCCTTGATCTGCCCAGTCTTATATATTTTTTGTTTTCCCTCACTTTGGTAAATGGAAAGGAAAAATTAGAGAATCACAGAATCAATTTAATTGGAAAAGACTTCTGAGATCACCAAGTCCAACCTTTTACTGATCGCCAGCTTGACAACCAGACCATGTGTCATTGCTTCTTGACCACAAGAATCTTATGCATGTATTCCTGTGCATTCTGTAATAAATCCTGGGACTTTGTAAGCTGTGGTCCTTGCTCTGATTGCAAGGCAAGTGGTGCCAAGTTTGCAGGGAATCTGAACTTTTCTGGGAAGTTTGTTAAAATGCAGTGTTGTGATTGCTGAATTTGCACAAAATAAGAGGTTGAAATTCTCCAAGTGGAACAGGATATGTAGCACACATTTTTCATTCTGGATAGTGATAAACATACAGCTAAATCTCTGGAAGGTACAGATCAATAGGAAATGTAACCAAAAGTGTAGGGAGGTGATAGATAATTGTGGAGTCAGTTCTGATCCCTTCAATGATCCTCTCTTTAACTCCAACTTTATTTTTGAAGTACTTTTGACTGTTGCTTCCAACATCTAAAATGTTTGGGGATTGGTATTTTTCTATGTTGGCAAAGACTTCCTCACCTCCATTCCCCTCCATTGTGTCTTCCTTCCTTTTACTTTGGGAAGAGCCACCACGTGCATGGCTCAGCAAGCGTTGGTTGGGTTTGTCTTGGAAGAGCCCTAAGGATAAGTTGTGGGCCTCAGGCTGTACCACAAATGAAAGTGTCATGTCTGTGTGTCAGAACACTGGAAAAGTCATGATGGGAACCATGTATCAGGAGCAGCTGCTTAATTAACACAATTTCTTTTGTATGACAGTGTTTTCTCAGGACTTGCAATGAGATACCTGCAGAACACAGATGTTGAAATGACCATTTTGAAATTCAGTAGTGATCTCTGCTTCTCTTACTCACCAGCAGGGAATGGTGAAGTCCACCCAAACAAAATGCTTTCTTTTGTTTAGAACATCATTGCAATCTGTGCTAGTGCTGATAAAAGAGATCTTAACAATTGTCACTCTTAAGAATGTGTGAACATTACTACATTTTATCAGTATAAAGTGAACAAGCATGCAACCAGCATTATTTTCCAGCATGAAGCCATGCTTTACAGATACTTGTATTAATATATTTCTCAAACAACCAGCTTTCATTCAATACTCTGATTTCAATATTCTGATTTCAAAAGAGACTCTGCCTAAATTCTGACTGCTTCTTTGAGTCAGTAATTTTATCCCTAGGAGCACTTTGCCAACAAAAATAGCCTCTATTTGCAGAGGATCTGCAGGTGTGGTTTGCAAATCACACCCGTGGATTGGATCTATGGGTCATAAGAAATAATGAAGCCGTGAGGTCAGAGGAAGTGTTGGCACCTTGAAGTCACCACTCACAGGTCCTCAGGAGCTGCCACTGGTACTGAAGTATCTCATGAACAATTATTTTCACATTTTCTGACTCCTTACATTGTAGAGAAGGCTCTGCAGGTTTTACATTTTCTGTGAGTATTTGCCATCATCAGAAGCATCAGCAGAAGGTCAGACTGACTGCATGAGATTGTGTGAATATTTTTGCAGCTTTCATTAGCAAAATTATTTTAATTAGTGAAGACCAAAGTAATTGAAGGAGAAGGTCATTTTATTTGTTTGGGATCAATGCCTCCATCACCAGCATGGTAAAATAGATTTTTCCAGTTGTGAGGACTAATTCTAAGCTGGTGTAAATCAAGAATAACTCCACTGATATAAAATAGAGCCCCTCCACTCTAACACTGGAGTCCTAACCCTGCTTTAATGATGAAGAGTGAAGCTGGGTACCTGTTTATATCTGATCCTTTCCACAAGCACTTTGTCTCTCAAATAGTCTTTGGACTAATTTAGACTTACAGGATCCTCTGCTAAAGTATAGTAGACTTTTAAGTACATATTGAAAGTATAGTACACTTTTAAGAACATAATGTTGAGAGATGTCAGTCCATTATATCCTAAATATTCCATAAATGCGGGGAGGCACTGACCTTATTCCAGGTGTAACTGCCCACCCTGTGGCCACCAGCTGGCAAATCATCCTAACAAGCTGTAGTGAGGGAGGAAGGTATTGCAGGTTCCTTCATGCTACACCTGAAAGTAAATGTTTGTTCAGATATTTTTCAAATACCCAGTTATTTTTCCGAGAAGACCGCACATAGGTAGAGCGAGAGGAGTAAAGGCAGCCAAAAGTTAAGAGCTCTGTTGGCATTACATTTTCTTGAATTTTGTGATGTTTTCATCTATGTGCTTAGTTCCATGCACAAATTTCCGGGGCACCTTTTTCTGAATTTCTCTCTTGAATGGCACAGCCCTAACTTCAGAATCAGCCAGAGGAAATGTGATATTCCTAGAAGTCAGTGAGAACTTTTAGATCCAAATGCTTCAAACACCATTTGAAATGATCAAGGGCAGGGACCACTCATGAAAACGACCATGCGCCAAGAAGCCAGGCATTTAAAATACAAACACCACAAATAAGTGCTGGGCTTGCTCTGTGTCATATGAATTCATAGAGTAATGACCAACCTGTAGCACAGCTCCACTGTCACTTATATTGAGTGTAAATTTATAGTAGATGCAGTGAAGTCAATAGCATTTCTTTGGACTTACAGAGGTTATTGAATGTCAAATTCTGCTTTCAGGCTGAGAACAAAATAATTTTAAAGATATACCGAGAGCATGATCCTAATTTGCTTCAGCAGCCTTTGGCCTCTGCATCACATAGAAACCCAGGAAATTACAGAAATTTCAAGTTTGGGGTCCTTTTAAAGACTGGATGGTTTTCCAGAGGCCATGTGAGAACATGTACCAGTTAGGCACTGGCCTGGTTTTGAAGGCCTGGTGGATTTGCATGCCCTCATCTGGAACGAGAAGCGTTGCCCTGCTTGCCTGGAACTGGGTGAGTTTCATTTCCTTGAGTAAAACTGCCAACCTCCAGGGCAGGCAGAGCCCTCCCTCCGCTCCCTGCTGTGCCCTCAACTGCAAGGCTTGACATACTTTAAAATGATAAAAACTTCCTGAACTCCAAACATGACTCAGCCCAGGGCGAACTGTTGAGGAGCCATGGAGATGTTCCGCCTCATTTCAACAATTAGTGGATTATCCTTATGCCATTTGATTATCTTTGTTATAGCCTTGTGCACATTACTGAAGCCTAATTCCCGCTGATTTCAATGGCTAAGAAGTGCTCTTTGTTTTAATGGTAACTCTGGAATCTGGAATTAACTATGCCAAATGAGGTTGCATATGGAGGTCCAAGTTAATTTCCGTTTAATAGAAATAAATACAGGTGACTCTCCCTCAGGAAAACAGGGTCTGCAAGGTCATTTGGCTTGCTGAGCCGTGTGGATGTTTTTGTGCCAAGCCTAAATGATGGGCACAATTAGAGAAGTTTCAGAAGGGCATTTGGAATTTGTACCTGTGCAGATCAGATACCCTAAATCAAAATGTCTTGAGAAATGGGAGTCATATAAAGGAATGGAGAGGGGGGGAGGATGTCCCTGTGCCCCTTCAAGCTGAAGTGTCCCAGTTGTGCTGCTGTTTAAACCATACACCTTAGGAGTGTGCTGTGGGATGAGCCTGCTGGATAGTCCCTACAGCTTTGACATTCCCTGTGGCACAGCTTAAATGTGCTGTGGGCACGTGTGCACCTCCAGCTGCTCCCTCTGCAGCAGTGTCACGCAGAGAGGGCCCCGCCACTGTCCCCTGCTGCCAGGACAAACAGGAGTGGACACTACCAGAGCTTATGAGCTGGGCTGTCCTGCAGGGGATAAGGGGACACCAGCAACAAGGTCCCTGTGGCAACTTCTACATGAGAGCATTCCTTGGGCAGCTGTGGCAAAAGCAAGGCACCCCACACTATATGTCCTGTACGTGCACCAATGTGGTGTGTTTTAACACTTGCCTACAGAAGGCATCCCAGTGCTGGAGCTGCAAAACTTTGGGCACTCCACCCCAGCCCAATCCAAGAAATCCCAGCCAAAGGAGCAACCATTACTAAAGGGTCTCAGGATAGTCCCTGTGCTCCTGAAATGAGGCTGCATTTTGTGCAAGTGCAGTGACCAATAATATGACTTTGTGGATGAATGATGTCTTGACACTGGTCCAGGTAAAGCAGCGCAGATGACAGATAGTTTGGCAGAAGGGCTATAGTTAGCATATGAAAGGATATCTATAACATATGGGCATCAGTATATATTTGTGGATTAATATGCACCTATTCTCCTGAAAAATAGGTTTTAAAATTGTCCTTTCTGCTTAAAATGTCAATGAAGATTTAATTATAAACCCAAACATACCTAATACATATGTAAGACAGATCCCAGGAAAAAAATACTAGAGGACACAGAAAGAAATTAAAGCCAAAACTTGTCAGTGTAATCATTAACTACAATGGATCAGTGCCAGTTTACACCACCTGAGAATCTGGCCAATATCTATTTAGCACACACTGTCCTACATCTCTTGTGGTATTTATTTTTAGTCATTAGGAAACCTCTGGAAGAATAAGCTCCTGCTTTTCCAGGGGCAAGTATTAAATAAACTTTAATGCTTAATAGTTTTTTCAGTTCTCCTCTATTTGTGTATGTAGAATAATCCAGCTATACACAGTACTCCTGAAACTCTGTATTTTCATGGGATATAGATTTTCTTATATATTTATAGTCTAATTATATAAACTAGTTTTGTAAACTTGTACTTCTTAGGTAAGATATTCCAGAAAGCAAAATAGTCAACATTAAACACCACAAGTACAGCTGCAGTTTTAAATATTTTATAATCCAATCAAATTGTTTGAGTAGTAATGCATTTAAATGTTGTTATGGAATCCCCTCTAGACTTTTTAAAATGGTTACTCTGTTCTTGGCTTTGCTATTTATGAAATTCATATGGGATGACATTTTTAATAATAGAGCATTTGACTTACAGAGTAGCAATTCCTGGAGTGTCTCAGTATAATCTATAATTTTCTGACTGAACTTTCAGAGGGACACAAACACATATCACACTTTTATTAATGAACTTATACATCTGTTGATGTTGCCATAATTGAAATGACCTTAAGTGAGAAGACCTACATAAGTCATTTAGCATTTTTTATGATGCTCGGGTGAAGATGCTGTACAGATGCAGCTTTGGGATGCTAAAGCTGCAGTACAAAAGCTTTGCTAAAATGATGAGGGGAGGTTTAATTTGGAAAAAGGCACGAAGCAAAGCACAGCCCACATATAATTAGGCAGCATCCAGTACTATAGAACTGGGCAGAAGAAAGCTATCAGGGAGTCTAAATTACCTCTCCTCCCTAGAGAGAATGGCACTGTCAGGTCAGGGCTGTGCTAAATGCTGGGTAACAGGAGGGTATTTGATTGCAGTTGCTTTCGCTGTACAGAGGTTGTGGATAAACTGAGGACATCATTTCTGAGAGGCAAAAGTTCCTTGACCTCCTCAAGCACAAGTGTGTGTCAGAAGGGCATTTATAAAGCAACAGCCAGGGCTTTGGAAAGGGAAAAACAACCAAACAAAATGGCAAGCACCCATTCCATTGCAGTTCATCCTAGGCTCTCTTCCACTCAAAGGCACAGGCAGAAGCCAAACAATGACATCAAACTGGGGCAAAAAGTTGTGAAAAGGCTGGTGGGAGTCAGGACTCCTCTGGGCCTCTGCCAGCAGTGCCCAGTTCCCCCAGGCACCCTGTGCTGGTGGCAGGAGTGAAGGAGGGATCCAGGCAGGGATCAGTGCCCCCTGCTCTGTGCCTGTAAAACCTGTGCTTTCAGGCAGAGGTGCTGATGGCAGCTTCCCCTTCCCTAGAGGCTGGGAGTTCTCCTTGCTCTGCTCTCCCAGGCTGTGCTGTGCCAGTCCCCACCAGAGCTGCAGTGATGCCAGGCCAGCCCCATGGCAAGGGAAGTGGGATCTAGGACATTCACACAAACCTCCAGGAGGAACATCCTGAGATCCGCTGAAATCTACACAGTGTTCCTAGGGTGGCCTTGTTTTGGTTCTGCACTTCCTTGATAATTCTTCATCTACTTTTAGATGATTTTAGAATAATTTTCTAATGATTGTGACCAAAAGCAGACTTTTACATGGTGAAAATCAGCATATGTAGGTGCACGAGCTTCAGAAGCACAAGCTAAGATAGTGCTGCTGATGGGTTTAATTTGCTCAGTATGGTGGGAGAATCTGACTTGGAGTTTAGACCAGAAGAACTTTGAAGAGCCTGCAGGTGAAGGGATAGATCCTGCTCCCCTCTGAGTTGTAATTCTTGCTTCATGAAAGCTCTGGAGCTACTCCAGGTTAACTTGACCGAAAATAAGTCTGAAATCAGGCCCTGTGGTGCCTGAGTTACCTCAGACTGTTACTAATTTGAGGAGAGAAAATGAATTCTTGTTAAGGGGAAATAAGCAGTCTTTATTAATAACAATTAGAGAGGGAAGACATTGGTTTTGATATATTGGCTTAATTTGGTAAGTAGATCAGTAAAACCCGAATTAATAATTTTACAAACTAGTAAACATTTTCTGTAGGTGAATATTAATTGTGTTGAAATGTTTCCTTAAAGCTGTGGCTGCTCCCTCTGCAGCAGCTACCCCAGAACTGAGCACCTCTGCTCAGTGTCAGGCTCAGGCTGTGTGTCCCCACCTGGGTCCCTTTCCTGTCATTAATCCCCATCTCCGAAGCACCAATGGAATTGTTTATTCATGGCTAAAAGGGAGTGGTTACACCCTCACCCCCATCCCTTCCAGGAGGACCTCAGCCCTGCTCTGCTTTCCCATCTCATCACCATCATCTTGCACTGGAGTTTTGGTGGCATTGCAGCACAGGGGAGGGGATGGCTGCCATCCAAATGATTGTTTGACACAAGCTAAGTGGAAACAACACCAGTATCAAATTTCACCAAAAGCCATCCACTTATGTCCCAGGATTATTGTGTTCTTCAGAGTCAGAGGGATTGTATGTAATTTTACATGTAATGTTCTCTGAACATATGGTTCATCACATAAAAATCCCTTCATTTTAATTGACACAATAGGCTGGAATGGCTTTTTTTCCCTTGCTAAAGTACTTGTTATGGTCTGTATCACCTATAATGTGCATTCTGGAAAGCTCCTAACTAGGTATTTGGATGCTGGAATGCAAAAGATTGCTATTTATGAGACCATGAGACCACCTAGTGGGTCAATGATTTGCATTTTAAAAGTTCATTAATATGTACGAAGATCATAATAATGCCAGGGTTTCATCAGACCAAACTTCATCAACCATCATCTAGTAATAAATATCTTTTACAAATATCTTTTAACATAAAAAAGAGGAGCATACAAATGTCTATTTTGTGACCCTTAAGTTGCTCTAATTGAAAGTTTAAAGGACACCAGGCAAAGCATTTTCTCACCACAGTGGATAAGATGATCTTTTCCTTCAGTTGTTTTTAAGAATCTACTAGAGGCTTGAAAGTGAAATCTATTTTTTTTATCTATTCCCTTTTTCTTCCTTCATGGACACATATTGCTTTGCCATTGTAAGGCTGCTTATAAGCACTCGTCTGCCTGGCATTGATTTTTTTTTTCTTATTTAGGAATAGCACAACTGTGTATTTGTTTAGAAGAAAATGCACATATATAGAATTATGTAGGTTTTCACACATGTCACAGAGAAATACAAACTTTCTTCTGACAGCTGTGTAGCAGCCCTTGTGCTCTGCACCCCATCCAGATTTCACATCCAACAGTTTTACATCTCTACCTGTTTTCAGCTGAAGTAGCCTTTATTATTCAGAATCAAAACCACCTTTTCCTCTCAGCCCTGTGTTCATTCTGAACCATATTCTTTTCTCTCTTGCAGATAAAATTCAGACTAATAATAATAATAATAATAATAATTCATCTGACAGAAGTATTATGTTTTGATTTTTTTGTGTGTCTGTTTCAGAACCACAGCATGGAGGAATTTACTTTAGACTCCCTTTCATTAAAGTTTAATCACAAAGGCATACACAGAGTTAGGTGAATGCCTGCATGACTTGTCTGAAATACAGGTTAATTAAGCAAGCTAAATATACTTTACAGAACAGAACAATAGAGCGAACCGTTCTGCGATTGAATTCAGAAGACTCTGAGACAAAAGTGCTCATCCCAGCATTTGGAGCGCTGCTCGAACTTTATACAACAGCATAGACTAGTGGCAGGAGGGAAGATTGTAACCAGGGCCCCTTCCAGAGTGCCAGCGCGGCTGGGACCCCTCCGACCTGAGCCCAGCCATAGCCCAGTGACCTGGAACCCTGCGACAGCTCCCTCAGGGCTTTGTAAAATCCCCGTTAGTGGTAACCGCCTCCATTATCTAATGCGACTTCATGTTAACTAGGTTAAAAAAAAGTATCTTAGCTAGTGAATAATTAATGGGGCAGCACTTACAGAAACTCAAAAAGCAGGTAGTGGCACTTCCTCGCCTTTTGTTTGATCATGGAGCAGTTATCTTCAACATGTTCTTTCTTTTTCTTTTTCTTTTTGGTTTTTTTTTGTTTGTTTGTTTTTTGTGGGGTTTTTCTTTTTTTTTTACATTTTGGTGTATTCCTGGCTATATTGGTGTAGCTGTCCCTTTGTGGGATGTGAGATGTGAGGTGGGGAGCTGACAGTAAACATTTTATTTCTTAGTTCAGTTGAATTTCATTTACCTCCACTTCTTTTCATTTCTCAGTGGGTTCACTTTGTCAGTGCCTTCAAACCCCCGGGATAAGCAGGAGAACAGACGGGGCATTTGCCTGGGGTGTATGGGACTGGCTGCCTCTCCTCCAGCTCAGAATTATCCTATTTACCTGTATTTAATTCAGTGGTTTTCTTTTAAATATCTGCCTAGGAACAAACTCTTCAGGCACTAAAGAAACAACTCCCACTGATTTCAAGAGGGGACTTGCTCAGTGCCTGAATGCAACATTTGGCCTCAGAAGCTGTACCAAAAGCTTTGTTATCCCAGTGCAGCAGATCCCAGCCAGATTCCCCCTGGAAATCAAACCACACCACACATAGGAGCTGGTCTCCTTAGCACCCTGTTTTGTAAAACTCGACATTCTGGACTTCAGCATTCTGCTTCCCATTCCTGTCTACCTTGTACAGTCATTCACACTTCCACGGAGTGGATGTAAAATGTGAAGGAAAACTGACAGTCATTTTCCACACCTTTTCTGCTGTTACTGATGACTAAATGAGGTGCAAAACAATGAAAAAACTCAGCGTCAGAAAAGACCAACTTGTCACATCAAATCACCAGAGGACAGATTCTGAGTAAATCTGCTGGACTTTTCTCCTGCTCATTACTTAAAGCAGTTTCACACAAAGGCCTGATGTCGTTACCTGATCCACCTCTGGACTTCAGAGGAATTAATTCATCAGTAAAATATGCCATGTCCGTAGTCTGGCCTGAGTTGATGTCCCTCCCATGCAGGGAGCTGTGGGGACACTGCACGTGTGGCACGGGGCACAGCTGAGCTCTGCTGGCCCTGGGAATGTCCAGTTGTGGTGCTGGAACTGGGAGTGGATGGATGGTACAGGTAAATGCATTTATAGTTCTGAATGGTCTCCAAGTTTAACAGCTTGGACTCTGTCTGGTGCACTTCAGCAGGAGTTCCATTGGTTTCATTTTGGTTTTTCCCCTGCTAATAGGAGTAGAATCTGACTGCTTTAACTCAAAGGACTACAACTGATTACTGATAAATTAGGATCAACTGACAGAACTTCAATTTTTACAGATTTGCTCTGAATTAAAACAATGGGAAATCTGGCCCAGAAGGTGGGTAGTTAGTCCTGCTAAGGTGTTGGGCTCAGCCTTTCTAAAGAACAATACTTTAAATTTTGGTCTCTCTGTGACCAGGCTGTTCCAAAACAGGCAGTGGTGTCTGCAGTCAGATGGGGGAAAGGCTGTATTTTCAAATAGAACAAACAGGGAGCCTCTAAAATCTGAGTCCCCCAGCCGGCCTGCAGGGGGTTTATGGAATCCTCCAGCTGAGCTGGTGACTTTATTCTGGGAGTGGCCAAGCAGTGCCACTATGCAAGCTCAGACACTCAAAGCTCTGCGAGGCTGAAAGCTCCGCAGCCCAGACTGCAGAGAAAATGAGAGGTCTGGAGTGGCTCTCAGGTGGCTCATGCTGAGGGTTCTCCCCCATATTTTATCCATGCTGACGCTTTGGGATATGCTATCTAAATGTTGTTTGCAGAATGTAAATTTATGGTAAAGAATGTATTTTAAGTGAGTAAGAGTTCTGTACTTATATGATCAAATACATTTATGTGAGCATAGTATTCTTTGCTCCAAAAGAGTTGGTCACAATTTGAAAGATTACTCAGAGAAAAAAAAGTGGAGCCTTCTGAATTATAAAGAGAGAAAGAAGGTGAAGAAAATTGAGGGCAGAAGGACCACACAGCCAGGCATTCTGCCATTTGCTATTGCCAGAACTGGCCTGTGACTTTGGATTATATGAGATACTTGAATGGAGGACAAAAAATGGTGTTTGACTATTTAAGGATGACATTAAAGTGAGATTTGCAGCAATCCTTTTGATTAAGCCAACATTTTCCCTCCTAGTGTCAGGAACCTTGTCAAACTTCAGCTGCCTGTGCCAAGCAGTGCTGGCTGTGGCACGGCGCAGCTGCGTAACCTTGGACATGACTGCTGTGAAAGGAGCACGTGGAGAGAGCTGTGGGGCTGCCTGCTTGGGGCTCAGAAGCTGCTTTAAGCTCAGGCCTTGCAGGTGAGCCTGAGCTTGCCTCATCCTGGTCTGGCCCCACTTCTGGATCCATCTGGATGTTTCTCCAGGAGTTTGTATCAATCAGTGAGCTGGTCACTGCCACAGGACCTTTCTTGGGTGCTCAAGGCTGTGAGTTTGAGAAGCAGCCTACCCTTGCTTCTCTCTTTGGTGCTCACAGCACTTTTACTGTCACCTGCTGCAGGGACAGGGCTATGGAATCACTGGTAAGTTCCTAAGAAATTCCTTCCTGAGACAGAGCAGTGGCCCCTCTGTACCCTGTGCCTGCAGAGCTGAGAGCAGGAGGGACCAGTGCTTCTGTTGCATGAAAAGCATTGAACCTGCCTCCGTCAAGTCCATGGGATGCAGACTCCTAGAAAGTGTCCTCAGGTAGGCAGTTTGAGGATAAGAGTCTGCTCTTCTAAACTGAGGAGTACTGTGATCATGCCTAGAACTAAAGAAGCAGCCAGAAGGGGAAAAAAACATGTAAAAATGTAGAAAGCAGAAGTAAGATAAGGACTGCAGGGTTCATGAAAGCGATATAGGAGAAAAAACTGTCGTATTTTCTGCCCTTATATCTTTATTTCTGCTTCTTATCACTCCTAGTTTTGCACATTCTTTTTTCTTGTCCCTTCTATATCCTTCTCTTTTCTTGCTCCTTCCCTGGCATGATGTGATACACTGTAGCATAAAATCTTGGCACTCTTTTGAACTGCCAAGTTTAAAATTCTTTGAGTGGCTTTGAGTGGTAATAGCTGAATATTTCATTTTAGTGAGAGGTTAAAGCTAGGTCACCAGTTCCCAAGTACATTTTGAGAGAAAATTAAAAATACTCAGATTTGCTTATTTCTTAGTTCACCAACTTGAGCAAACATGTGGAGTCAGTCTTTGGTGCACCTCTCAGAAGGGAAGAGCAGGAAGAAGGCAGTGAAGGGGGCTTTTAGTGCCTGTTTGCAACCCCCAGCTTTCAGGGCAGGGAGACTTGGTTGGGACTTCTGTACTTGGGCATGGATAGCTTTCTTTTGTTGGCAAACAAGGTCGTTTTGTGCATGTGTTTGGCTGTGAATTCTGAACAGAGGAAGCACTGTAGTTGTGGGGTTTTTCCCTTCCTTTGATGGGCTGTGTATACCTTACAGAGTCTGGGAGATGAGTGAAATCATCTAGACATTAATTCTTTCATGAGTCAGGAAAAATCATAATGGTGATGCCATTTTCTGTCAGGACCAAGGGTTCGTCCACAGTGGCTTATGGAATACAACCCTTCCTCCTCTTTTGGGGAATTTGGGAACAGTCTTCTTATTTTAGAACAGTTTTCCATAGTTTGAAGGTAGAGAATGATCATACAGGTCTCCTAGTCACCAGATTGTGTCAGTGCAATTGAACAGAAATTTCAGGGTGGGGTTTTTGCTTTCTTTACTCCTTTCCCTTTCCATTACTCTCCTTATTTACCCACCCATGTCTTTAAGTCAATTCATTTTCTCACTATTCAGATGTCAGCCAGGGAGTCACAAATCAATATCTGACCACGTAATTTTTTTGGTGTAGGAAATGAGGCATGTTTAGGGGGCTACAGGAAAAGAATGACAGAAAAGGTCACATTTTAAAGTGAAGTTAACGCTCTGGAACTGGACAGATTGACATCAATCAATAGAGCACAAGGAGCTGCTCAACGGCTGTTGCTTAAGCCTCTTCTAGAATGACCATTTACAAGGGAAGGTCATTCGGGTTTTGTGCTGTTGTGTGTCCCAATCCTGCCTCGTGATACATGCAAACACTTCCCTAAGCAACTTCTCTGCTCCTCAAATTAACTATTAATGAAATGGCTATTGGATTACATTGGTATTTATTACTGCTGTGCTTCCCAGTTCCTAGAATCTTGGAAATGATCCTTTCCAGACTATCATCCAAGTCATTAGTGTGAATAATTAGAAAGCTGGGCTGTACCCTACTGGTAACCTCTTTCCACCTTGAAATAATCCCATTTACTTCCACTGTTTGTTTCTTGCCCTTCAGCCAATTTTCAGTCTGTGTAGGCTGCCAGTTTCCTTCCTATTGTGTGAGTCTGCACCTTAGGCGCTAGTCTCCCATATGGAAATGTTTTCAGAAAATAGGAACTAAATTTCTTGTAGCCAGTCTCCCTTTAATCATTCTCTGTTACACTCTCATGCTTATATATTCAACATTCCTTTCCTTCCCCTTGTTGGGAATATTTGTCAAACTGTTTCACTGCTGGGTCCCTTTTTGGAGGGCTTGAATTGTCTCTGTGTCTTTTCCTTCCCATCTTGCTTGCAAATCACATCCCTGAACAGGGATTCTGAATCCTTTCTGAAATGGACCATGGGCAGGGAACCCTTTGCATTGCTGTGAGAATTTTATGGGTAGAGGATGAGGTCTTTGGTCTCCATCTTGGTGTAAATCTCAGAAGGGGCACTAGTGTTGCACCACCAGTGTTTTTGTGGCATAAATGGGGGGATTTTGATTGTACAGGAAATTTAATTAGATTTAATGCTAATTAAATTCTTTTTTTTTCATATTAACATGTTCACAAATATTATTGCATCTCGTTAGATTTCATTCTTCTATCCTTACTGAACAATATTCAATGGTAGTTTCAGATTACAATAAGTTCATTATGAAGATAAGGTGGAATTAGTGTAGGAAGCTCAGCTGGTTGAAGGGGTCTGTGCTTTAATTACTGCAGAGGGTGTGCATATTAATTACAACACAAGTGATATTTACTGTACCTCAGGAACATATGACAGGGTAAAGATACTGACAGCACCAGCTAATAAACTCAGTATGATAATGAGGAGAAAAGACCATAAAAATAGAAGGAAATAAAATTATTCATAAAGTATATTGATCCCAAAGTAAAGACATTAAGCTCTGATGAAGGGCAACAAAAGGGAAGCTCCTCACTTTATCAAACAAATAACCAAAGTAGAGAAATGTTAGCAGAGAGACAGATTGTCATTATCCTGGTCATGTGACCGTGCTCTAGAGAGCACATGTGAGCAGTAAAATATAAGATTTTTCTTTTAATAAATCAGCAGAAAGCCAAGCCTTTACCTGCAGGATATGGGGTCGCAGTGGTTTTGATGAGCTGGTGGGCTGGTCACGTTGCAAGGTAATGTTTGAAGAGGAGGGATGGGAACAGACCGTTCTTTGGCTGAGGAGCCATCAGCAGCTCCACAAAGAAATAACATGGCTAATTGGTTTGGGCTGCGCTAATTGCTGCTGCGTTTCTGCAGGTTTGTTCTAATCCTAATGTTCAAGCAATTGTGTTAAATCATTTTTGAGCCACCTTACAGGAAGCCTCCCTTTCGGCAGGCATTTAAGCAGACAGCAAACGTGCAATGCAGTAGAAGGATCTGTAGCACATCTCCCTGCTGTGGGGTCAGTCCCTCGGTGCGGAGTTCCAGCTGCCCTGGCTGGACCTGTTAGAGCTCTGTGTTTCCCTGCTGGCATTTGCACCTCGTTTGCTACTTGGCAGCAGCTCACAGAGAAACGCATCGTGATGACCTGTTGGGATGACAAACCCTCAGGGGAGATAGGAGGGACTCAGCCTGTTGTTTCTTAGCTTCCTTGGTGCCAGTTGCACACCCCCTAGGATTTGTGCCAGGACAATCCTGTTCATCTGTCTCCTTTTTAGAAAAAAAACCAAGGCTGTGCAAGTGAGTTGGGGAAAAAAAAATAATGTAATTAATTTCTTCCAGATGTAAATAAGATCTTCCTTGATGTTTCAGACTAAAACAGAAAGGAAGAACCTCATCTTTTGCATGTAACTACTGCACGTGCTGGTAACTCTGAAGGAATTATATTGTGATTATTCACTGGTTATTTCAAAAGATTTTGCCTAAATAAAATTAACAGGAGCAGTTCAGTCCTTAGTGCCTGGCAACCTCGGTCAGTGTCTGAGCACATCAGGAAGCACAGAGTGTGAGAAAGTTGTAGCACATATAGTTCTTTTCATTCCAGCCATTGTGCTCCTTGATGTCTTTTCCTATAAGGTTGGGTGACAGGAGGTGAAGCAGGCAAGGAGAGCCATCTTTGCTGCAGCCATTCCTCTCTAAAGACCAGTATTCAATCCCATTTACCCAGAGCTTTGTGTCATCACAGCCTTGGCAGGCACAAGTTACCCCTCAGAAACTGCTTCAGGCTGGGCGCGTGTGTCACTCCTTGCTTCCTAAGGACACCTGGACTGGAACACTCCTGGTGAGGATCTCTGCACTCCACTGAAGCCTGGAGGGCCTCCCTATTGCATTCCTATTTCATTTCACTCCTTTCACTTTTTGGAGCGCTGGTTGGGCTTTGTTCCTTCTTCCCATCCTACAATTAAGACTCAACATTTCTTCCTCTTCTTTCTTGACAGGTCAAGGAAAGAATGTAATACTTGCATTTTCAGTACACTCGTTAGCATTAAACTATTGTCACTGGTATTAGCATAGTGCCCCTAACTTGAAGGTTTATTTCTATCTTCTGTGGAAATTTAATTTACTGACTAGTGTGAAAGATCATAAATTTTCCACTATGTTGTTTGTACTGTATTAATTTGGCTTTCTTTGTGGTTGTCCCCTTGACTGGTGCACCGTAAAGACATAAATGACAACTTTTTAACTGTTGTTTGGTTTTTTTTAAAGTGTGATATTGGTTTTATGCATTAGACAAATTAAACTGCACTTTAAAATATCTAAGACTCTTGAATCTATAAAACAGATTGAAAGTACTGCAAGAGCAGTTGGTATCTTGACATTTCAGGTGCTTCTATCTAGAGCCAGGGAGCTCAAGAATATACAAACCAGAAAAAAAATTATAACCAAAGTACACGACCACTTTCAAAGCTTCAAAAAGGTCTGGTTTGTATCTGGTAAAGTTTTGGATTGTTTGGGCTTTATTTTCTTGAAATGAATTTGCCTATCCCTGGTTGTAATTCAGTGAGTAAAAGACTAATGACTTTCCAGTGGCTTTTGGGAAATGTGTTGGTGTTCTTGGTTCCTGCCCAAATCTGGTAGCAGTAAAACCCCTGCTGCTCTGGGCACTTGTGCTCCTGTGTTTGACAGAAGGATTGAGGTTTCCTTTACTCTCTCACCCTCAGAGATGGTCCTTCCAGGATTAGGACTGAAGCAGATTTGAGGACATTGGGGAAGCATATGTTCTTTCTGTGCATGCTTCACATATCCTTACATTTCACAGTTTCTGGGCTCTGATTCAGTGTCTTTCAGTGATGCATTTATCAACAGATTTTTAAAAGAGGAAAAAAATACTGGAAAGTTAACCTCTATCCTAGTTCATTGTGCAGTTGCTACTCGTGAGGAACAACAAGGAATAAAAAGCAAGACAGCGATGTCTTGATGTTTTTGATGAGCTGAGCATGCAGAATTGCAGATCTAAATGCTGATACTTAAGGACTGATTGGAAAAATTTCATTATAAATAGAATTTTGAACCTCTCCTTTTGTGTCTTTGCTGAAGACAGTCTTCACTTAGCACTGCTTTTGGGTGGTTGAGCCTGTGAAGTCATGCCCCTGCTAAGTAAAGGCACTTAACAGTTCAAACACTGATGTGTTAAACTAGGAGAGGTTCTTAGGTGAAGTTGTGTGTTCTGTTCACTTCGAGCTGAGCACTGGGCTGGGCTGTGTTCATGTGTCAGGGCTGGGAATAAGCTCGGTTTTGGCCATGCAGAACATACCAGTATTTCCAGGATCAGAAAAAACTGGGATTAGTGAAACAGCCAGCACAGATTTATTTTAGAGGGCTCACAAAGCAGGTGGGAAAGGGTGTTAGGTGCATTCAGCATGTTTAGTTTTTCAAGGTCTTTTACACGGTGCTGTGTAAAGACCTCACAAGGAATCTGAATCCCTTCAGGGTGGATCCTGCTCTGAGTTTAACACCTGTTGAAAAGGAGAAAACCAAGCACAAGAATAAACTGGCCCCAAACTGGACTTCCTTGCAGCCTTTGCCTTTCTCTCCTTCCATACAAGACCCCACTAATTACTTTCTGTGGGAGCTGACACAATGCTAAATAATTTTGGCAGATCGGTGTTCCATAATATTTTGAGGAATTCCAGAGCTACCCCAGACTGTGTACTTGGCAAATATAATGAAGTGGCCACGCAAAAATTGGGTGTGCTTTTCCATTTTGAGTCAGTGCTCCCATAAGAGTCAACAAAGTCAGCTCAATTAAGAGGCTATTTAGGATGGGGCTGGTTGTTATGCCAAAAGAAATAGAACACAATGTGAGGGTGGTCAAAGAGGATAAATCACAAAGAAGAAAATATTTTAATGCCATATATGTATAAATCAATGGCATGTCCTTATCTTGAATTCATCTTCACTTTTGGTCACCTTATCTCAAAGGCATAACGGAAATAGAAATGGTCCAGAGAAGGGCAAAGAAAATGAGCAGCACCCTCTGAGAGCCTTTCATATAAAGCCACATTAAAAAGGGCAGGATTATTATTTAGTTTGGAAAGAAGAAGAGCGGGAGGAAATGTGGCAGAGGCATATAAAATAATGAAGGGCATAGATCAGGCCAGTCAGCTGCTTCTCATTACGTTTGTCTGTAACAAAAGGAAAAGAGGGAACTCAAAATAGAACAACAACAGGCCAAAGAGTGATTCATTAGTGAGTGACAAAGTGCAGCACACGGTGCCTTTAACTTGTGGAACTCAGAGCTGCAGGATGAAATAAAGCCCAAATTATTTACATTAGGAAAGCGCAGCACAAATTTACCTTTAATACTCTGATTGTAGGTTATAGTCCTTGAACCAGGATTTAAATAAGAGCTGCTGTTGCTCTTCATGCACATAAGGGATTTACCAGCTGGGGCCGTGGGATACCTTTTTCCCTGAGGTTCTGTATTGCCCAGTTTAGGTATAGAATGGGGCAGGAGAGGCTGGACAGCTTTCCTTGCTGCAGTCTCTGTCAGCTGCTATCGCAAACAGGAGCTGGAAGTACAAGAATTATTTAATGAAAATTCTGAAGTTACTGCCCAGTGACAATTTATCAGCTACGATTTTTCTGTGCAAAGAAGCTCCACTTCTCTTTGGGGTCTGAGTGGTGCTTGCACTTTGTGTGCTTTGCTTTCTGCCTTTGGCCCTTGGTTGGGATAGTTACTGCTTCCAGTCATTCCCTTCCTTAGCTGTCTTCAGTCTCCCAGTGATTGCAGAGTAAGGATCAGTGTCCTCATGGGCTTTTAACAGCCTGATCATTATAAGGCAAGCATGATCATTAAATGATCTTCACTTTATTAGTGCACTTTATTAAGTATCTTTTCCTGTGTGTCTGGCAAATGCACTTGAGGTAAGTTAGGAACAATTATGCTGAATAAATAAAAATATTACAGGTAAGTTACAGCAAAACGTTAGGATACCCAGGGCACTCTGGGAAACAGACACACTCTATTGCGCTTAAATATCTTGTTTAGTCAATTGAATTCATTTTGTCCACTTACTTTTTATTTGTAAATACTGCAAAAATTTACCAGGCTGCCTTGCTGCAGAGAAAGACTTTTAGCTGGACTCAGTGCTTGCTTTTCTCTTAAATTCTCTCTTAGAGGAATTAACATCACAGATTATTGTGAACATACTGAGAATCTTTCTTAGCCTCTTGGTTAGTCAACAGTTACTTGCAAGCTTTCTGGCTTTCTTTCTTTTGCAAAGAAAAGGCAGGATGTCTTTGTTGTTAGTAACGTATCTCTGATTTGTAGAATACAATTGCCTTTAAAGATATTTGAGTACACAGATACACAGACTTAGCTTCTACTGAAATGGGATGTAAGCACTTTCCTCATAAGTGAATTTAGAGCTGAAGAAGACTGAGCAAAGTATGGAAAAAATCCTCACCAATATATCCCATATGAAAATAGAACTGCAACTGAAATATGCCGTGACCTTGTCATGTTTGCTTTACCTGAACAATGAGAGGTCAAATCACATTAACACAGATCCTCACAAATACAGGGGTTTGTGCTTGTACTTCTGAATATTCCCAGGCAAGGAAATTCCTCCTCGTGCTGAGGGCTAGCAGCATTCAGGCATCACCCGTCACCCTTGCTGGCCCTACCCCAGATTATACAGCAGGTTTGTGCTGTATGTGTCTCACCCTACATGACCTCCGCAACCCACCCCAAAGTGAGATTTTTCCTTTTCCTGCAGGCTGTCTCCTTGCTGCCCGTGCTTTGCTGGGGATGCTCCATTGTTCACAGAGCTGGTGTTTGGCTCTTGTCTAGACCAATGTTCGCTCATCACAATACCCCTGTCAACACCATGCTCTGGATGTGTGAGCTGACTGCATTGCTGTTGTCAAATGGCTCTGCTGTCATGTAGTGTTTAAATGTAAAATATATAGGTGACGATGGGAAGCTGCAGATTTGTGCTGAAAATCTGGATTTTAAGTTGTCTGCGGCACACAAGTTGAAAAGCCGAGACAGTTTCACAATAAATGTAAGCAGTTTGAGCAAGCTTGTAGCTATCAAGATGTGGATGTATGTTTTCCCCTCTGAAATGTGCTGCCTTTCAAGAACACAAGTGTGGCATTTAGGTGACACTGCACTGCTCATCCGTGTGCCCTTTCTGGGGATGACTCTGCTTCTGTCTCCTCCTGTCTGCACACACTGCAACTCTGAGGGTCTGCTATGACCCTGCCACGGGCTACAAGACCAGAGAGCTGCACAGGAGTTGAAGCTGTGAGTGACAGAGGAAAAGATGACAACGAATAAAATGCTGTGCACTCTTTCACTTCCATCAGTTTCATTTCAGATCTGTTTGGGGTTTTTTTCCTATGTGCTGGAAGTGCTTTGTTTTTGATGATTTTCCCTGGTGTTACTTGCCTACTTGCTTCTATCTTATTTTCTGTTTTGGTCCAATATTCACAGATGTTCCTGGTCTTCCCCCAGACTGTGTTATGGGTGAACTTTCTAAAATCCAGTTTTTGAGAATAATTCTGAGTTTCTAACTTAATCAGAAATGACAGCAACAAAAAAGTCAGAAATAAGAGAAAAAGCTCCTTTCCTTCCTCTTTGTCTGCACACCTCCGAGGGAACTGGTGTCAGAAGACAGTGCTTTTTTTGGTTACCCTAAACTGGAGCACAGACCCTGGCCACATTCAGAGAAGTAAATAATATCTCTTGATCCGTGAAGTTCTTGGCAGATCTAACTGAAAATGTAGCTTGATTAAAAACCAGGTAAAGTTCCTTGTGGGGACACTTCCAGTCTGTCAGTGGGTCCCTATACTCCTTCATAAAATATTACCTTTCCCTAGAAAAGAAAACCCCAAAACCAAAAACCCCCAAACAAAAAAGCATTGAATAACCCCCCCCCCGACAGTTGCAATTAGTCATTACCTACTGTTGCCTGCAATTTGTTGGCAGATCAAGCTACAATCTGTTGCACTATGACAGATCAATTTCTGCAATTCATTACAGAACAGAGCCAAAACAAAATAACTTTCTCTCTCCTTCCCCTCCTTCCCCTACCTTAGTGCTGCAGCCTCTGGTTAGCTGAGATCCTTGGACTTTTTTTGGAAAGGAGCAGATGGGAGGCAAAAGAGGGATGGGAAAAGATGAGCCTTGCTCACTGCAATGCCCTTAATGTGTGTGTGGATGTGAGATCAGTCCCCAGCCCTGGAGCAGCTCCTGTGCAGTCCTGAAGGAACATTTCAGTCCCTGAATCTTGTACAAAATACATTGCTCTAACTTGTCCTTACACTGTAACCATCATATCCTGCCAAAGATTTGCCAAAGTCAGGGGTGGGACTGCTGTTTAGTGGGAGCTGCCTTTCAGCTCTGCTTTGCTTAGGAGGGTGGCAGGGGCCTGACAGTTGTTTTTCTCTTAGAAAACTGTACTCACCCTTGCATTACCTCCAAGAATGCTTAATTAAATAGCACTGATGGTTATGACACAAAAACTAGGATAGGAGATTTTTTTTTTCTGCCTACATTTCGTAGCTTTTGTCACCTGACTTGGTAAGTCCACCTTCAGTGGAAAAGTAGCACAGTGGCATTTTCAAAACACACAGTCCCTTGAGACTCGAACCTAACCCAGACAGGAAAGCTCAGCTTGATTCCAACACTGCTTTGTGATGTGTACTCTTTTTCAAGAGCTGGGCTGCTAAATACAGAGAAAGGGTGGAAAAGGTTCTTATTATACAAAGTTTAGTTGTACAAAAAGCACATGTTTTACATGGATTTTCTAAGTGGACACCTTGGCATTCCAAGGCGTCCTGGGCTTGTTGCTTGTGCTTCACTAATTTTGCATAGTGAGGAGCAGCCACCAGATTATTTACTCTTGTTTTTCCTCGAATTCCTGAAGCTCTCAAACTTGTTTGGTGCTTCCAGCCAGCAGATCCTGCTGGGCTCACTTAGAAGGTATGGGACAGCTTCTTGCAGGAAGGCTCAGCTTCCCAAAGCAAGGAGGAAAACCAACCAACCTTCTGAGTGTTAGAAAATCCCATAGTTTGTGGCGCCAGGCTCATGGAAGTGCTGACACTTCAGCACCTAAATAGAGCAGGCAGCTTTTGTGACAAGTGCAGGGAGCTGAGGATAACAACAAATTCCCTTGGGGTTATTGCTGGGGATGAGGACAGCTGGGAAGTCAGGGAGGGTCACTGTAGTAATGCCTGTTCACTGGGTGATCCTTGTCAGTCTTGTCCCACTTGTGACTCGAGTACCCCATGCAAATTTGCTTCCTGCAGATACTTCAGTCTTTGCATGCAATGACACCCAGGGGTTCTGAGCCA
This sequence comes from Petroica traversi, assembly GCA_025920805.1. Lineage (NCBI taxonomy): Eukaryota > Metazoa > Chordata > Aves > Passeriformes > Petroicidae > Petroica > Petroica traversi. The sequence goes on from JAHLSL010000010.1 coordinate 5,246,254, forward strand.
GAACACAGAGAGAGGAGTCTCCTCTCTCAACACAGAAAACCCCTCATCTTCCCCAAAGGTTTTGCTTTATACATGCATTGACACACACATTTTGCCCAGCAAGTTATCCAGGAAACTTCACGATCGTTAAAAGCCCACGTTTTTAGGGGTTTTTGCTGCTAATATTTCTGCAGATCTTTTTGAGGAAAAAAATTCGAAGCTGATATTTGTGGCAAATAACATCTAGATTCTGACTGTAGTCTCTAACACAGACATTGAGATCATGACAGACTGTTTTTATGCACCTTTAATCCCAGCTGAGACAGGGACTTTTTATTATATTTTAAAGAGTAATATAAGACATTATAATTGTGCTCTTGCCCTTTAAGGAAGCTGTGCTCAGAAAGTGCCTATGCATATTGAAGAGTTGTATGGATTTCAACATATTATTGTGTTTATCATCCTTTAACAGTGCTGTTCTGGTAATGAAGCTGAACTTCTGAATTCCAAAACTGATCCGAAAATTCTGAAATCTGAAATGCACTCCATAGAAACTGTCTTGGATATGTGCAGAAATTCAGAGATACAGATGGGAACTGAGGCTTTATCAAATTATTTGGCTTTCATTAGAGCTGAATAAATAGTAACACATGAAACCTAATTCTATCCAATTTCTTTGTTCTGGTAAATTACTACCTACGTCTGTAGCTTTTCTAGTTCCTGTGTTCCTAGAGCGGCAAGTGCTTTTTCCCTTTGGAGCATTTTGTTTAAGGATTTAACCCCTCTATTCCCTGTTTTCCCTCCCCTCAACAATACCCAGGCATTTCAAAAGAAGTACATTTCGAAACAAATATTTTTTTAATCAGCTTGGAGTACAACTCCAGTAAAATTTGTCTTTTTGGGGTTTTGAAGCTATTGGCATCCTTCACTTCCTGTAGCACACTGGTAAAAGGCAGGTGTCTTTTCATGGGAACAGAACAGTTGTAGCATGATATAGAGTGTTCCCTGCATTTCCATAATGGGCCAGGCATTAATATTTGCACACTGGTTGCTGATGTGCAGGTGAGCCCCAGGCCTTGCCTGTCAGTCCTGGGGAGAATCCATTCCCTGCCCTGAAATGCTGCTGCTGCTCTGCAAAGAACAGCCCCGGCCACAGCCAACAACTGCAGAAAATATCCCTAATGTTAAATACAGTATAAAGAATCTGGTTTTCCCCCTCTTATTATTCCTATTGTTTTATTTCCAGCCCTCTTGCTAGTGGCTGCCTTTGTGGCACTTCAGCTGTGATTAGATGGGCGGGCAGGCAGCTTCCTCTAGAGCTGAAGCCAGCTGGGGGAAAAGACTGGCAAAGCCTCAACTCCTCGTCTACCCAGTGCCTCCACGGCGGAGTTTATCATCTCCATAGCTCTGTGACATGCCCAGCCTGCATGAGCCAGGGCTCAGAGCACAAGTCAATATTCAGTAGGCAGAGCTCCCTTATTACTGCTCTGGTGCTATCCTTATTTTGATGTAGTCGTAACCTAAAAAACTGCCTAATAGCCAAGAGGCTGGGGGGAAGGGAGGAGGAAAGGCAGAGAGAGAGGGTCATCCACTTCTAATGCTGGAAACCCTGTGATAATCTGTTCCATGCATTCAAATGAAAATATGACTTCTTGGCAGAGAATAGCATTATAATGTAAAATCCCATATGCTGTTATACAGTATGTTGCAATCTGTTTTACTGCTGCCTCTATTCTAACGAGTGAATACTGCCAATAAAGCAATTGAAGATAACACTAATTGCTTATTTCTGTGATCCATAATTTTTATGACTGCCTTATAGCTCTTTAGTCAAATAGATGTTTTTTGGCCTCTCAGATCTAGAACTCATGTACTGTAGCGATTGAGGCTGAAAATCTGCATGCTGGCCTGAGAGGTTTTTCTAAGCTGATGAATAGCGTGTGTGTGAGAGGGAAATAATTGAAAAGTGTTAAAGAAAATAGAAGTCTTAAATCAGTCGTAACACTGGATTCCGTCAATATTTTTTAATATAAATTGGGCTATTTCTCCATGCCTCTTGCTTCTCCAGGATTGTCTTCGCTGTGGAGTAATCAGACATTGGTTTTCAAAAATAAAACTCCCTTAAGCTTTTCAGAGCAGCGGTGGCTGCCTGTGTGGTGTTCCAGACACCTTTGTGTCTTCAAGACTCAGAAATGACCCCACTGATGTACAAGGGTAGTCAAGTCCTAGACTGGCAGCTTCAAATCTGGGCTGGTTTCCTGAATGACCAGTGTTGTCACTTCCAGGGGTGGTCCCACCATCTTCTAACACCTCCCGTGTCATCTGAGTCATTGCCCCAGACTGCAAACCCAAGGTGCCGTGCTAAAGGTAGCTCTGAAGGACAGCTGAGAGAAGGGGTTTGGTTGGTAACCCATTTGGGGGTCTGCAAGGGAGCTGCTTGTCTGCCCATTCCCAGGCAATGCTGAAGTTGTGCTGCAGCTGTTAAAGCAGCCCGCTGCAGACCAAGGGAGACGCTTTGCTGGGACCCAAAAATTCATGTCTCAGAAAAGTTCTTGGGAAACTGAACCCCCTGTGAACGAGCAGGTCAGAAACTTCTCGTGAATGGGCACTTGCCCACCTGTGCAATGTTCTTTACTTCTGTTATTGAAGGCAGATGTATTTCAGCTGTACGGTATGACAGAAGAGGTGAATAGAGCATCATTTGTTGGGCAGTGAGCATCTCCTTGCTCATTCAGTGACCTATGGCAGAGTGCTGTGTTGTGGGCATTGCTGGCAGGGAGGGTGACTGCTGTCTGGGGGAGCTCCCGTAGTAGCCAGAACCCATTCCCGCAATTTATTACATTATAGGTCGTTGCCTTTATATTTAGAGACTATAACTGGAAGCCTGATAGTCCTCACATGGCTCAGCCTGGCAGTGGGGATAAACTCCAAGGCTGTTGACAACTCTGGGAAGGAAGGTGGCTGTGGTCCCTCTTTCTTGTGCAAAGGAAGGCCACCAAAGCTCTCGTCCCGGCAGGACGCTGGGGCAGCTCCAGGCAGCTTTGTGCCTGGCTGGCTGTGAAGGGAGGGTCAGCAGGGCACAGCAAACAGGCTGAGCCAGCTCCGGCTCGCACGGCCACCCCCTACCCCGGGCTCTCGGCAGCGGTGCCGCCAGGAGCCCGACCCTGCGCCGGGGCTGCTCCTGCAAGGCTTCCCGAGCGCCCCTGGCACGGCCCGGCACAGCAGAGTCCCGCAGGGACAGCGAAAGAACCGGCCAGCACCGGATTTACAGCTCTCAGGAGTGCCAGAGCATTGCCATGGGCTGCCTTCCCCACAATCTCTGGGCGTAGTTAATTCATTGCAACCAGGAGGTCCAGACTGTGCTCCAGCCCCGCATCTCCAGTGCAGTGAGGGATGATTTGCTGCCTCTAAAGCTGGAGTGATCCGCAGGCACCACAGCCCGGCAGGGGAAGGGACGAAGCCAGGAGCAGTTGTTCCTCACACTCCATGGAAAGCCTGTTCCAGGCAGTATTTGTGATTTCTATGAAGCTATTCATTACCAGCA
>JAHLSL010000010.1:5254776-5284165 GCA_025920805.1 Petroica traversi
TGCCAGGTTTAGCAGGGGCGAGTCAGTAGAGAAAGCAGAGCTCTCAATGTGTGCTCCTCAGGGTGGTAACATCTGTGATATATGTGCTTGCCCTCGTTCAGTGAGTGCAGCTTCATTCCTAATTAAGAATTGCAGTAATCAGCCAAGAGGCTTATTGTGGGAAGTTGAGGAGCCAAAATTATTTGTGAATTCAGTTCAGATTCAATGGATTTTTTTCAGCCTCCCAGAAATGTTTCATTTCTACATTTCGCAACAAAGCGCTTTCATTTTGTAACAAATCTAATTTCCTTCATAGAGTGTGAAATGGTAATTTTGTTTTGCTGTAAAGACTATTCTTGGGTTGATCCAAGCCACTAGTATTGTTGCGAGGTTTTTGAAGTTTGCTTGTCAGCTTGAAAAAATTAACTATTTGCATAGTTGGGTCCATGAGACGGATCCACAGCTCTGGAGCTGTATCTGGGATCCAGGTCTCTGCCAAGAAACAAGATTAACTGATGGGACTGGACAGCCTCCCTGCATTTATTTGGCCATGGGCAAAATGATGTATCCAATATGTTCCTTACAAAGCTTTGTCTTTGTTGGCCGTAGAGCTGCAAAGGGTATGGATAAGGTAATGGTTTGCTGCTTTGTTTCCAGTTTATAATTTATAGCTTTTCTTCTGTAAGTACTTCTATAACATTTTACTACTTCCTCGGATCTGCTTGGTTTTGCGGGTGAAAAAATTTACCAAATGCCAGCAAAATGTGGGGTTTTTTGTCTGGGGCCTCCGAGAATATCTGAGCCAGTGCCCCTAAATAGCACGTTGCTGGAGGATTAGATGTTGTGTGTAACCTAGAAATGAGAGCAATCATGGCCTATTTATGAGATATTAACCCATCAGGAATCCCACTCCAAACAAATATGATTTATAAAGTGTTATTACATTGCTGCTACAGCGTCACCCGGCAACTCAATTAGAAAGGCAAAAAATGCTGTTTGCTAGCCCATTTTGGTCAATGAAAAGGCACCGTCGATGTCGGTGGTGTGCGAGGCCAAACTCTGGGGGAAGGAGTCCTTCAGCAAGGGGGGGACCTTCTCCATGGAACTGAGACAAGAATGCATTGCTCTGAGCTCCAGAGGCAGAGGAATGTGACACAATTCCAGTGGGTGTGTGTTTGGTGTATTTGCACCGGTGCATTTCACACCTGCAGAGAAGTCCTCACTTCAGCTCAGCATTTCCTGCACTTAACCCTTGGCCATCTGTGGCTTCTTTGTTTCTGACTAAAATAAAACACCTTGGATTGTTTTGTTGCCTTTCCCAATGCCCAGATGGGCACTATGGATCATGCCTGAGGATTCTGCCCTCATGCTGAGGGCTGTTATGGCATGGTCACCCTTGTGCAGGAATTCATTATCTGGAGCATCTTCATCCTCTCAGCACATATGTGTGTATCTACCTGTGCATTCTTGGAGGTGCTTCAGCTGTTTGTTCTCTCTGCCCAGTCATTTGGAATTACTCTCTCCAGCTCTCTGTAAGGTTGATTCACTCTGTGCTTCTCTCCTCTGGGCTTGTCAAATATTGTTATAGAAATAGATAGTACTGGGCTGATTTTACACTCCTTTTAGCTTTGATTCCACTACTTGCAAGTGCTCTCCAATGCCTTCCCACTGAAAGAAGGTCCTTCCTAGTTTTGGTCTCTTTTGATTAGGATCTTTCAATTTCATGATAATTTTTGAAGCCTGGGCAGTGCTGTACACAATGGTATTTTTTCTGAAGTTTCCTACATGGATTCTACAGTCTGTTGACGAGTGCTGACCCAGAGCTGTAGCTGCAAAAGGGTTTGCAGGGATAACAATTATAAGTATTTCCTTTTCATTCTTAACATTGTGTGTGCTGTGTGAGCCCAGGCTGTGATGGTTTCAGCTATGTAATGGCTCCACGAACATGTCACAGCAGATGCTGCTGTAGAAGGACAATTCTCATCTCACTTGTGTTTTGCATTTTAGGCCCTTTGTGCATTCAGACAATGACACCTACCCATGCAGCAATGTTATCTTTCCCATGGGCTTTTTTTATATTGGCAATCTGGGGGGAGGAGATATTTCCGAAGGTCATCATGCAAGCTAATAATCTATTTGAAATGAGGCAACATGGAAATTCTCGTGCTTAAAATTCACGTTTATTTATATAATTTTTGTGTCCTGAACTGTTATTGTACAGTATTTCTACTCATAGATGCCCCCAAACAGACAAGTTCTGTCCTCTTCATATTTTTGTTTTTCTCAGGATGTGCCTGTATATATTTATTTGTACCAAAAAGAAAATACCTTATTTTCCCTGCCAGACACCTTGTCCTTCGTGCCAGTTTCCTGTATGTCATTCCCCATATGCCTCTTCCTGTATTGCAGGCAAATGTGGTCTCTGCCATTTGCTTACCCTTGTATTCTCTGTGTGCCTTGGTATGTCTTTTAATTAGATGCACTTCTGTTCTTTCATTGCTCATTAACCCATTCTTGGGAGGAGCAGCTTCCCTTAGCCCTGCAAACACCCTCTGTTTTCCCAAAGTCAAGTCCATTTCCCTCAGTAACCTTGATTTCACCAGCTATCAGTTATACCACAAATAATTCAGCCTCTAATTAGTCCATCTGTTAACTATTCAAGTACACATGACTTATCTTTATTATGTAACATAATGGTCAGTTGTCTTACCTGCTAGTGATATTTTGGTATGAAAAATATGTTTTTCTGCTTGTGACATTCCCACGTTGCCAATGTGCCCCCTATGGAATATACTGCAGATTGCACACTTTTACAGTCTTTGCCAGGCAAAGGGAGAAGGATTTCAACCTCTCTAATGTTATTTTTCTGCAACTGTTGTTGCTTCCAAGAATGTGCAGGGGCTTTGTAGTCACCCCCTTCTGTTCTTTGCCAGATTTCTTCAACTCAGAGAGATTGATGCTCACAAATTTTTATGGAAAAAATTTACCTCTGATAAAAAAAGTCAGAATATTTTTTATCTTAATTTTCTACTGTCAGTGCCGTGGGCCAAGGTTACATTTCTGTTGCATGATGAGAGCCAGTTATTAATTGACTGCTTGAAATATATAACCTGTATTTTCTGATCTGGTGTAGATCTGAGAACTTTTCATCCATTCAGAATTGTCATAACCTAGAGAACTAAACTTTATTATTGCTCATCAACAGTGCTGTGACAAGTGTTCAACTTTCTAAATTAATTTTCAGGGAGTTTTTTATTTCTGGGATGTTTATTTCCAGAACATTTGTAATTATTTGGCAAAACAAGCTGCGTGTTCTCAAAGGTTGTGTTTAAAGTTTGACTTTTTTGGAACACAACATAAGACTGAGTACAGACAAAAGTGATGTATAACATCATTAGAATATATAACATATACTAGAATGTGTCTATTGTACTGTGTCTTGTATGCTCACAAGGGTTTATAAGAATATTATCAGTATATTTTGACCCAGGAGAACTGTCACATTCCTGATACGTCTTTGTTACTATATTCTCCCTACAAAATGGGGAGAATGTATCTAGAGCCAGAAAAAGGTCTGCTTTTGCCATCCTGAAAAGATGTTCTCCACAATTCTATTTTCCTGGGCTCAGAACTGAGCTGAAGCCATGTGTTCTTGAAGGCCTCGTGGTTTCTCAGCTCTTGGAGAGATTTCAAGCAACTCAGGCAGCAGTGAGATGGCCCTTGAAAACTGGACAAGGCTTTTTTGGATTTTACTTCTAGAAAACTTCCTTTGCCCTTCATTACCAGTCTGTTGCCTACCTTGAAAACTGCACGTGAAAGCTGAACTTTTCTCAGAACTTTTTGGAGTGCTTTTGCAAACTGGCCAACAATTATGGCAATATGTTGTTCAATGTTATCTCTAAATCTCCTTTATTCCTTCCACCGTTCACAGAGAGTCCCAAAAGTTCTTTGATGGGACAGACAAGAATTAATGCCAAAGTTGAATGAGTTACAGCCGCTACCACCTAATTAAAATGATTTTGCGCCGGTTGCTTTTGTTGGGCAGGATCCACACATAATATGATTTTAATCCTGTTTATATACACTCCTGGGACAGATTTGAGATCAGTGCTGCCATTTAAGTGAGGTTAATCAAGCATAGTGGATGCAGCCTTTGTTTCTGTGTTGTGTGGGAAAGGTGACTGGAGCTGCTGGGATCCTGGCTAGCCGTTCCCTGGAAAACCACAACTTTCTTGTGCCCAGAGTGCCTGATCATTAACCCAACCCCAGGCTCCTCTGCCTGCTCCTTGGGATTGCACAGCTGCTGTTATTCACTGAGGGGCTCAGAGTTAACCACTGGGTCCTGGCTGTACAGAGGGTGGAAAACAAGTGAAAAATAATTACATCTTCCCTAAAAACAAACACCGTTTTTTGTATTCTCAGTGCGTTTTATGTGTATGTAAAGGACATTATGGCAAAATGAAAAAGACCCTCATAAAAATCCTTCTTGAAAAGTATTGTTGCTGACAGCCGTGACCTCTGTGAGTCTGCATGTTTACCCATAATTCATAATTAACAAAGACATTAGAACTGCCACTAGAGGATTCTGGGCTTTATTTCTTTCTAACTGGGCAGTACTAATGCTGGAAGTGCTCCCAATTCAGTGATTTAACATTTCAGGAAATCTTGGAGAGGCAGCAGAAGCCTCCTTATATAGTTCATACTCTGGGACTGTGGTTATACAGATATGGCTGAGATAATTATTCAGCTCTTGTTATTGCTATAGTTCTGCACCTGATCCCTGAGCCATTAGAGCACTCTGCAGGTTATTACAACTATCAAACATCAAGGTCTCTTTTCTAGTCTCTCGACTATGTGGTTATCATTTTACTTCTTTTAAATCCTCCATCTGCAGAGAAAGCTTCAATGCTCTAACTTGGAGATCTGCGAACACTTTTTTTTTTATGACTTCCCAAATGAGACCCTTTCCTTACCAGCACATTACCATAAAAATATGAACTTAGACTTTCTCTGCTTGTGTTGGACTTATTTTTTTTCTGTCTTGTTCGTTTCTTCTTCAAGACTCTGGGTGCCTACACTTTACTCTGGGTGGAGAAGGAGACCAGGGAAGTGGGGGTCATCAGCACCATAAAACCCCATGAAATCTCCCCAGATTTTAGTGTTTATGGGATGGGTTAAGTCAGTGTTGGTTTTCAGCTGACACATTTCTTTGCTTTACAAACATTTCTACCTCACTGCTGCTTTTCATCCTGGATAAAAATTGAATGAAAATTGAATGGTACCTTCAAAGGGGGATTTGACTCTGCTCAGAGATTCCTGGCTTTGTGTGCTGGAGGTGGGCAGTCCCCAGGTAACATTTAAGGTGGGGAGGCTTGTTGGGAGAAAATCTTTTTGTATGTGATAATACCAATCTGTTGTCACCTGGCTTTCACTGATGACCTGAAACCAAACCCAAAGTATGATCCAAACTGGGGAAATGTGAATATCCCAGTCCTTTTAGGTATTCAGGGGGCAGGCATTCACTGGGATTATGCTATTTAGGATAATTTTGTGAAGCAAGAGTGTGGAGCAGACCCGTGTCTGGGGGAAACCAGGAGCTAAAGCTGCACGATGCACGAGGGAGCTGGGCTTTGGCAAAGCTGTGTCTACATGACAGCAACAAAATCATTGCAAAAGGATTCCATCAGCACCAGGCAGGCTGAGGGAGAGCTCCTCCACCAATGGGCAGCGTGGCAAAAGGAGCAAACATATGCTGGCCTTATTAATATCGCTGTGCTGTCATCCCACAACGGATTCCCCTAAATGGGCATTAGCTTTATGGGCAGATCCGGAGCATGCAGACCAGGAGAAAATAAAAACATCACGTATGTGCTGGGTTTGGGGGGTTTTTCCCTCCATTTTTTCAACACAAGGTGTAATTTAACAGATCTATAATTTATGTTAGACAGAGGAGTGAATGTATAATGCATGTTATGCTATTTTTAAAATCACAGATATTAGCGAGTGTCTCTGGAAAGCTGTGGGTTTATGAAATGAAAGCAAAGGGTAATTATGCTGTGACTGGTGCTTTACTTGTTCTCTGGTTACTCTTATGTTTTTTTACTGTCTCCTCTGCATGGCCTTGCATAAGAATAGCACTTTTGCACCAACTCTTTGTTAAGGTCTTTCAACAGCAACTTTTAAGATATTTGGCTTATAAATACCTGTAATTTTCCAATAGTGTTTTATCTTCTATTAGTGTGACATTAAAATAAACAGGCTTTACCCAGAGGTTGTTGAGAGGGACTTCAAATTGCCTTACATTGAAACAGCTGTCTGAAATATATTGAGGTATATAAAGTAAGGATGTACCTGACCAGTGGAACTGGTCAAAAATAGTAGAAATACACAGAGTTTAAGATTCAAATCATCTATTAATATTTTTTCTATACTTTTTGGAAGCTATCAGAAAAGATACCTTTTAATTTATTTTTTAAGAGTTAAAATTACTGTGGCTGATAAATTGTAAGAGCACATTATTGGTGCGCACAGCTCCAACCAGCTACACTGCAGGCCTGCAGAGCCTTTCAACTTAAGGAGTTGTATTAAAAAAATAAAGTAAACATTCTTGTCTTTCAGTTGACTAATATAAATCTGGCTAAATACACTGCACTGCCTGCAGGATTCCTCACCAACACAACTGATGAGAGCACACAGCTAGGGAAATAAAGATAATTTACTTAGCTGAATATTACTGGCTTTCTTAAGGATAGATTAATTAGGAAGTAGGATCAAAACCATTTAGAGCAGAAAGAAAAGGCGTTGGGCACAGCACTGAAGAGATAAGTAGTGTCACCCTTAATTCAGAGCCTGTTGTTGTACACAGCTTTCTCTTGTTTAAAATCAATGTGTGCTTGCCACTCTAAATCCAGAGTTCCAATTCATGCAGACATGCAAAACTTGGACTTGCATCCTGCTGGATTTCGGGCAGATATAAGAATTGGCTTTGACCTTAGGATGTAATAATCAGCACCTTGCTTTCATTAATCCTTGTCTTTAAATAATAATTAGTAGATTTATTATATTTATTAACTTATAACTTGCATTGGACTGGGAAACCACGTCAATCAGCAAATGGGTCGTGAACTAATTTTCAGGTGTTTAATATTACACTGTGGGTGGAACCTTGTGATGCTGTTTCTCATAAAAGATGAGTAATGGGAATTTGATAGAAATGGTTAATTATGCATTTTTATTTTATTTTAGGAACACATTGGAATGTCAGGGCTATACCTGTGTTGACCTAACATAAGCCTTCTTGCTTCCCTATGCCATCACCCTCCATCACGTTTGGGGACACTTCCAGGAATGTCACCTTGTGGTGCTTTGGTACCACTGGAGCAAATGTGACTTCACTTGAAGGGTTTTCCTTTTAAAGGCAGAGACACAAACATGGAATGTGGTGTTACGTTGTTGGTCTTATGGACAAACAGGACAGTTAAAGGGTAAATCCTTACTTTCCTGGTCTGAGAGTCTAACACTGAACAGCCAAACTTCAAATTATAGGCAAATAGCATTGCTCAAGTTTCAGTGTTTTTGTGGACTTAGGCACAAAGGCATCTCGTTGTTGCATAGGTAGATATCATACACTGAAAGGATAACCATACAGATGTTTTATAGGACTATGTTCTGTGTTATTCAGAATTGGATCAGCTTTCCTGTTGGTTTTACAGATCTTGATCACTGGATCACGCCTGCTCTTTGTCAGTTCAAGAAAGCAACAAGTTTTAATACCTAGTGCTAAAAGGTACCTAATTTACTGCACTGAAACTCTTCAGAAGACCTGTCTTGCTGGTGCTTTTCCCACTGGATGAGTGTGTGAGTGTTGGCAAATTCAGAGTGCAAGGTTCAGCCTCTCAAGCAGAAGTTAAGTGAATGCATAACAAAGCAGTTATAAATATAAATATTTATCTTTCCATGTATCCCATCTCCAGTCCTGGGGTTTCACCCACGTCATATTGGGATGTAGTAATATTGGTTCTGGCATCTACATCACAGAACCAAATGAAAACCGTGGCTGCATCCTTCACTTGCTCCACTGCAGCTTTTCTTGGCAGCAAATATTTAATGCAAACTGCCACTCTACCTGGGTCTTGAATAGTTGGGTAATAGTGGATGGTGCTTCAGTTCTTGATTTCTATTGCAGTTATAGGTTGATGTCTGTTGTTTTCCTCATCTTTCCAAGGGATTATGAGCAACACCCTTTTTTTCCCCCACAGAAGATAATTTTTAAAGAAGTGAGGTTAGATTTTAATTTGTATTCTTGCATAGTAGTCACTTGCTAATGTCAAAAGTCTCTATTCTGTTCCATCTTTTAATGCATGCACATTAAGGTGTTAGGTGGTTAGGTGTGAAGTGATATATCATTTTCCATTTCAAAATCATTGATCTAAGTCTCCTTCACTGAGAGGGATTTCTTCTTTTTTTGCCTTTTTTTCTTTTTTGTTTTAAATAGATCCAAGTGAAGCAGTGTAACATTGCAGGTCAGTGCTGTAGGACCACTCCAGTGTCAGTGTAAGCGCTGCTGCAGAGCAGGAAACTCGCTGGCACGGGATTGCAAAGTGACTCTGCAGGGGCTGGATGACTTCCAGCCAGCAGTGAACCACAGCCAAGAAATGCCAATATGGATAATGCAAACAAGAGAGATTTGGGGCACATTTCGATTTAACCATCTGATTTAATTGACAGAATAAATGCACCTGTCATCGGGTAATATTCTTGTGATTAGTTTTGGCTGTGCTGATGAAACGATGTTAAAAGAATGTCAGAACAACCTGTCCTGGGACTCCTACAGGCAGTTTCAAGCTAAGGAAGGTCAGTTTTCAATCAGATAAAAGATTTAGAATTATTTCTTCTCTCTGTAGTTGTATGTGATTTTACTGAGACATAAAACAATTTGTCTTGCATATTCTCCTTCTGCAGCCATGACAAAATGGGTCCTTGACACTTCCGTGAAATCTTGGTTTCCCAGGCTTTGTTGAGGCCATTTTGTGTGTGGAAGGAGATGCATTCCCAAGGCCACCCTTGGCCTATTTGTTCATTGTCATTCAGAATGAGGGGCCTTTGTGGCACCTCGTTTAAGAGGAGTGGTGCAGAGCCTTTTGCATCCCATTTCCCTCATCCCAAGGAAAAGAGAGCCATCCCCACATTCAGGTGTTCTCTGCACCCGGAACCAGGAGTTGATTGTGAGCAACAGGGCCTCGTGACATTTTGGAGCCTTATAAGTTGATGTAAAGGTAGGACACGGGTTAATCAAATTTTTTTTTGTTGTTACTGCCTGTGATGGGGTGTCTGGAGGTGCAAGCCATGGACAAGGCCCACCTTGTTGGTGTGTGATGAATAAAACCTCTTGGTTTGCAAAGGTAAATTGGCAAGATGGAAAAGGTTTGGAGAAAAGACAAGCGAGAGTTTCCATTTTACAGTGAACTGTTCTAGTGGAGGGGAAATGGCCCTGAGAAGGGATTCCACCTCCTCCACGAGAAGTTTAATGGGACTCGCAGCTTGTCCATGGTTCCTGCTGTGGGGAACGGTGCCACGTGCACGAAGGGCTGTGACCACATGGCTGCGCATTCTTAGTACAGATGGGGCTGCAGCTGTCCCTGCTGCACATGAGCAACGCGAGGACAAGGCAGCTGGGTGACTTACCAGAGGTCACAGCTGAGGTCTGTGCCAGCTCAGGGAATGAGTCTACATTCCTTCAGGCCCAGGGCCCTACCTACAGATCTCTGCTCCCATTAATAACAGAGAAATGGTATTTTGGTTCAGCACCACATTTCTAGTGCTGTTTAATCCTCATTGAGGTGTACTTAAGAGCTTCAAGTTGATATTTATTGCTTTGAAGTCAGGATGCTATAGTAAAGCAGGAATTTTAATGACAAACTATTTTTAAAAACCTGACTGTACAGCCAGCACAGGCTCCCCCATGGGCAGAAGCACAGGCCACCCAAAACTGCTCCAGGGAAGTTATACTTGGACACCCACTTCTGGGGAAAGGGAAAAACTCCTGCATCTGCTTCTCACTAGGGTGGCTGAAGTAGCAGTGCCAGACAGGGATTTTGGACTAGATAAATAAATTCAGTATTTGAATATGTTTCTGTGCTGAGATATAATTTGGGAAAAAACAAATTGGTTCTGATTGACAAGTTATAAATGGAGAGGGACAGAAATTTAAGTTAACTTTCTCATGAACAGGATTGCAGAGCCAAAGTGGAACAAAATGTAAAATTTTGACTAAAGTTTTGTTAATTTTGTTTTTCCTAAGTCCTTGTGAATGAGATTGAAGGAGTGGAACTTCTCCTGTGGAGAGATATCCCATAGATTTAGATGCCTTCCAATTCCATTGCAGTTCCATGTTGAGTGGGGTTTGATACCACCCTGCTTTTTGGCAGAGCTGTGCATCCCATTCAGAGGGCAGAATTGCTGTGCAAGTGCTCTTGAAGGTGCTCTAATTTCTCTTTGTCACTTTCCCAAGCATAAACACATATTATCTCCCAGATAATAGCACCCAAATGTCCCTTGGGTGACATACAGTTAACCATGAAATTTGGGGTTGCACCTGGTTTCACCCTCACATCCTGAATAAAGTTTTCATTTCAATCTCTTTAGATACTACCCACTAAAATAAGGCAGTGAACGAGCAGCCACTGGAGAGTTCTCAGCCTGATGCCACAAGTGGGATGCTGCATGTGCTGGGTTGGTCACACCACAGACAAAACCTGCTTTTGATGATGGGGATGATGTCAAAAATAATTTTTGGGTTCAATTTGGGGCTCTGTTAAATGAGTCTGCCAGTGCTCCATCAAACAAACTGCTCCTTTTAGGAAGCTTGTTTTAACACTTTGTTTTCCACTATGCTGCCTCACATCATTAGTCCACTTACTGAGGATTGGAAATATTCAACCTGAAGGATGTTTTCTTCTAATTTACATGAAAAGAATATTTATCAAGTGTAATAGTATTGATTTCAGGGACAGCATATAAGGCAGGGGCTCTAAGACTTCATAACATCTCAGAAAAATGGGTCTGTGCATATTTTAGACTTCAGTTTGTCAGATTAAACACATTAAAATTCTATGAGAGAAGAAACACTAAAATATCACTGTGAAATGAATTCAGCAGATTGTGCCATGGACAAGGCTCACAGGAAGAGAGGGGTGAAAGCAAAAACAAGTTTGGAACTTCCGTGTGGTTGGAAGTGTGGCTGCTTTAACTCCTTCACCTTGAGCTTTGAAAATAACATTCTAGGTTATCATGAGAAATGAGAAGACTGAGCAGTGTATGGTATTATTTAGGAATGTGTTGTAACTTGTAAGCCTGGGAAGTTGAGGGTTTTTTCAGTAGTTTTACAGGGACTTGGCATTAAAGAGAGAAGAGTGCCTTAATTTGCTTTTGAAAGTAGAGCTGAACAGCAAATAACATGCAGATGCTTTTTCTGGTTTCTCTCCGTTCACGTTTTACATTCTATAAATGATAAACTGAAGCTTTCATGGAAAAGTTCTATTTCTGCCACTGTCCCAGCCTGAAGTTTCAGCAACCTCGAGTAGATGTGTCCAAGGTAACAGCAGCTCCCTGCAGCTTTGAAGCACCCTTGAAGCAAGTGCTGCAAGTGCCATTAGAGCAGAGCATGTCCGGCTGGTGCATGTGGGGTCTCATCACTTCCCTACACTGGTTCCCTTTGCTTCCCCTATTTCTTCCTCTTCCCTGTTGGTGTGAGCAGCTCTTGTGCTGCCAGGAGTGCAGTGGAGGGGGGAAATCAGCAACCCCTTTGTGTGCAGGGATGGGTGGACTTGGGCTGAGAAGAGCCAGGGAGGGTGGGGCAGGTGTGGGGCTGCTGCTCCACACCTGGCACAGCATCACCTTCCCAGGGCTGGTGGCAGGGGAGGGCTCTGAGGAAACCTGGGAGAACCTTTTTCTTCTGGAGAAAAAGCCCAGAGCATTTGGTGAAGGAAGAGAGAAGATGAAGCAATACTTATTTTATGCAGTTCTGTCTCTGCAGAGGGGAGAGCAAAAACACAGTGACTTTTGATCCCAAGAACCGAAGTCTAGCACAGAGTAAATGGGTTCAGAATCTCTTGAGTTAATGAGCAGTGTGCCTGCTGTCCTGGAGGTGGCTTTGGCACTAAGTCTTAATATTAATTCCCAGTTTCCATCCAGCTATCCCCCCGCATCATTAAATCTCTCAGGAAATGCAAATACACGTTGCCTGTCATTATTCAATGAGAATATTGTTTAACATTTGCAGTGTATACACAACCCATTATAAAACTCAGTGGTGCATGCTCAGAAGCAAAATGTATTACTGTATATATCAGTAGATAACTATTTATAATTAATCCTGTAGGAATAGCAGTTCTAACAGTAAGAAACATCTAAACTAAATGAAGGGTGAAAACGCCTGAAGTTATTTCCATGGCTGTTTAGGTTACTGCTTTGGTCATTTCAGGGTCAGCCTTCATTCAGACAGCAAGAGAAGCAAGCTGGAATCCGTTGCCCAGCAAACAGTAAATATTCAAGGAGGGGCTGAGTCTTGTGCTGTGATCTAATTGTTGGTGTTTTGAATAAAAGACATTCTGTTTAGGTTTGTATAGGTAAAGCTGAGGGGTTTTTGCAGAATACCCTGCGATAGAAAGAGTCTGGCTGAGCTTCAGTGTAAAGCTAAGGCAGCCCTGCAGAGGTGCCTGTCACAGGGGTTTCAATCAGTTCTTCCAGAGGAAGAATTTTTAATTCTCCTTAATATTCACATCATAAGTTGGGGGGAGCCCTCATTTCCATCAATTAGCATGGCCTCCACCTGTAGGACATGAAAAATGATCTGAGTTGAGTTCATCAGTGCTCTTCCTGAGAAATGACTCCATCATCCATTTGTAGGGGGACAGTACCTTACGTTAATGACATTACTGGTCATTCTGCCTCTAACGCGTCCCCTGTCACCTGTGTTCTATCCCTTCCTGGTCTCTACCACAGCCCCTCTTCTCCCCTGCTCAGGGTCCATATGCAAAGCACAAGCCTTTTATGGTGACTGAGAATTCCCCAAACAGAACTAAGTAACCTTTCTTAAGAGCGTGGGTTTTTCTTAGAAATAAACTACATAAAAGGGAAATTATTTACCCCAAAATACAGTCAAATATTGCTGGATGCTGCATTCAGGAGCTGTTATTGTAGTTCTGGGCTCAGAATCCAAGTTATAGATAAAACATAAAAATATATATAGACCATCCATTTATTAATATGGTTAGGGGTTTTATTTGGATTTGGTTTAAAAGATCTTGTTTCTAAGCTAATTTGCTTCCCGGCAGCTCGTGGTTGATTACTCAGACTTAACATTTCTCTCTGTTACTCTCTCTCTCTCTTTCTTAATGTAAATAATAATTCTTCAATTTAAACTTGAAACATATCAGGGCTGTGACCACCATAGGCCGTCAATCTCTGGAGTGTTAAGACACAGCTCCAGGCTTAGCCTGAAAGCCTTTTAAGACATAGAGGAAAAACCACAAATGAAAAATAAGTTAAGCTCTTACATATCACTACTGTATTGGAAAATATTAGCATAGCAGTAAACTTAAAAAGATGTTAATGCCATGGAAGTTTATCTTGAATACGTCCCAATAACTGAAAGCTGTGCTCAATATTCAGTCTTGTATTGATAATTTAGACTTATTTGAGCAGCTTAATGGTATGTGGCTTTAGGGTTTAAAAATATAAAATCCCAGTAATCAGGAATATGCTGGTGTGAAAACTCATATATCAGACTGAATACTCCAAATCACAGTGAAATCATAGATAGAAAATTAGTTTTGCCCATATTTGCTGGGATGGGAGTAGAGAAAGATGATGTACTTCATCCAATAGACATTTGTCCTCAATGGAAGCAGACAGTTTGAAAAAAAAGATGGGCAGAAATTATTAAAACAAAAAGAGCATGATTTGGGTTGCAGAGCGATCCAGTGAAAGATATTGTCTACATTTATTTTTATGATGGCAACTTTTTTTTAAAAAAATAAAGCTAACAGTAGCTAACTAGCTCTATTTGTATCTAAAATCAGAACAGTGCATTCCCTTATTAAGTTCCTTATTGTTTGTGTGTATTGAGAAGAAAAAAATCTCAGTCAGTCCACGGTTTGTCGTTAACATGAATTGCTCCTTCCCAGCTGCTTGTGCAGAGGATCCCAATCCCACCCTTGCCCACACCTTTGGATAGAACTGAGCTCCAGAGGGCTGCACTGAGGTTTGACTGAACACCTTTGGCGGTGGAAAAATGTAGTAACCATCATCATTTTGGTGGCACTGAGCTCCCCATCAGCACTTTTTAAAGAGAAGAAGATGATGGTAACTTCTAATAATTCTAGTAATAAATGCCACGTCTTTTCTTCCGCTTCTGTCTGCGTGCAAGTTGAACAAATGGCCGATTTAAAAAACAATATATTAAATTCTTACTTGTTTCAAACAAAACCTAACTAATTATTCAAAGCAGGAAAGTGCAAGAAAAGAAACTATCTTGGAAATCCCTAAACATTTGCCCACTGACCTTTGGTGTGCACCAGCCTCTGGACAACCTTGCCAAAACCTCACAATCTGTCCAAGTACAGCATCCTGGGAAAAATTCCTTCCTCTTTTGCTTTTGAACTGCCAGCTTCTCCAGAAAAAGCTGAAATCTGAATGCACAAATGAGCTAAATGTGCTCAGCAGTAACTCAGCAGCCTCATTTAATGCAGAGTGTCCCACTTCAAAGTCTGCAATACAGGGATCCGAGCTGAGAGAGGGGAAGATGTGGTGCAGTGTTTTTACTTTGGTAAAAACAATAATAAAAATGAAAGTATTTCCTATGCTTAAACCTGTATTGCAAGAAAAATATTCCCTAATAATGAGAACGGTTTTATGTAAGCTGTACCTGATGTACTTTCAGAAAATGCAGCACAGAGAAGTCGTGATTCCCCCCTCACCAGCAATCAACCATCTGATCCCACTCAACAGCCTAAAGCACACCTTAAACCTATTTATTTCCGCGGCTCAGAAAAGGCAACAAGAACAATTTATTTGACTGAGTTAATATAAATGATTCCATTACAGTTTTGGTGCCCTGAAGGATGGCACACAGGGGCTTTGTATGACCTTTCCTTTAATGTTCCAGTAGTTTGGAAGTGCCATTAAGAAGTGATCAGTGGGAATTGTCTTAAGGATGCCACCCACCCTTCTAAGAAGGATGTGCAGTGAGACCCGACCTTAAGGTTTGATTGGAATTTTAAAGTGGTATTGCCAGATAAGCAAAGTTCTACATGCAAAACCCACCACTCCCCAAAATAACAAACCCACAGACCTCAATTCCCTCAGGAAAAAAAAAAGAAAAAAAAAAAGAAAATGAAATATGAAAGAAAAAAAAGAAAAAGAGCAATTGATCCTGTTGTAATTCAGATCTCATAATAACAAATGTAATACTAGAAAACAGAATATCTCATTTTGGAATCAGCTACCATGGTTACAAATGCTCTAAACTGATGTTGAAGATAGACCAAACATGTAGTTAATGTTAAACCCATCATCATACGATTAACATTTTCCTGATATTATTAGTGTAACTCTTAGATATTTTTTCCTCTTTCTGTCATTCATATTAAATTATGTTCTCACTTGCCTGCCTTTAGTAGCTAACTTTGTGCTCTGAAAACAATTTATTATGCCAGCAGAGCAAAGCTGATGGATCTGTGTGCGGGACAGACTCCGTAGCATTCGTGTCAATTATATTATATTAGGGCTTTCCATTAATTTTGTCTTCCAACTTCATGAAACACTAGAAGGCAGATTCATCTTTCCCCTGATGTAATTGTATTGACTTCAGTGGTGCTATTACCAAGGGAAAGAGCAATAAAAGACAGCAAATTCTGGCCCCAGAGTTTTGCCAGCCTGAACTTTCCAGTTCCAGCAGAGTTGCTGGACACCGTTGATATTATTTGTTTATTTATAGCCCTTTTCTTCTTGTGAGCACAATATCCTGTGACTTCTGTCATTAAGAAAATGGTTTAATCCTGTTTGATATTAGTTTTCAGTAATTCAGCATTTGGTTGGGAATGACAATCTCATTTTCTCAGGAAATCTGTGTTACCTTGCTCAAGCCATTTCTATTCCAAGGTATTCTCTTATTAGACTATCTCAGATGTGATGTGTAATCCTGTTACCAACACTGTCTACATTAAAATACTTTCTCATGCATATTATTTTGATCCCTACATGAAATTTCTTACGAGGGAGATGAGCAGTAGTGGCATCTCATTGTTCAGTTTTGTCTATGATTTACACTAGTTTCAATATAAATAGCAGAATTCTTTACTATCAATAGCTGCTTTATTTGTTTTAGAATAAATGCATAATTATGAATGAGGTGCTCTGATAATTTTTTTTTTCTGTTTGCTGTTGCATTATTTGAGCTGGGTGAAGTATGATTTTTCTACTGTAGGATCAATGGCTCCTGCTGCAATTACTGATCTCCAGATACATTGACTGGGGCTGTAAACAGCACATTAGGTTAACTTGCAGTATGCATTTAGTCAAAAAATACAATAACAGATATTGGTATATTGGCAAAAGCGATCTGCAACTGTGCAGGTGGACTGACTAAAGATTAGAATAGAAGGAATAATTAGATTTTTTTGGCTAATAACTTTTGGGGCTTTATAAATACTGAAACCAGCCACCTCTAAAGAGTGTAGGCTGCTGCCCTCTTGGCCTGATGTGAAGGTCATTGCAGGTGGGCAGAGTGACTCCAGCACTGCTCTCACTCTGCTGAATTTGGTGGGGGACATCTGGAGTAAAACAAGTGACTTTTGTAGCATTGAGAAATCTCCTCGTATGAAAGCAAGCAGAAAATGCAGCGTTGTGCAACACCCGCGGGGAGAATTGCTGCTGGGATTTGTTTGCTGCCTCTGCAAACTTCCACTCCTCTAGAACACCAGAAATCCTTAGGATATTGAAGGCTGTGGAGGAACTGGGAGAAGGTGACTGGGAGGTGTGGGCAGGTTTTCCATGTCTGCAGCCCACTCTAAATGGAGCTATTAAGTTAAAAACAAACAAACCGAAGCCTCAAAACTGATCAAGTAGATTTCAGGGAATGCTGCTGTGGGAAAAGAGTTCCAGTATCAAGTGTTTAATTTCCAAATGCAGTGCAATGGGGAGAAAAAAAACAGCAAAGCTAAAAAAAAAAAATCTCTGCAACGATCTAATAAAAATGAAGATGGAAAAAATTGCCTGAAAGTAGAGTCAAAACACCAGGTAAGAGGAGAATCACGAGCAGACAAAAATGCTGCAAATTCCATACAACATCTGAGAGGAGATTACAGTGTCAGGACAATGGAATCATACACTGAAAATGGTGTTTAAACTGCATTCTGGAAACATTATTGCTATGCTGTAGTTATATTTAACAGGAAAGTTTTTATTTTATTTTTGCATGCGTCCTAAGCGTGAGATGAATGTGTGTATAAAAAATGGAGAGAGTATCTAAAAATGTGCTTTAAAAATATTACAATGGCACATATATTTAAAAAAATATAAATCACTGGTTCCTGTTTTTTGAAAAATGGAATGTTGAGGGTATGATAAATGGTAATACAACTTTTCATTTTTGCTAGCCCAGTTATATACCAACTGAAGAATTCATATAAATAGTTGAGGTGGATGGCCTGTGGATATTGTACACAAATAAGCTTTCTTAAAATATCTCTTTGCCACCATCGGCGATACCTACTTAGAATAAACTGACCTCCAGGCTTTTAGCACTGCAACTGAAATGGAATTTTTTTTAATTTACTTCTGAGGAAAAAAAAAAACCCAACGAATTTCAGCCTTCAGATCATTGTTATTACTTGAGGAATGTTTGCTGCATGAAATACATTCACAGATGGTCCCTAAACATAAGCAGCACATACTGTGTATACAAGATAAGTCATTCTTTAGTTTCTCTGGGTTTTCACATTTAACCTGTTTGGGGGTTGGGGGGTGGAGGAAAAAAGGAAAGATGCCAGAAAAGAAATCTCTCTCCTTGCTCAGATGCTACAGCCCAAATGATCCTTTGTGCAGCTGCTCCTCTAGTGCTGCTGTCTGATACCTCGGCTCCCAAGGCTTTGGGAAGAAATGGAACTGGTTTAATCAAAGCTCGGTGACAAATTTACAGTCATGCATGATTTTTGAATTTCTTTTATTAGGAAGTTCACTTTATCTTGTCCAGGCCAGTGTGATCTCCAGCAGGGGTCAGAGACCTCGTGCAGGCTCCAGAGGCTGATGGCCAGGAAGGCAGGATTCTGCTCATCATCTTCCCAGCAGTTCTTGTAATTTTATGCCAATCAGACACCTTCAGAGAATTACACTGATTTCTTGGATATATTTGTGAAGTACCCTTCAGAGCGTGCCCCAGTCAAGCAGAAGTGCTGAAAGAGAAATGCAGAGTAAGTTGGTGTTTTGTGAGCAGTAGCAAATAGGTTTTGTTTGCAGTCTTTATGCTCTGGGGGTACCTTTACACACGCACAGAACTTTGGGGATGTTAAGGGTTTCCACACAAAGCAGTCAGAAAGAGTGGTGGGAACTATTGAGCACAGCCATCACCTTTGTCTCGGGAAATTCCTGAGCAGCAAATTCCTAGAGGCTGGGAAGAGAAGTTGGGGGAATAAGCACATCCGTGTGCCTCGCGTTCGTGGGCTGCCGAAAGATCACTCTGACTGTGGTGAGCCTGGTGTGGAAATGCAGGCATCACTCTGGGAGGAGTGGGGAAAGGAGAGCAGATGCAGACGAGTCATTCTTTGGTGAAACTATAGCCGTAACCATAGCCAGTCCCTTTTCCCCACTGGCATTAGTCCTCTATTCACTCCGCATCCCGGGAGGTAATGGATGCACTGATGGAGAACAGAGCGCTCACACAAAAGACCCCGGCTCACAGTCTTATCTCTGGGCTCTCTTTTCAGGTTGCTTTTGGAGCCTGGGAAGTTTATTAGCTATTAATTTCTGGTTTATATAATTTTATTTCTTCTTCTAGCTGCTTAAAGGTATAAAGGGGGGGATATTTTTCATTTGGTGCGTTAAACTCAAGTTCTACATAACCACTTCAAAGGAGAAATTGAACAAGGTTGTGTTACTAAGCAAGAAATCAAATTTAGATAGACATAAATCTAGAGGGGGAAAATTAACCAGCAAACCTAAGTGGATTTCTTCTTTATGTAAGCTTACTTAGAATCAAATGTATAGATAACCCTTCATACAAGTTCTGTGAGGAGAGGAGGAGATGATCAGCTCCCCAAACTTCATGTTTGCACCCGTGGATGAGGCTCTGCACTAGATCAGTAATGATGAATGAGCCACTTGTGTTGCGACTATTCACCCAGACCTACAGCTAAAACTGGAGTTAATCCTTAATCAGAGCTTTTCAAAAGTAAGGGGAAAAAAGCTTCGTGTGTTTTTAAAATACTTTTGCATTTTTCTTAGCTCTGCACCTTCTGATTTCACAGAGAAGTGGAGGCAGGAATGCTGAAAATACAGTAGGAAATACTAACTTTATACCTAAGAAATGTATTTTGGATTGCATTAAAGGTCTCGTTCTTTCTGGATTGTCAGCACAGATCTGCAGGCACCCAAAGTTTCCAAGTCTGTAGAAAAAAGTCAGTGTTTGTGAGAAGTACTCAGTGTTTTTCTGGCTAGAAGAAACGGCCGAGCTTTCTCCATCGCTATACACCTTGAGATATGGATCTCCTAATTTTTGTTACAGTGTTATTAAAGAATCAATTTTTAAAAAGATTCCTGATTTGCAACTCTCATGTAGAGTTCACTCTTCCTCCACTCCAAGAAATCACAAAAGCACATTCTTGATTGACTGCATTCAGCTGGATTCCACCCTTGCTGGGTGGGAGCCTTGACAAGTCTGTGAGGCAACTGGATGAGCAAGGTCTGAAAGAGAGGCTAAAACACAGGCTCTTCAGTTTGGGATTTGCAAGATGAAGATGTTAGAATTCATGTTAATGAAAATGTCTTGGTGCATGTCAGTATTAGATGGTTTTGGAGGAAAAGAGGTGGAGATGGGTGGTTTGGTGTGCCTTAATTAGAGAACATGGAGGTGACTTCTTGCTTTGGGGGACATGAGATGCATGGGCTGAAAACAAAGCGTATGATCT
This sequence comes from Petroica traversi, assembly GCA_025920805.1. Taxonomy (NCBI): domain Eukaryota; kingdom Metazoa; phylum Chordata; class Aves; order Passeriformes; family Petroicidae; genus Petroica; species Petroica traversi. Next base: position 5,274,939 of record JAHLSL010000010.1, read on the forward strand.
TGCTGAGAGCTGCTGAGCCTTTCTAGACAGATTTACATGGATGCTCAAGAAAACTTCAGCAAACAGGCTGTTCCTGATCTGATGCGTCATAGTAACATTATTTTACTTCATGGCTCTTGATTATTTGAGTGTGTGGTTCTTAGAACAATCGTATTTTGCCTAATAAAGTGAAAATGGCATTAAAAATTACTGTTGTAAAATGGGAGGCACCAAGTCTCTAAAAGATGTACGCACCTGCATTTCTAAAGCCAACACAAGAAGGAAATGGTTGCTGGCTTCGTTATGGCGTAGAAAATACAACTTAATATTGAATTCTCATCAATCTGTGCAATGCTTAGAATGTCCCAGATTATGTTAAATCGAATAAAACCTCTCTTTGCTAACACTTTTTCTTATTTCCTTGCACACTATTTTGCTCTATTGTGCATTCAGGCCGAGGGAAGGCAACCTCTTTTGTGAGGACTAAGTGGGCTCTGCTGTTTCAGTTTGCATGATGTAAATCAATATATGTGTTCAGAACCTTTCCAGCTAAGGGTACGGCTTTCTCTCCAGCGTAGCTTTTGTGACACGGAATTAGAAAATGCTTTTTCCCTTCACATTTATTGTACGTGTTCTTCTGTAGAGTAGCCGTTCTGTTCCACGTTTCCAGAGGAATTTGGGTCATTGTTTACTTGTGGCTTCATTAAAGAACGTCCGGTAGGTAACAATTTCCATCATCAACCTTTGAATATCAAACACACTATTATAATAGTCTTTGAAAGCACTGCATGGAGCACAGAAACCTGAGAGACGCCGGAGCAGCTCTAGCCAAGTTATAAAAAGAGCACTACCATCGCCGCCTGAACAGAAGGAACGTGTGGGGAGATCGAGGGCATTGCCATGACAATTCCGACCGGCGGCTCTTTGTTCTCCTCGCGCTCCGACATAGACTTTCTTCTTCCAACATCAGGAGCAAATGATGATTAGGAGAAGCTGTGCTTGTTGTGGAGAATTCATGGCCAAACATCTCTTCTTCTGTTTGTTGGAGCTACAAAATACGTGGTCAATGGAGTCTAATTTGAATGAAATTTTACGGGCTCACAGAGGTTGGTGTGAAGTAAGGAATGCTCTACTTTGACCTCTGTAGCCTCTCTACAGAGAGCTTAATAGAGAAAATGTTTTAAATTACAGTATGTTCCAATTATTGTACATTTATGGGACGGTGTGAGCTCCCTCTACGGGCTAATTTAACGTCTGCAAATTCCAATAATTCTTTTTTGTAACAAAGCCTCTGTGTAGCCTCGTGGATAAGGTGCCTGCCTAAGGTTTCTAAGGTTGTGCTCTTTTGAGCGTGTGCAAGATGGCTGCCACAAAAGTGTTTGAAGCTGCCGCGTTTGAAGCTGCCGCGTGTGTTTGAAGCTGCCGCATTTGAAGCTGCCAGGTTTGAAGCTGCCGCGTGTGTTTGAAGCCGGCGCGTTTGATGTTGCTGAGTACGTTTGTAAATTTGAGGCAGACTTTAATATTGTTAGACGGTAGGGGAGTCCTTTTCAACCTTTTTTCATTTTTCACTTGAACTTTTAAAAAGTTTTATTTTAACTTTTTTTTAAACTATTTTAACTACTTATGTCAGCTGAGGAATGCTGTGATTCACAGCCATTATTGTAAGGAGGCTGTTATGTATTTTTAGTGCTGCTGGGACCATAGGAATATTTGAGTGACTTTGACTGCAGACAACAATGTGGAGAATAATCCTGACTGTGAAAAGTGCTGTTGGGGCTGGAGAAAAGTACAGAATAATTTTGACCGAGGGCAGTCATGGCTTCTCTGAGAAGAAATACAAGTGTGCCAGGGTGCGGAATTGTGGGTTGCTGAGGCTGGGAGGGGAAAAAAATTGCTGGAAAGAGAAGGTGAAGCTTTGTAGAGAATTGACAGCATGTTCAGTTAGCTGGGAGCTACAGGTTTGGAAAAAAAATTCTGATGGGACTCCAGAGGAGCCTTCAATGATGCTGGGAGGGAAGAACTTGGGCTGTTTGAACAGTAGGGAGAAAGCATAAATAGTGCCATTTGTTGAAAGCTGTGAACCACCAGAAATAGTAGGAAGGAAATGCTGAATGCCTTAGTTGAGAGCTGTGAGGTGTAGTTTGTCTCTTCTCCAGGTGAAGTGTTCTGTAATTTAGGAATGCAATTTTTCAAGTCTAAAAACCAGCCAAGGCCTGGAGTGGGACTGGCCAGTCATCCTGTGTTGGGTGGGAGAGGGAGAGATTTTTTTAAGTTAACTCAACACTGGGTTTTACATGAGCAAGCAGCACCTTATTGCGCATGTGAAAGTGGAGTTGGTTGAAACCTAGAGGTTCCCACAATTGAGCTGAGTGGGTATTCCTCAAATGAGAGCCATTTGCTATCGCTGAACCACAGGTGGTGACTTCTGCTGGTGGTCACCTCTTCAATGTGCGTTGGGAACGCTGTGCTCCACCAAAACCATCTGTAGCTCTGGGTTTTTGAAGGTCCTTCCCTGTCACTCCTCCAAACCTGGAGCATCCCTTCCTGCTGAGGTTTGTTCCCTGTCCCAGAGACCCTCGGGACACCTCGTTGGCTCACGTGCTCTTTGGGGTGTTCAGAGATGGATTTCCTAGCAATGAAAGTGTTCCTTTTTTACCGAATCTCTCATTTGCCACGTTGAATTCTTGGCACGTGATTGGGATCTGGGAGCCCGTGCCTCAGATAACTGGCAACAAGATGTTGAGATCACAGATTATTTTGTTTGTAGTGCTGAATCTCCCTCAATTAAATCATCACCTTTTAATTTTTCTAGCCTCGTCTCCTCTGTTCCAGTGATTCTTTGTTCAGATGTGCACATTTTATCACCAGAGCTGCTAACACGGAACATTGTTTTGTATGGAATTGCACAAGTGATGAAATGCTGAAAAAATGATGTGGTACATGGCAGAGTTGAGTAACTGTTGATGACTTGGCTTCCCTGGGAAGGTTTCACTTGTGGATTTTTAATTTCTGTACAATAATAGGCACTGAATGGATCTGATTGATACTGTTTGTGATAAGTTGCTGGTATAGTACTCCTGGTTTTTCTACAGGCATTTCTCATCTTTAATTTAGAATATTTGTGGTGTTTGTTCGATTTACAGTGTTGTTCTTACTCTCTCTGGTTTATCAACCACGTACTGAAATGAACTTTAGTGTTTTCTTCACTGATTACACAGACTTTTAATTACTTTGAGGCACTTTTTTAGCTACACCAGAGTAGCCTCTGTGCCCTGTCTGGTGAAATTCAGAGGAGCTCAGCTCGATTTGCAGTACTAGAACCTGGCCCTTCTGGTTTGCATTTGCATGGCTTTGGAGCAGTGTTTGCTCTTGACTCTATCCCTAAATTTCCTCTCATCGTTACAGTTGTGTATATGGCGCCTTATGATCTTAATAACCAATCAGATATAATGAGTAACCTCCTCACTTTCCTTTTCCTTCTAAAAAAGTTTTTTTACTGAGTATCATCAACCTTAACACTGTGTGTCTGGATGATTTTTAAAATAATTTTGTGTCAAACTTTGGTGTGGTTGCCTCTTTCTTTCTATTTGTCTTCCAAGTTTGGTAAATCAGATGGTTATTTACTTTCTGTACAATGATGTTAATAGAGAATTTATTGCCATTCGTTCTGAGCTTTAAATACCTTTCTTGTTAGCATTTTGGGAGTTTTTTCTGTGGGTTTTTGTTCCATCCTTTCCAGTCTGTTCCACTCCCTTCGTTTTGCTGTGTGTTGTGTTCCCTTGTTAATTTGAAGTGGAATTTACCTCTGACTTGTGTATCAGTGCCATCAAGTTCAGCTCCATCCTCTTGCTCTTAACAATGTTATTATTTCTGGTGATTGTGCTGAAACCCTCAAGCAGCTTCTTTACCTAAGAGCTTCTCACTGGTATAAATTAATTAAAATATTTTCCAAAGCAAGACTATTGCTTGAGCTCGAGATAAAATGTCTTGACTTTCCTGAACCAAAGGTGGGAAATTTCAGGCAACTCCTCAATTATTAATTAAAATTAAAAGTGTCAGCCCTGGTAATTTACATCTTCCCTGTTTCTGAAATTTGTTATATTGCTTAGCCCTTTGCCTACATCTATAAGATTAGGTTTTGAGGTACCTAAAGCTATTTGAAACAGCATTGGCTTGGTTTTCCTTTCATTTGTGATCCTGAAACGTGCTTCTCTTAAATGAAGTTGGTGATACTGTGCTGATTTATAAAACAGCACTGATAATCAATCTTAGGAATCTCCATTTATATTAAAATTCTACAATATTTAGTCATTTTATTGAAAATATTTGTGGAAATAGTGATATAGAAATGAACACTTCACTGTGCACAGTGCCTTTTTTCAAACTATCAGACGTGGTCTGATTTTTTTCCCTTTTGCTGGTGGAATCTTAGCAATTTGTGATATTACTAGTATATAGTTGTACTTAAAAGCTAGGATTCTAGTTATACTTAGTTACCCATAATTACATTCTACTTCTCAGTCCAATACAAAAGCCTTCCAATGAGTAAGAATATGTGAAGGGTCTCTCTTATTGTTCCTTCCCCTCTATTGTGGGGTTCGTGCTGGGATCATAAGGGATGGGGATGTGTTTGCTTCTCCTGGATTCTGCCTTACTTTCAGCTGAATTCATATTTTGCATCTCTTGATCTACCATTTCTTTTTCACAAGAAAATTGTCATTCGACAGCAGTTGCACGGCTGTAGCTGAAAATTATTTATGTTACTGTTTCTCAAATTCTTGGCTTCCTTTTGTTTTGCAACTTCTGTGGTTGAACAGACAACATGTTCCCAGTTTGTTGTGCTTTCAGCTAGTTCAACATAGTCCAGCTCCCTTTCAAATGCCATGCCTAAAATTCAGCTGGAAAATCCATTCTTGGATGGAGTGACCTGATTTGAAAAATGCTGAACTCTGAGGTGCCCAAGAATGGGCAGATGATTGATACTTTTAAAGGACATCCCACAGGCACAGCTGGGAATGCACCTTTTAGAGCTGTACTTTAGGCACCTTGATTTGAAATCACCAACCTTTGTCTCTTTCTAAATAAGCCCAGCCTATGTTTGGCACTGCACATTCCTCTCCCCAAAAGCCCAGAACCGGAGCAAAACAGCCAAGCGTAGCCAGGATAAAGTGTGACATCTGGGAAATGGAATTAACGGGATATTTCTTTCTCTTTGTTTAGCTATGGAAATTCATCCCAGGCTTATGTCCACCTTCCCTCGTCTCTTCGTTTTGTGCCTGTGGAATTTAGATCCCTGAAAGGGGAAAGTTTTTTTGTTTGGCCATAGAGCAAATGTATTGCAGGGTAAGGTTTCTCATCTGTGCTTGCTTCACCTATTGCTATGTCATACTTAGCCTTTGTAGAATACCAAAAACTTTGTCAGGTGTGGATTATTGTGAACATAAAGGCAATCAGTTACAAAAATAAGCACTTTTTATTGTACAATCGGCCAAATTTGGGGTCGGAGTGGTGACACGATCATTTGCTATCCCATGATTAATCCATCCAGTTTCACTCACCTCATTTGCTTCAAACTTAGGGCATTCTTTATTTTGTTCCCTGACCAGAGGCCACAGACGTGCCACCTCTGTTGATAATAAAAGACCTGAACAAACCAGGTTGATCTCATAATGCAAAAAGCTCTCCAGTGCTGTTTTGGTTTCTTCCTATTCTTTGTTTTGCTACTTCTCCGTCAGGAAGATGTACTTTTCTTGTGCACACCTGTATGTACTTGTTAACAAGTTATTTATATTCAAACAAAACCTTTTCTACTGCCTGGTCATTTTTATTTTTTTTTTAATTAATTCATGATGCTCTGCAGAGTAATTCCATCCAAGAGAGAAAACAGAGCCACGTGATTTTTATGAGTGGTCAATACACTTGAAAAGTGCAGGATTTGATTCATGTTGTACAAAGAGTGGGAAAGGTTTACTTTATTAGAAGTGCAGGGAAAGCAGGGAAGTGTTAATCAATTGAATAATTTTTCACTATATTTAATTCTAGTTAGGATAGCTGAATGAACAGTGCAGATGATGGATCTAGAGGAGTCTTTTGTCAGCTGAAATCCTTAACTCAGGATCTGTGGGGCTCCCTTTGCTCCCTGAAAGGGTTTTTTGGCATCAGGCACAGATGTGGCTTTGCTCTGCCCCCTAAAATTCCAGCAAAGAGAAAGCAGCCAAGCAACAACACACTGGAATGTGGGGTTGGATTTCCTGAGTGGATTCACCTCTCCCCACTCTGGCTGCTCTTACTCCGCTCCAGTACACAAAACAACAAACTGAAATGAGTGGGATGGCAGGTGAGCCCTCAAGGAGGGGCAGGGGTTTGTTTTCCATGCCGTGTTTCCCTCTCACAGCAAGTCACAGCACACCCCCAGCAAGGAGCGTTTTCCATCTGAATTTCCAGCATTCACACACCTGCTTGGGAGCTTTCCTGTGCTCCCAGATATTCATCTCCGAGGAGGAGCGGAATCTTTACCATCCACAAGAGTTCTGTGCTTGTCTCCCACCAGGAAACACCCTGATTCACGCCGCAGTGCCAGGGAATGATCTATCCATAACATTCCTTTCTGTGCTACAGGATTTGAAATGAGCAGCTTAAATCCCTGCACTGTGCATGGCAAAGCAGGAATAGGTGTTGTTGTTTATGGTCTGTGAACATGCACCGCAGTGAGATCAGTACGGCAACACTTCTCCCCCCTGAATAATAAAGTTCTGCACATGAAGGGAAATTTGAGCATTAATATAGAACCTTTTCTTTAAGCTCCAGGACTGCATTATGCATCCATATCTTGGGCCCAATAAAATGAATGGATCCTTTTAGTTTTCCTACTGTTATGGGTTTAAAACGGGCGAAGTCTTCTATTTTTTCTACTGCAATTTAATCCAATTTTAATATTCCCCAGATAATAGTGAAATAACCAATTCTGTCCAATTCTGACTTAGATAAAAGCATCAGCATGTTTGGAACATAAACCTTATTTTACCTTTTGTTGAGCTGCCCAATTTAGTAAGAGCAATTCGGTGCTGCATCTTAAGTGTAGTATGACTTAGAACACTAGAAGCTGCCTGGAATGTGAAAAAAGGGAATAATTTATATTTAATTGGTCTAAACCTACCTTTCCTAGGTCAATAAGAAGAGGAAAATCAGCAGCATTAATCAAGATAAAATTATCAGCTGATTAATCATTGTTCTAATTACTGCATAGTTCTTTCCCTTTTCTGTTTTAATTACTAAACTTCATTGTCTTTTCCATATGGCCATCATGCATTCACAGTACACTTTTTCTCCTGGTGAGATCATTAATATAAAAAATGTACATTCAAGACATTACTGAAGATATAAGAAATTGCTACTGCCTACTAAGAAATTACCAAGGAAGCTGCAAATCAGCCATAGGTTATACTGGAAAAGTCTAATAAATCTACTAACACTTAAGAAAATAGATACAGTAGAAATGCAATTATGATTATCAAATCAACCTTTGTCCTAAAGTGAGTTTTGCCAGTCTTATTTCATCAAATCTGTCTCTTGGTTGGGTCAGAAACCAATCAAAATCTGATTTAAATTGGCAAAATACAGGGGAGACCTCTTAAATTCCCAGGGCTAATGCTGACCACACAAATACTCTCTTAGCACATTCTCTTCAGGAGAATTTTCCTTCTTGCTGAGGCCCAAGTCCTCCAAGGTGTTCAGGCACTTCATACTGATTTCAGAAGATATCTAATATCTAAATATCTTCCAAGGATTTAATCTCAGATAAATAAATCTGTCATGTATTGACAGAAGTCTCTTGACTTATTTGGTCTCTGTGCAAGTCATGAGGAGAATGAGAAGTTGGGTATTGGGATTTAATGTTGTTTTTTGAAGAAGGAAGGGGGTTAGAAAAATCCATGACAGGAGTGAGTTTCTGCTGAAATCCCAGCACCTCATGATGTGTCAGTCTGCAATCTCTCTCGCAGCTGCCTTTCTAGAGGTGTCACAAACTTGGGGCGAAGAACAGGGTGTGTTCCTGGGGTTTATGGAAGGTGCACCAGTTACCAGATCAGCACTAAGGGATGAAGCGAGGAGCTCCCTGGCAAGGGCTGGAGCTTCATCAGTGAGAGCACTCAGCTCTGTACACCCGGGAAATCACAACAGAGTCTTGCATAATTTGAAATTTTTTGATTAATGCCTTAAAGCATTTCCACTGCCTGGAACCTGGCAGGTCTCTTGCATCCTTCAACAAGCTCTTCATCCATGCTGGAAATGGTGGGTTTCCATTCCAACGTCCTCTCATTTAAAAAAAATTTCTGTGTCCTTGTCTATTTGCTTTTAAAATCAGGTTTGCCTGAGAAGAGGTAGTCACACCAGTTATTTAGTTAAGTGATTAGTAATTGAAAGCCTAGTTTGGAAATTGTACAAGTTTCCTATGAATATTCATAAAAAATAATTAACTTGGCTTCTGATTTAGAATCCAACAACCGTTTTGGGGTTTTTTTGTGGGGTTGTTTTTTTTTTGAGTTTTTTTTTTTTGATAGATGAGTTAATTATATGCCCAGGTCTAGTTGCTGGGGTTTCTTTCCTAAGTGGTGATTGACTAACTGCTGCTGGTGACAATAATCCCGGGCTGGAGAGGCTGTTTTTGTGCGCTTTGCTTTGGGCCGAGGTTTTTTTTTGTTTGTGCGTGTCTTTCCCAGCGTCGCTCTGCAGCTGGAGGTGGCACATCGCCACCACCCTGCGAAGGACGTGGGTGCCCCGATGCAAAGTCCCTTCCCTGCCGGACCCGCTCCGGCTTGTCTTCCTCCCAAAAGCCTTGGAAAGGATTGCGAGAGGCAAATCCCCGCAGGACTTCAATTAAAATCGGCGATATGGTCAAATCTCTGCCTCCCCAAAGCAAGTGGCTGCCTTTGACAAGGGGAGCGAGGAGGCTGCTCAACCCTGTGATAAACGGTGGGAACACCTTGGGACGGGCTGCCCAGGGAGGTGCTGGACACCCATCCCCGGAGCTGTTTGAGGAAAGCCTGGACGTGGCACTCCAGGTAGCCCAGGTTGGACTCGCCGCTCTCCGAGGTCCTTCCCAAACTCGCCGCCCGTGTGATTGTGTGAGGCCGAAAGCAATCCCCGCTTGGGGAGCGGCGCAGCCCGGCCCAAGGACACGGGTGCGGAGCCGCGGTGCCGGGAGGGAACGGCGGCGGCAGAGACGGGCTACCTGGAGTGCCACGTCCACC
>JAHLSL010000010.1:5284565-5358004 GCA_025920805.1 Petroica traversi
GCTCCCGCAGCGCTGCCGCAGCCCGGCCGCGGAGCAACGCTGCCATCTAGTGCCGCCCGCGCCCTCCCCGCCTTCGGGCTCGCTGCTCTCCTCTCCTCTCGCTTTTCTTTTTTTTTTCTTTTTTTTTTTTTTTTTTTTTTTTCTCTCTCTAAAAGGTTTTTATCCCGTCAAGGAAAAACCGGCTCTTGGAAAACAACCAACTCAGTTGGAACTCGGAGATAATAATCAGTTTCTCTGGGCTTGTGAAATTGGCTCATTAAGCGTGCTTTTTAACAGAAAATATTGGAAGCGATTAAGTCTGCTTTAGTGAGTGGGCATGAAATGGCCAACCTTCGGCCACCCACAGCTCCTAGGTGCCTGGCGACGTTTTATGCATGCAGCGTAATGTCTTTACTTGAAGTGCTGTTTATTCATCACCTGCTTATTTATCTCTTTGCATTTGGCAGGCACATCGATCAATGTTAAACTGTCACACAAGGTTATTTTTCTTTTACATAACAGTAGAGGCCTAAGGTAGTGGCATATTAAAAGTAATAACTTTCTAACTTGTAGCTCAAGATGACAGCACCATTTGTACCTGAATATATTATAGCCAGAAATTTGGGGGGAAAAATATAAAAAAGTGGAGGGGAAATATTAAAGAAGTTAAAAAAATGAATGATGTCTGTTAAGAATTAATGTTCCTCCAAGGTCAAAGGCTGGGAGCCAGCATTCCCTGAGTCGCTATAATTGTGTGCCTGTGTGTGTTGTGAATGTGTCTGGTGAATGGCTCTCCACCACACAGCAGATACACCTCTGACCCATCAGGATTAACTCAGCCCTTAACATCCCTGATAAACTCACAGGGAGACTCCTCTGCATGTGCTGTTCACCACCCAGCCTGATTTATCCCGTGAGAATCAGGTGGTTCTGCGTGGAAATGGATTGATTCATCCCAGTGTGTCCCATGATGATCCATGTCCACGTCTTGCTTGTTCAGCAGTCACCTGGAAGTCAGGCCATGCCCAGGGAAAACTCGAGTTGAATAAACAGGGAGGGCTGTAGTTATCAACAACCGTGCGCAGCCATCTGAAAAACAGCAAAAAAGTCAATGTGGAAGTAAGTCTTTTCATTCTAGTTTCTCTCACCCTCACACCCTCCTTTTCTTTTTTTGGTTCTAGTATTCTGTTGCTTTCAAACACTGCCCAGCTTTGATAGACTTCCTGTCTTGGCACAAGGCCAGGCAAGCTTTCTCTGTACAAACAGGTTTTCTTTTTATTTTCAGTCCAGCCTAAAAATGCCTACAGATAGAAGAATGTCAGATCTTTTTAGTGTTGAATTTCAAAGCGGTCCTTAGAATTCTTTCCTCCCCTTGATCTCGTCTTTGGATTGCAGCTTGGACTTGCTCTCTGTTTCTAAATATAAGCCATGGACAGTGGCTTTCTAATAAAATGCTTTGATAGGTTTGTGTACATGGGAATGAAGCACGGGGCTGTGCTGGACTGTGTGTCAGCAGCCCCGTTGGTGCTGCTCTCCCAGCACTGCACTCATCGCTGCCAAAGCACCCTGCCTCGGGAGTGGGAATGGAGACATGGGAGCGCTGAAGGAAGCGAGGCCACGAGATCTTTGTGCAGATAGCATCTCACTTTCTGGGTTCAACAGAATCTATCATAGAACCGGGCCTGTCTTTGGATCTGTTCATTCATATATTCATTGCTGCTCTTGGGCAGGCACTTCTGGTTTATCTCATGAAGTGCAAACCTGGAAGGGAAGGAGAAGGAAGCTCGTCCATTAAAAAAAGCAGCACCTCCAGATGTCTGTGCTCCTGGATCAATATTTGCATCAAAGTGGTTTAAATGTACGTGGCTCTAGGGCTGTCCATTCTTTCAACCTGACCTGAAGCATTGATTAGGGCTAGCAGAAAGAAGGAAAATAGCAAATCCGGTAAGATAAAATTAAAAAAAAAAAAAAAAGCCAGGAATGTCACTGTGACTCCTGAGAAAGAAGCACTTAAAGTGCTCCCATCATTTGTATGACCTCAGCAATCCCCTTAGTTAGACACTGCCCCTCTTCACCACCCACATGTGGCCCTTGTGGTTCATTTGATCGTATTTCTGAGAATAACAAAGAGTATTTCAGATTTTATCTGAACAAAGGTGGAACTTCCTTGTTTGGGATGTATGAGTTACATTCTGGATAAAATAATTACACTGATTTTTTCTAATTGCTACTTTGCTTTCTGCTTGTACATCCTAATTCATGGAAGGCACAGAGAAAGTTTGTGATATGGATAAAAAATTTACTTCTGCATGTTTTCTTCCTCCATTAAGACTGCAAGCCCTTCCCTGCACTCCTTGGACCTTACACATGCAGGGAGTGCAGGCAATTTACACCTGAAGTGATTCTTATTGCAAGAGGAGCACAATTAAAGCAAAGCTGCAGGACTAACCCTCACATTTTCCAGAACGAAACATTTTGCTCCTTCTGTTGCTTTTCCTAAAGTATCTTTACAATTCATTTTGAAGCCCTACAAATAGAAATCACTGAGAGAGAGGTCTCTTGGTGAAATCTTGGCTTTATTTAAATTGGCTTTACCAGGTCTTCCCTTGGAAGACTTTGCATTTCTGTGCCTGCTGGGATTGGACGGTATCTTGTGACAAGATCAGGGCTTACCTTTTTTCCCCTTTTTTCCTTTTTTTGTTTTTAATCTATAGACTTGTTTGTTTACATTTGTGTTGCAGTGGATACATTTGTAAAGGCAAGCCACAGTCTTGGATCTGCTTTTCTTTCTCTTTGGTCTCAAATAGACTTTTGGTATTGAATTCTCTGGATGTAGGATCAGCCTTTAAACTTTGACCTGCATGTGTGATTGCTTAGGCAACAGCTAATTTTAAAGCAGAAAAGATTTAAGGTCAGCTTTTTTGAGATGACTGCGACTTTTGATAAAGAGAAACAGAAAAACGCAATGACAGAACATAGCATAATACATAAAACTGAGAGGGGGAAAAAATGACAGCTAAGAAATTTATCATGTAAACAAAGAAGTCCAGCCTATTGAATAGAATAAAATTGAATAAATAGAATGATCTCTCCTCCATGCTCTGCAACTCCTTGGCTGGCAAAGCACTTAGCACCTACTCAGATTAAGCTGCATGAATACAACAGTATTAAGTTTGCCTCACAAAAGAGGACTTCCAGTATTAAGAGTGATCAAAGGATTTTAGCAAGGCAGGCTTGCCCACAACCATAAAGGTCTCCTAATAAAGTAGAACTGAGCAATTAATTTACTTGACAGAATGTCTGTGAGCAGTTTGTTATTTCCCTGTATTTACTTGTTATACTATTGTTAGAGAGGCTTAGTGTTTGGGAGACACGCAGAATTGATCGTGAGAGACTTCCATGAGGATTCCACACCTGATATGTTGAATTTGGGCTGGGTTGGTTGCAGCTAATTGGTCATTTCAGTCAGAGGGAGAAGCAGAGAATTAGCATGTCTGAGACATTTGCCCAAATGTTAAACCACTGTTGGCCCCATAAACCTTGCCTGCAGCACTTGGCATTTATTGTCCATTCCACTTGTCTCACTTCACGTGTCTCCCAGACATAATTTAGGGCACTGGCTGCCAGTAGCCCTGTCCTAAAACTAATATACAGCTCCCTATAAAGCAGTTTTTTCCTGACCTGGCATCGGTACCTCCTATGTTTGTTGTCTTACAGGATTTTATGATCCCCAAGGATAATGGCTCCTGCAAAATGGCTCGGGATTTCATGGCTGTCACGGCAAACATGGGCTTGGAACATGTGCTTTATATCTAAGGCAGATGGGCCAATGTGCTGTGCTTTGGGGGCTGGGAGGAGAAATTATGGCTCCAGGCCTTTTCCTCCTCCAGACACTGGGTTTGGGTGGAGATTCTCATAATTCCAGCTTGGCTTCAGGTGCGCCTGGAAGTTAAGTTTTTTTTTTTCTGGTTGCATTAAATTTTCAGCAGCCTGGAGAGATGCAGAGATTGGGAGCACTGGAGATCCCAAGGTGTTAATAGCCCACCAATTCTGAGGGATTTTCATCTGAAACCCAACTTCATCGCTGTGCAGCATTTTTAATTCATGTTATTTGGCCACACACAGCAGGTGTGAGCACTTCTGTGGAAGAATGCACAGCAAGGAGGCTATAGGCATAATAACCTCCATAATTTTATCCAGTCTAGTTCACCAAAGTTCTCTTTTGAGGCAAAGTACCAGCTTTCCTTAAAGCTGTGGTTAGCTCTTAGGAACTTAGCTTTTAAAGGAAGTCTTGCTAATATTCCTCCATGCCCTCCCTATTTTCTCTCCCTTCTCCTCCCTGAATTATTTCCTCTGTGACAGCCACGTGGCACGTGGAACATTTTGTTTTGGTTTTACTGCTCAGTGTGTCCCATGCAGTCAGTTTTAGTAAAGGCTTCTGTGCTTGACTGGTGGTAATGGAGAGTAAAGAAAACATTCAAAGGTAGAACTACTACAATGAATTCATGTTTGATTTTTCAAAAGGCCATGTTTTCAGTCACCTACCTTATAACACCTCTTCTAATTAGGACACTTATGTAAAATGGATGTGAGTTTCTAATGTTAGACAGGCAAGCTCTGTGATGTTGTCTGGGGTCCATTCCCATGCAGAGGTGAGGTTGCTGTGTGTGTTACGTTCTCTGGTGCTGTGTTCCAACACATCCCTGCCTCTTGAGCAACGGGGCTGTCCCACTTAATGTGCTAATTCAGCTCCCTGCCTCTTGTGTGACACAGGGTTCAAGAGCTGTCATTTACATTTCCTTAAAGTATGGCTAATTTCTAATTAAGCACTAAAAGAAGGAACATTTTTATCTTCCTCAGAAATCTCGCCCCTGCTTTTGGTGTAAGCATTTAACAAACTCAGTGCTCAGCAATAATGATGTTTGAGAAACACAGGCAGGAAAAAGGATATTGCATTATCAAGTTCCATTACAAAGAATATCCAGTAGAAGTGTCATTTGAGAGGGTCTCTATTTCCAAGTCAACGTGTTACCTGGACCTGTGGACTTTGGAAGATCAGATTAATGTGCAGAAACTCAGTATCTGTCTTGTGCAACCATCTGAGATTCTGCTGGGCCAATATGGCATGATAGATCAACTCCAGTTACAGCTGGCTACAAGCTGCTCTTTGGAAATCTACTGCCTTGTGTGGGCCAGACTGATCCTTAGTTTATCACTGGAAATAACACTGAAAAGATTACCCAAAGGATGTGGAGCATAAGCCACTCCTTTGAGTCCTTAAATGATACTGAACACTTCTGAAAGCAATGCTCTAGGCCAACCCAAAACTCCACGGTTTGATAGGAGATTTTTTTGTGTAAAATCACTGCCCAAAGTTGCAGTGATTTTCCTTGGATAGTCAGTGGCTCCTTCCATCTCTCAAGGGGATGCACAGAAGCTCCCAGGAGCACGAGTGGCAGCTGCAGGTGGGGGCCTGCATTTGCAGGAATGCAAAGACCTGCCAAATATTTGTATCCCGTGGGATCTGAGACAACCTAGGGGCTGTCAGAGGCTTGACAACCTGTTTGCTCAGCCTCCCAGTCAGTGAGGAAGGTGAACCTTGCTGCCTGTGTTCTGCTGGCCCTGCACATCCAGAGGTACCTGATCTGCTGCTCATGCCAAAATCTTCCAAACAGCACTGAGCCCCTGATCAACAAGTTGTTCTTTAGTCAAGGAAGATGTCAGCGAGCTGGCTGGCGTCCAGGAAAGCCAGATCCTGCCTACAGAATATCCTGCAGCTGTCTGAAGAGCACACCTTTACCAAAGAGGATAAGGGAAAGGGTTTGTCTAGACCAGCTGTCCATACAGTCAGCAGTGTCCAAGTATGAAGTCTCTGTATGGAATGAGTGGATTCACAAACAAATTAAAATCAGCTAACATCATTTTATGACATAAATGAGAAGGGGAAAAACACCAACCTATAAGACAGAACTCTTCAGACATGGGCCTGTCCTCTCTCCATTCCAGGAAATTCGTGATCCCTCTCTCTGATGCACAGCTTGCCTTTATGTATTTTGATTACATTTAAACTGACAGATTTGAATATTTTCTTGTTGCTGGCCCAGCCCTACAGACAGATTTCAGCACCCCCAGTTAAAACTGAAGCTTCACTCTTTGTGAAGCCCTAGACATGCTGGTTTCACTCATGGGACTCCTTCACCAGCCCTGGAGATGTGGCTAAAGCCCAGTGGCCCAGTACTTCTCAATAAGGATTTTTAAAGGTTTTTGAGACCGTAATTTGGCAGCAGGATGAGGAACTTCATGTCTCTCTTTGCTTTTGGGAAAACTTACCTGTAGAAAAGGTGCAGCTTCTGTTCTTACACAGCAGCCAAAAGGGTAACTTAAATGTTGGCTTTTTACTTTAGTGGGTACTTGCTAATGCAGAGCGATGTGAGGCAAAAGCAGTCAAGCACAAAAGTAATTCAGGCTTTTTTATTCCGATTTAAACAATTCTTGATTGAAGCTGGGAACAGACAACATGAAGAGATGATTCTGAACTGCTCAAAGTGCTCATTTCACCTCTGCTTCCACTAAACCAATACTTCCATTGGATATCTTTGTCATGGAGCAAAAGGCAATTCCCTTTCTCCTCTGTATTTTATTAAACATGTTTCTTGTTGATTTTTTCTGATATATACTTGCATTGAAAGTGGGACAGGAGTCCTGAAGAAACTAAAAATAGTCCATATAATGATCTCAATAGGAGGGAGATTATCAAATTGAGGAGGAAAAAGTGTAGGGAATTAAGATGTCAAGTACTGTAAAGCCGTGTTAAGAGTCACTCCACGTACTTTGGAAAAACAAGTACCCTAAATTCTCTGTTAAAAGACCAAAATGTACCTCAGCGAGGCCTCACTCAGCTGTTCTAATCTCCTTGCAGTTGTGTTCAGCCCTTTTATAAGATAGAAAAATTGACTTGAAATACATTTAAGGAGGAACGTAGATAAATAATATTTGAAACGGGAATTTTCAAGAAACAATGTGTAAGAATTTGGGAACCCTAATTCCTCTGGGAACAGATGCATATCATCATCTTCACATGCCTAAGCTACACGCCCTTAGGCTGTGAATGTCAAATACCCCTTTATCTTCCAGCACTCTGGTATACAAATAAAGATGTTTCTATAGCAATTCCAATTTCAGGAAAAGGACAAACGCTGCCTGAATATGATCCAAGGCTTCCAGATACTGGGGTGGTGCCCATTATCCAAGAGGGGGCTTTCAATAAAAAACACACAGAGCAAAACACACGCCCATGTAACAAGTCTCCATTGACCTTAGCAATGCTTTTGACGCTCTCAGGCTTGCAGCTCTGTGAAAATTATTGGCAATATTTCCCAACTCCTGGATGTCCAGAAAAGTTTGTGAAATTATCCGTCATCTGCACAATGGTGTGCTGGATAGAGGCTGGGGCTGGCACTCTTTTGGATCCATTTGTAATAGCAAAAGGAGTCAAGCAAAGGAATATTTTGGCACAGGCTGTTCTTTGGACTGTTCTTTGTAGTAATGATTGATGATGCCACTAGAGACATGATGCCAGGAATATTTATTAAATTTTGAACATCTGGCAAGCTCTTTAACCTGAGCAGATTGAAGGCCTCCACAGCACTGAAGGAGAAGGTTATATGTGAACTCCTCTGCGCAGGTGGTTGTGCTTTCGTTGCACACACTATAGAAGACCTCTAGTTCACGACCAACAAATTTGCTATGGCAGCTGAAGTCCGCAGATTTATTATCAGTCAGAAGAAAAGCAAGGTTGTGCACTAGTCCAGAGCTGGAAAATCATCTGCAAGATGCAGAATCGGTGTATTAGTGTGGATAATGGATTGAATTTATTTTTAAGGGACTATCAGATGTCTAAGAAATCATGTGCAGAATTAAAAATACATGTTTTGCATGTGAGATTGCATCATAAATTGACACATGCATGGTATCCCACAGAATACCAGACTTAGTGTTTATTTTGCTGTAGTAATTTCCACATTAGTCTGTGCCTGTGAAACATGGACAAGTCATTGCTGGCACATCAAAGAGTTGGAAAAATTCCATCCCCAGCACCTTCAAGCTATTATGCATATCAAGTTGTAGGATAAGAATCACAAATAACAAGATTTTGCAAAGAGATTGCACAAACAGCATTGAAGCAATTATTATTATAGTAGCATTATTTTGCTGGACTGGACACGTCCTCTGTATTTAGGACACAAAGCTCCCACAGTCTGTGTTGCACAGTCAACTTACGACAGGCAGCAGCTCAGAAGTCAGGAAAAAGAGAGGCATTTGTCCAGGAAAAATCGCTCCCTGGTTGCCACACAGATGCCGTCATTTGGGAAACTCAGCATCAGCTATTTATATGGAGTACTACAGTGTAAAGTGAGACATGTTGGTCAATGGAGCTGAAAAATAATTCACAACTCCAAACTTGTGAATAATTTTGCCCTTGTTGAACATCTGTGATTAAATCACAGCGTCTTTAGATGTGGTTGTACTAAATTCAATTCCGAAAGAAACCAAATTGGCGCTGAGGAACATTTAGGCATCGTTCTCTCCGTGTCCAAGGGATGCAGAAGTTCCACTTCAGGAAACCATCAGGGAGAATGATGTTGGAGGCAGCACTGGCTACTGGGGATGCTGCCCTCTGTCCAGCCCGTGGGATTCCAGGATTCAGGCAGGTATGGCTCTGCTAATGGAGTGGAAATCAGGAGGCAGCGAATTGGGCTGAAAGAGAAGGAACCCTCGTGTGATGCTAAAGAAGCTCCACAGCGGCCAAAAAAGAGAAGGCATGAGCTCAGCTTCCATTCTGGAAACGCTGCAAGTGATTAAGCCTGGCTCCAGGAGAATGCATTTTTCTTTGCACAGCTCTCTGAGAAGGCACGGGAAGTTCATGGGGAATGGAGAGCTGCTGACTCCCGAGATCCTGGAGCGAAGCACACAGGGGAGTGGGCTGGAGGCTTTGCTAATGGAAGTTCCCTGTGGATCAGGATTTCTGCCTGTTCACCCCATTCCAGAGATCCCTGTGAGACACCCACTGTGCACAGGCCTCCTCCCCAGCAAACAAAGGGACAAACGTTCAGGGGGGCTGTTCCCTCCTGCTTCCTTAATATGCAAACTTAGAATAAAAAGGAGATTGGAGGGAAGGAAATAATCAGATCAACTGCTGTCATTTCCATTTAATTGCCGTGTTTGCCATTTCAGCAGTGAGCACTGCAATGTGCTCAAGGCGGTGGGAGAAAGGCAGCCTTTGGTGCAGCAGTTGTTCTTTAAACAGGAGTTATTCAAATCCCAGCTAAGGTGGCAGGAGCTCCGGGGGAGCTGCTGCACTAAACAGGTCAAAGGAAGAGCACAAAGCACATCTCAGAGTTTAGGACGTGGCGGTAATAAATGTAAACAAGCCAATTAGAATATATTGTTTGCTGGAATGAAACTTCAAAAGCCGGGCTGGTTGTACACGACCTATAGGAAATGAAGTGGAAGAGGTTCAGTGTGTGTAAAATTGATAGGCAGGTTTTATCTCGCGATCCTTTTTATCTAGAGCATCTGAAATCCAGTAAATATATTCGCTTGTCCTACTTTTGAGAGTAATTTTTCATCACATTTTCAGTAATTGGATATCACATATTTTACGGTCTAACTCTGTGTTGTTGGAATAGCCCAAAAAAGGAATAAAATGATAAATTGAATTACTTTAGGTTGGGCTGTTTTTATGGGAAAGTGAGATAGACTGGATGCCTTAGGTGTAATCCTCTAGACCACATTTGAAAACTTTTAGGCCAGTAAAAATCCCAATCATTGGCATGCAGTATTTCACCTCTGAAACAAGACATTGTTTACTGAATGGGAAAAAAAAATATCAACCGTGTTTTAGTGTAAAACCTGCCTAGATTTTTAATGAAATATTGGAAGGAGGAAATACTTTTGTCCTGGCAAGACCTCAAGGGTGCTTTTCTTAATTTCTCAGTTCATTTTGTTCTCTTATCTAAAGTATGTAAAAGGGATTTTGTATTTCAGTTATGAAAATGTGCATATTTTATGCCACAAAAGAGAACCTTTTTTTCCTTTCCTTTTTTTTTCACCCCCTTTTGGTAAATATTCTTTCAGAAGAAACACAATCGATGTAGTCAGAGCTAACAAGCAGATGGATGTATTTGAATGCCATTATCTTATGTACAATGATATTATCTCTTTCATGAAAAATTCAGCAGTTTGGGCTGCTTTAGTCAAGGAGAAGGAGGAAGTAGGGATAAAAAAATAGTGAGAAAAACCTGATCAGACTTGGAATCCCTGAGGGGGTCACATTGCATCATTTAGCAGGAGAATAACCAATGCAGAAGGAGCAAAGTTGGTGGAGTTGCTGTCTGCTCTCCTTATGGCGTTCTTGGCTCCGAGCTCTCTTCAAGCCCTGCAGCTGTAGGTGGGCAGCTCTTGGGCCTGCTAAAGCATCACACCATGACATTTTTATCATCAGTCTAGGAGAAGAAAATAAATTTGCTAACAGAATATAGTTGGCAGGCTAATACTGCCTTGTCACATTCCAGACATCTCCAGGTCTGGCCTGAGCCAGGGGAAACAAGAACGAGGGCCAAGAAGTTCATGATGGACATGTTCTATGAAGAACAGAAATGCATTAAAAGGGGGGAGGCTGCTCTGCAGCAGGAATTGGGTAGGCCTGGTGTTTTCAGAAATGGGAGTACTTGTGCTTATGAAATACTCACCACCTGGGAGGTGCAAGGCTCTGCTTCTGTAAAATCTAATCTTAATCCTCTCTGAGGCCTTTAACATTTTATTTCCTTTTATTGAAAAAAAACCCCAGGATTAAAACTAGCACTGTTGAGGTAGAGAGCGGTGCCCTGTTCTCAGGTATCTGCTGCATCCAGTAACCTCCAGCAGCTGATCAAAACCACTTGTATGCAAAGATTTAGGTTTTGCTCTCTCTGGGAATGGCATGTGGGAATGATTCCCACTGGGGTTTGGTTCTTGTGGCATTTTCTGCTCCCCAAACCCTTCCCTGTGTCCCTGCCCCCGTGGTGGTTGCACTTGAAGGTGTCAGTGTCACTGCACAGTTTTCCAGAGGGACCTGCCTGCAGAAAATTTAGGAATTTCACATGGATACATTGATGTGTGACAGGAGAGTCTCTGCTCTCTGCAGTGCTCCCCTAATCCTACAGATGAGATGATTTGGTAAATTAAATGTATTTTTTCTTGCCTGCCCAGTACTTGGGGTGTGTCCTCCAGCAGCACCGTGTCCCACAGGGTCACCCCTCTTCAGGGCATCACCCCATATCACTCAACCACGTGTGGTGGCAGTGTGGAATTCAGCTTTGTTTGCACTAAAGGAAAGAAAAATTCAGGGAAATGAATAATTGAGAAAAGGCATTATGCAAACGCTGCAACTTCTTTGGGGTTCTGGATGTGTCACGGGATGTCTTAATGATGAATGTTTATGAAAATTATTTTCATGAGTGACCGGGTGGATTGAGTGGGCTTTCTGTAGCCCAGGTTGTGGGAAGAGATGTGGAAACCCAAACTGGACCTTCAAAAGTCCTTGCCCAATATCTGATGTTTACACCCAATCATGCTGCCTTTGTCATGGGGCTTTGCCCAGGTTCAGAACATGTAAAATTAAGATTTACTTTACATGGTCTTGAATGTCATTGAAATGTTCTGATTACTAAATGGTTTCTCTTTGTTTGAATTTTATTTAAAACAGTACATCAGGCTTAAGTATAAAGGTTTTCTTAGGCAACCTTAAAATTATTATGTCTAATCAGGATTTTTTCTTCCCAAATTGCTGAGTTACTCAATTCCTGTGTCATGTCCCTTTAGAAAAATAAAAGTGTTAGTTAGGAAAATATTCAGGTCATTCCTATAAAAATAACCTCCATTTTTTCTTTTTGATGAAATGGGGTTTGTTGAAAGTGCTGGCATTTGGTGGGCTGAAAGAAAAAATAGGACTGAAAAAATATTTAATCTAAGTTGTAAAGGAGCTTGGAACCACACCACAAGCATCATAATTAACTTTAATAATTATAAATGTAAATGCAGACAAGCCACAAGGTTTTAATGGTGTGCCACATGCTTCTGCTAATTATTTTAGAGTTTGGACACATTCAGTGCCAGCTAATTATAAACCCTGCTATGGAAATCATCTGTTTATATTAGACTTATTGATCTCTAGTGCTTAAGCAATATGAAAAGGGAAATCTACAGTGCTGTACCATCTGCTTTGTATTCCTAATTGCATTTAAAGAATCAAATATATAAATAGTCAGCTTTTTATATGTTGGGCTTCAAACTCATTCAAGAAACATGTTCTGCAAATGTAAGTGAGCGAGGAAAAGATGGAGCATTAAGAATTTCTCTCTTCCCCTCCAACTTTTGCCATCCTTGGCTCTCTGCAGTTCATTGACCTTAATACGGGAGAACAAAACCTGCGTGTCCCAGAAGTGCCACATCTTGGTCAAGCCAGCTGAGAAGTTGTGCAGTTTATCATTTACATCTTTTAATTGCACATTTTCTTTTACTCCTGCCATCAAACACACCTTATGGCCATGAACATCTCTTGTTATTCCACTTAATGGATACACAAGAAGAGGGGAAGGGAAATTAATGTTCAAACTAACGATCACCTCCTCTGGGAAGTATTTGGCTTTATGGCAGATTAAGCCTATTGGGCTGCATGATGGGCATTTGCTTGGGGGGCATTTGCTTGGGAGGAAGGATGCAGACTTTGATATAGTTTTTTTTTCTCTCTCTCTCTTTTTTTTTTTTTTAGAAGTAGCACTATTATGTATTTCACAGTCATTTCTTTGTAAAATTGCTGATTTTCATGCCATATAAAATAACTGTTTTCAGTGCTTTAGCTGCTTGCAGTGTCACTTTGTTAGATATTTGCTGTTCTGCCACCCTTTGTTGTGGTTTAACCCTGCAGGCAGCAAAACAACACAGCCACTCCCTCCTTTCAGTGGGATGGGGGAAAGAATCAGAAAAAAAAAAAAAAAAGAAAGTAAAATTTGTGGGTTGAGATAAAGATGGTTTAATAGGACTGAGAAGGAAGGGGGAAAAAATACACAAATCAAGTGATGCCAAGACTCTTTGGGAGCAGGGGTCCCTGACCAGATTTCCCTCCAGTTTTCCCCCAATTTACTCAGTGCCCCTGTTATCCCAGGCTATGGAATGTCCCTTTGGCCAGGTCAGCTGTCCTGGCCACACTCCCTCGGGCTCCTGGTGCAGCTCCTCATTGCCAGAGCATGGGAAACTCAGCAGTCCTTGATTTAGGGTCAGCTCAGCAACAACTCAAACATCCCTGTGTTAGCAACATTATCCCCATTCTAAATCCAAACCACAGCACTGAATCAGCTACAGGGAAGAAAATTAGTCCCAGCCAAACCCTTTCCTTTTCTTAAGCTGGATTTTTTTCTAACTTTCTTCTTTTCCGAAGTTAGAAATTATGGTGTAAGCAAATTGTTTTGTTCATTGTCTCCTTGCGGGGTTCAGCTCTCATTACTGGGGTGTTAATGCTGAAGGAGTCCTGCAGAGGACACAAGAAGGAGAGTGAAGATGCAGAGGGTGGCTGGTGTGAATTGTCACAACTGTGCAGCTTGTGAAGCCCACGATGACAATTTGTGTAGGACAGGAGAGTGCCCTAAGAATGGCCGGCTCTGACAAATTGAGAAACTGGGCCAGATCCCCAGCTCGTGTCAGATGTAGTAGCTCTGCTGAGATCCATGGAGCTGTGCCAGGCTGCACCAGCTGGGAGTCTGGCAATGGCTGGCTAAAATTAAACAAGTTAATGCACTTGACTGCTGCAGTTAAGGGGTCCTGAATCTCTGTGCTTTGCCTCTTGAGGAGCTCTCAGACAACTCCCTGCCCTCACACCCCACTCACACAAGGTGTAAATGCCTTTGGGGGCACGGTGGGACAGAGCCTGTCTGTCAAAACACACCTCAGAGCTGGCTTTGTGGGTGAGGATCACCCTTCTTTGAAATTCCATTCTTCTGCTTCCTGTGTGTGTTAAATGGCTCTGCTTAGCCTGGCACTTGGAGAGAAAAGTCTGACACTTATGGCTTTGTGCTTATCCTTTCCCAGTGCACATGCACACCCTCATTTGAATCTCTCCAAGTGCACATTAGTAGCGTGGGATTCTATTATTATCAGGGTTGATTATAATTAGGGCTCCTAGTTTTCTGCAATTCAGCAGGGAAAGAAACACAGCTTAAATTTTGGTTTTAAAATTCAGGCTTCTTCCCAAAAGTGAGGCACCAAGTAAAGAGACAACTCTGGAGTAGGCTTTCAAATTACCTTTCTGGTAAATCTCACATTTACAGTGAACAATGTAATTTGGAAGCACAAGAGTCTTCCTTTCTGAGGATGGACACTGGAAGGTTTACTGGGTTTTCCTACTCACAGACACCAAATATAATTATTATCACCTACCCTTGCTCAAGTTCCCTCTTGGAAATCATCACCAGAGCCAGTGATGATCTGTCTACACGTAGTGTTTAACTTCTCCAGAATGTAAATGTTATACCTCTTCTGCAGTACTTTCAGAGGGCTTTCCTGGTGCCATCAGCATTTTAACATTATTATTAACAACTGGATTACTCACTCTGCACCTTCGGATGGCTGGGAAAATAAAAGTGAAATGTCAGATGCAATTAGGAGAGATGCCACCTCCTCTATTCCCCGGACTCCTTTGTTTGTCACCTTCCCATATGAGCCCCACTGGGAGTAAAACCTGCAGTAGTCCTCAATGAAGTTGTCATGGATGAAGCTTAGGCTGTAAGCGCAGCTCTGGTGTGGTCTAGAATGACTTTAAAGATCGTGGAAAGCACCTAATATTTCATCCAGAATGTGAGCGGAAAAGAATTAACTCCATAGTTTTATTGGATAAGGAAAAAACAATTGCATGCTTTCAATAGCCTTCAGCTATAGCTCCAGGTACTGTGATGTTAAATAATTTAGTCTGAACTTGCCAGCAGTGGGAATTATTATTATTATTATTATTGCAGAGGCAATATTTGATGGACAATGTTGGAGGTAGAAGTGGTTGTTTTTTGAAGCGGCT
Organism: Petroica traversi; assembly: GCA_025920805.1. NCBI lineage: Eukaryota > Metazoa > Chordata > Aves > Passeriformes > Petroicidae > Petroica > Petroica traversi. The sequence goes on from JAHLSL010000010.1 coordinate 5,299,648, forward strand.
CTTGCCCAGACAAAAGGAATTCACTCTCCGGATAGAGGTGGCAGCTTTGCACTTGGATGACACGAGTCCTCACCCTCAGCCAAATCCCAGGCATCCAATGTATAGCCCAGAATGTCGGATTAGGGCCTGAAAGCTCTGCCAGAACCCCACCAGTCGGGATAGCTTCGACCGTGTTGTAACTACACGGCTTTGTAACCTCCCAGGGTGAGGATACGGAGCTCGGTGCGGAGATGGATCTGTCTCCTTGCACCTGAATGTCATATTCTCCTCACCGCAAATGGATAGGCTTTTGTGTGGAGGCTGTCAGAAAGGCAGTAAAAACTGTGATTTTTGGCAAGCAGCAGCTGTTTGAGAACCAAAGGAAAGTGCTGTAAAACAATAATTTGAAGGAGTAAACCAGTGCTAACCTGCACGGCGAGTTTCAGCTGATGCGCCGGGAAATGGCGAAGACATTCAACTCCCCTAAGATAAGGGCTGTAATGGGAACTTCAGTGACCCTCCAGTACAGTGGGGCTCCCGTGCTTCTGTAATTAGGGTTATTGCAATGAAGCCAGGCATATAAATGTTAACATTCTGCTCATTAAAACGGTTCTTTGCAGAGAATTAAGGATTCTGCATTTTCCATTCATAAAGTGAATAATATAAACTTAACTCGCGGTTGCTTTGATTGCGTGTTGGAAAGAGTTAAAATTCTCTATGTAGATCACTGTAGTTTTATTATGTAAGATGACCTTAGGAACTGTCATCCCCCTTGAATTTATACAAAGAATTCAAAGTAAAGGTTTTCTAGGTTACACTTCTTTTTTCAACCCTTTGTCCTGTCAGCTCAGTCCTAGATATCTTCATCTGCCGACATGCCCAGATGTGCAATGAATGTTGATTTGAGCTGGCCCCTCAACCCCTCCCTGCTGGTGTCATTAAAACCAGGGAGGTAGCTGCTCCCCTGGCATCTTTGGCAAGGCTTGGCTTTACACTGCGGACTAAATTATTGATGAAGAGCACTTCTGTCGCAGTGTGTTTTACCCACCTTTAAATGAAACAGTGCGGATAGAGCTGTCATTGCCTCCTCACTCCCTGCAACTTCTACATGACATTTATGATGTGGTTCAGATTGCACTGAAGCAATTAATTTCCAGTAGAGCCTGCACTCAGAATGAAGTTCCCTGACAATTACCAAGGGCTGGATTTTCAGGGAGCACACCACACAGTCATTGATACAGTATACAAAAGAAAACATCACAATACGCCGCAAAGACCTGTTGGTCTTTTTTTCCCCCTGAATCTGATGCTTAGTGCCTGAACACCCTTTTCACACCAATAACTTTTCTTAATGATGTGGATGAAACCTGGTGTTCAGCCCCATGCTTGGGCCTGATCCTACTGTGTGCTGAGCGCCTCCAGATCCTGCAGTGATCGGTAGGACCCAAGTTTTGCCATCTGTTAAGAAAAGCCTTACCAAAACGCCTGTCATTTTTGGTGAGAGACAGCCAGTATCTTCACATCAGACATCTGTCTGCACCTGGAAGCGAAGCCTGTTTTAAATTCTGCATTCAGCCATTCAAGTAGGTCTGGTGCTGTAGGAGCTGCTCTTTCATATCTCTTCCAGCTGCTGTCTGAACACAAGGATGGGTTTTTCTGGGAAGAAAGTGTGCTCCTTGCCTAGGCTTTGTGTAGGATAAAGAATGCAATAGGTTTTGTTTATATAGCTTGTTTTCCTTATACTTAAAAGTCTTCCTAAGACCTTGACAGTGATGTTTTCATGCGAACCATTCCAAATCTCCCCAGTGATGAGGGTTTTGTCCAGCTTTGGGGTTTTTAACCTGTTTTATTGTAGAAGGGACCTGAACATGGGACTAGGCCTGCTACTTCTCTTGTCATGGAGCCACCAAGTTGCAGAGCAGCTCCCAAAGCTGGACAGGAGTAGCCATGGGTTTGTATTTCAGTTGAAGTACAGCCAGCTCTGATGACAGCGCTGTCAAACTAACACGGGGTGAGAATTTGCACTGGCACCTCTGCATCAGGGTGATGGGCACTTTAGGAATGCACAGACAAAAATTCAGACAGGATATTGATGGGTAAACTAATGTGTGGACTTGTACTTACAAGCTCAGGCTCAGAGGTGAATATTCTGACATCTGAAACGTTTCGACACAAGCTCTTATTAAGAAAACGTGTGAACCAGTTTTGATGGAATCGAAAGTGTCTTTACCCAGACCAGGAAACAATCTGCTGGAGATTTGGAAAGAGCTGTAGCTGGCCTTTCCTACAGTCCTGGTTTTCCTGCAGCACCTCAGGGTATTGCAATATCCAAAAGTGACCCTATGAAAGCTGTCCCAATGTGTTTTGGTCCAGGGGATACTGTGGTGTGAGCACTAAGTTCAGAAGGTCATGGATTTAGGAACCTCTCTTTAATGTAGCCTTTAAAATTCTAACTGTACTGCAGTTACCTGGGATTTGATATTTGAATTTCCTTCAAGGAGAAGACACTAGAAATAAATCAAGTGAAGGGATTTTTTTTCCCCCCAGACATAATTCAAAAAACCATCTCTAAAAACATCCAAAGCCTCCATCCCCTAAACTGATTTAGAATTCAGACTGGAAGAGCATCTGGAATATTTTGAGGGAAAAGCTACTGCCTTCTCCCAACAGGGAAGCTCTCCCCAGTAGTTTGGTCTCAGTTTTGTGGCGAGCTAAATGTGACTGTAAATTGCTCTCAGAGTTGTTGGTGTAGTTTCATGTCTCCAAATGCCTTCAAAAGTCTCTCCAGTATTTACCGGGGCTCTGAGGAACTACTGTGGGAATTGTTGGAGTCGGAATAAGATCCTATAAAAACTGAGTAAGGAATCAAGCGTGTTCTTCATATTTGAGTGAAACCTCACTTTCAGTGATCTCACTGTGGTTTTGCAGTTGAGGTTGAGCATGAAGTCCTGTGGGATGCATTGCAGGATTATGTCAGAGAGTGAGGGATACTTATACAGGAATTTTAGGACAGCAAGCACCCTTTAAGGAGCATTTCAAAACTCCTGTAGATATTTATGATCTCTTTGAGAAAGCCCTGGTCTTGCTACTTGTTCTTTAAAACACTCTGGGGTTGAAACGTTTCAAAGAAGTCTTGATTAGTTTAGTCCCTCTCCTTTTTTTCCTTTTTTTATGTTTTTAAATAAACCAGGAATTTATCGTCATTCCTACTTCTGCTAAGTAGTACTGTAGGGTTGTAAGCCTGATATGCATTTTCCATGTCAAAACTCAATCTGTCAATCAACATTTTAAAACTCCAGTGGTTCTACTTAGCAATGTAAATAAAACTGTTTTATTTTCAGAGGTTTAGGAACTATGAGGGATAAGGTATAGAAGGAGGGAATCACCACGAGCGTGAAGAAATAACAGCTCCAGATTTTTTCATGGGACAGGTTAAAATTTCTTTTTGAGTGAAAGTTAATACATTTAAATGCACGTGGGTGTATTCCCTTGCCTCCTGGAGAGTTAGGACATGACTCACAGCACTTTTCTGCTGGTGCTGCAAATACGCTTTGTGCCCACGTTAAAGGATGCTACTCCAAAGCAGAGAATTAGACCTCGGCGTGTAAAATAGGGAGATGATGCAAAGCAATTGGAATAGGAAATCCTGGGACATTAGTGATGCTCCAAGTGCAAATTTTAATATGGATTTAACTGCAGAGCTGCTACTGAGGCCTCGGTAATGTTATTTTAAGGTTAATTTGGAAGCCTCGTTGGAGGTTTTGGCTGCCTAACAGCCACTGTCATTAGTGAGAGTTGCATGGTTGAGTTCCTGCCCTGGAAATCTCCCTCTCTCCAGTTGTTTATGTACATAGAAATAAATGAGCAAATAGACCATTCTTTGAGGAGACAATTTGGTGTAAAATAACATATTAATGTTTTAATCCAGTCATCTGTACTCCCACAAGGCAGGCAAAGGAGCCTCAGATCTGAGTTCTGAACCTTTTCTTAATGACAGATTTCTTTGGTCAGAAGCAAGACAAGCTCTCCCTTTGTCATCCTGGCTTATTTTTCAGTCTTGCTGTCTTTCCACAAGACAGCAGCGAGAGATTGCTATGAAACTAATTAATGTCTGACAGCCAGATCGAACCAAATATCCAAAGGATTCCGACTACAGATCATTCCCCTTTACAAAGCACAATACCACGAGGCAAGGAACATAGAGATGACATTATTATACTAACAAATAGCTGGGGGAATTTTCGTGCTCATTTTAGCCAAATTAGAGGATTTAAGACAATTATGGTTAAACTCCCCTCCCAGACTGCAGCTCAACTACCTTGACGTGTTGGTGGCTGTAAAGAGCTACATATGAAATATGACCTAAGAGGGAAGCCGTGTGCTTTAGTGGACCTCTATTGTCTCTCCAACTGCCACCACAAGGGAGAAATAAGGGTCATGTGTCATATATGCATAGCCAAAGTATAGAAGATTTATGACTTAGTGAATATGTAGATATGCTGGTGTTCTTGACCAAGCTGTGGAAGCTGTCCTTGAGTGTGGCTGAGGTTTTGCTGTTAGGAAAAAAAAATACTTCAAAGCAAAAAAGAGACAAACAATTACACACACAGAGTCTTGGAACACTTGGGCAGTGTTCTCTGCAATCGCAAAAATAATGACTGCTCATCCTGGTCTCTTGGGGGGGAAATTTCCATATTTTTGCTTTCGAGGCACTTTCAAAGCCATTTACTGCCATAATTCATACACCGCTGGATTAAGAACCATATGCCTCTTAAAATCAGCAAGAGGCTATGTAGAGGATTTGCTGATTTAAGGAAAAGGCAAAAATAAAAATAAAATAGGCAGATTGAGACCTGCTTTTACTTCAAAGGATATAACTGTACCAGTTTGGCAGGCCACTCATTAAGAAAGAGTTCATGATTAATTGGACAGAGTGACAACAAAAAATATCAGACTGCAGCGTGGTGATCACTGCATTGGATTTTATCCCTTCTGTGGGGTCTGTTGGTCACCAGTTACCTGTAATTGTTGGCAGTTCATTCAATACAAGCTGCATCCAGGGGATTAAGCAGTGCTGCTGGATCAGGGGGGAACATTTCATCTGCAAAACAGAAATCAGGGAAGGTGCTGGGGCATCAGCTCGGAGGGATCACAGTTTGCTACATCAGATCCCAGCACGATGCAAACTTACTGCACAGATTTCACTGCTCTGAAGCAAAATACCTTCAGATTCTACAGTTCCTAATCTTTTCTGCAAAGGGAGATGGAAAGAAAATCTATTTTCTCTTCATCATATTGATGGCTTTTTCTATTTCAAACCAACTGGCCCAATGATAACAGCATTTCCAGGGGACAAATTTGCATTAAAATAAAATCTGCATTAATGCTGAGAACATGGGTGCGGATGCAGTAGTTTTGTCTTCTTGGCTAAATTGCCAAGGGATTTAAATTCCTAAACTTTTTGCTGAATTTTCTGTAGCAAGGTGGGGGGTTTTTTGAGCTGTTTATTTGCTACACCGCAGCACTCTTAAAGACAGGTTTGCTCCTGCTTAACTGAAAGGCCTCTTGCATCAAAATAAACTCTAATGTTTGACACAGCTCTTCCTGGGCAAGATCAGGATGGCTGCAGAAAATTGAAAGGCACGTTCCTCTTCCCTTTGTGGTGATATTGCCAGTGGTAGGGAAAAGGGAAATCTGAGGACATGGTGGGATTTGTGTCAGTGCTGGCTGTGTCACTCCAGTAAGGACCATCTTGAGTCCAATGTTGGTTTTTAGGAAGACCCAGTAACTTGTTTAACTGAGATTTTGCAGAGAGAACCTTGTTTATGTCCCTCTTTAGTTTTAGTGCCTGGCTGGCAGCTCTGGGGGAACATTTGTGAGGAGCAGCATTGATTTCCCATTTCTCTGAAGGCCCCACCTGGAGCCTTTCATCCTGCTTGGGCCAATGCAATTTGGGAATGATTTGAATCAGTAGGACACAGTTTAAAGGAGAACAGGGAGGATAAATCAGAAGCCCAGAAAATGTGGCCCACAAAGATGAAAAGAAATGGGTTACTGAGCCTGAGGCACTGATGTCTGGGAGCAAGACTGCTCTTTTCAGAGAGAAAAATCTCCCTGTCTGTGCTGGACAAAGCAATGGACTGAAAGGAGCAAGATCCAGGATGGATTTTACAAAAGCCTTCCTGGTCAGGGAGGTTATGGCAGCACTGGAATCTCTTTTACTGTGTCCTGCCCAGAAACAGGTAGAGGAACATCAGGTAGAATGAATAAAATTTCCTTTCAAAGGAAAAATGACCTTCAGGTCTCAGGATCTTTTCCCCCGAAGTGATTCTGGAGCCCTCCATGCAGCTCCTGAAACTGTTGTTGTTACAGTGTATTATAGTATTCCTGCTAGGAGATCCTATAGATGGAGAATTTCCTACTTCCTTTTCCTGGAAAGATGCTATCAGTAGCTGAAAGATATCACAATTGGTTTGAGTAAAGGCTGTTTGCTTTCTGAAATTTTTGTACTGGCCAACAGGTTCAAAAGCATCTAGAAAAGAAATTCTTGCTCATTTTTCATCATTCATTTCTTTTCTGAGGTCTTAAAGCCTAAAACTCCATGCTTGCAGAAGTCTGGGACATCTGAGGATATTGACTGAGCAAGCCCCCCCAAACACCAGCCCCGGAATTCACTTTTTGCTCCTGTTTGAAAGAGCAAAGCACCACGTCTGCAATAATGTAGATTTTGCTTTCATTATGACTGTAGTCCTGCGAGCTAATTACATTTCAGACACAAAGCCTGTCAACTTTCCTGCTCCGTGGTGATAAAGGAACCTGCTGGGTAAAATAGCCACCACTCATGTGTTATTTCAGGAAATATCCAGCCAACTGTGGGAGAGAGGCCTTGTTTTTGTGTTGAAGTAAAGAAACAAAACAGGAAAACTCCGGTAGTTATAGTAAATGTAAGTGGCCAGAGTGATCAATATGATTGGACAGCATCGTTTAAAATTAATTACAGTCTGTTTAAGGAACCTGTCTGGTTTTGTCTTGCATGTTCTTTTTAGTATTTATTGAGAATACCGACTGAAATTGATACGCTTTCCTCTGGGATTTAAGGCTGCATGTTTTCCTTTGCAGCCAGAGTGGGCTGGAGCTGTTCCAGAGCTGTGCAAAAGTGGTTTAATTTCCTCCCAGCTGATGTCCTAGAGGTCAACATCCTAACCAGCCTAACCAGCTGTCCAAGGAGAAAAAGAACATTCCATCAGTCCTTCTGCAATTCAGTGCTCATGCAGCCACTCAGTTTTGGGATCTGTTTTAACTAAACCATCTGATTTTTTTTTTCCTCTCCAGCTTTTGTTGGGTTTTTTGGTTTTTTTTTTCCAGCTAAGCAGATAAGAGCAGTCCCAGATTTGGATTTGCCAGCTGAAATGTGAAGGTGACATGGAGCAGAGGGGTGATGAAGAGCCCGACAAACCAGGGGTGAAGGCAGCATCTTTCCCTGCATGGCCCTTCCCATAACAGGCTGCTGGGAGGAACATAAAGGCTTCCAGAGGTGGGTTTAGAGGCCCAGCTGACAGGTGCTGGCTTATTCAGCTGCTGTGCCTTCATTGCATTTGATTGTGTGCCCATAACCTGAGCAGATCCCAGAAATGAGGCACATTCTGCTTATGGCAAGTTCCTCGTACATCGGGGGTTGGGGTGGAGCTTGGCCTCGTTGCAGCACTCGGGGCGAGGAGGGAAGTCCAGGGAGTGTGAAGGAGGTGCTGAGGGGAGCTGGCACTTTCCTCGGCCGTGTTACAGGACAGGACGTTCTGTTCTTTCAGTTGCCGTTGGGGTTGAGCTGGAATTTGGATGCCCCAGGCACTGTAACTTCCATCTGACTCCACACCTGGCCGGGGCTGGGAGCTCAGGGGTTGTCTGAAATGGAGAGACGGGCTGGGAGGTGGATGGGAGGAGAGGGGGGATGAATTCTTAGGTGAGCAGCAGATGCTCAGGAAGATGCCCCTTCCAGCAAGAAGCTGATGTAAGCCCCCCTTTCTGCACAGCTGTGGCGCCTGAGAGTTGCTAAACATCCCATCATTCTCACTCAGTGCAGCAGCACTAAGGGTGACACAAGATCAGGGAGCTCCAGCTCCTCTCTGATTATTGAACTTAGACCCTTGTTGGGAGTTGTAAACCCTCCCCAGGTTTTTATCACACTGTTCTCAGCTTCATAAAGTCCTCAAAGTCTGTACATAACCACTGTCACAGAGTCACACTGGCTTCCTGCAAGGCTTTGTCCATGGGAAATTGTCACCCTCAAAGGTCTCCATTGCACTGACTTGGGTCAGTCAGAAACATCCCCTGGAAAGTCAGAGTTCCTGGATTTTAGGACATCTCTGCTTTGCTGATTAACTTGCCAGTGCCTTCTTCAGTGGGTCAACACTCCTTTACCCTGGGGAGAATCTGTCCCAAAGGACTGAGGAGGTAGGAGTGTAAAATCAATTTTTATTCTGCTTCTAAATAGCACAAATGCTCCCTTTATTTATGAAATTAGTCTAAAAGCTTAGGTCAATATGCAAGTATCCTGTTAAGCAGTGCTTGGTTGAACATTTTTTTCATTAAATAGTTGCTCTGAACATACTTGGTCTTTTGAGAGACAATGGCGAGGACACGGTGGCCTAAAAGTGCCCTAATAGTGCAAAGTAATTTTTTTCCATACATTTTCATGAATATTTTTGATTATGCCTTGCACACGTTCTAAATACATAATTACATGCTGTCTTGACCGATGGAGTAAATAATACATTAAAAAAAAAAAGAGAGAAGTATGATTATTTAACAAATGGAGTGCAATGGCTTCAATGTGGGGAACATAACATAGGTTTAAAAAACCTGCCTAATTATGCACTTAACCAAGACATGAGGACAGTTCCTCTAGAGCCACTCTGGCCTGTCAAGTAAATAATATGCATTTTACAAAACCAACTAATTATGGATTTACCCATGGGACTGTAAGAGATCTGAAGATGCAGGTAAGTAATATGCACTTTATAGCTAACCATGTGTGGGGAATTTAATTTAATTAAAAATCTGGTAGGTAAAAAAAGAAGGTAAATAATGCCAATAATCTCCCCAAAGCCGGGACATTCAACTTAAGTTACCTCCTGTAGCATCTTGATAAAGCCAATACACCAGTGCAAAATATCCAAGAAGGTGATTCATGTGGGTGGAAGTATTTTTGTTGAAGATCTTATTGCTTTCCTAAAGTTCTCCATGATTCAAAGTGTCTGTTCTGGCATCAGGAATGCCAGCTCAGGACTCCTCTTTGGGATTACATTGGGGTCAGGGGTACAGGCCTCACCAGGAGAAAAAAATAAAAATAATTTAAAAGTGGGTTCATATTTGTTTTTATTAATATGCATTTCTCAGGGTGCTGGAGGAATTTTTTATCCATTTAGGAGGATACAAAATTACTTCTTTTAAGCTGAACCACTAGAAAAGAACCACTAAGGCTTGAACGCTCCATCATGTGACTCTCTTGGAAATAGGTTACAGAGAAAAAACGGCAAAAGGTGCCATTGAGAACTTTTAAAGAGTTCTGAAGGAGAAAAACATTCTGAGCTTAATCCTGCCAAGTCCTGAGAACATTGTGTGCACCTGAGTGTCACTAATCCTCTGTACTCGACTGCACAAAAACTGGTGCCCAAGCAAGACTGACGTTGGAGCAGGCTCCCTTACAAGTTATCAGACCAGGTGAAATTGCAGTTAGGAGTGCTAATTAGGGTAAATGAGCAGTGCAAGTGTCTGGATGTGCATATACATACACTTAGAGGTATTAAACCAGGGATTTCTTCACTGAAGGCTTTACCAGGCGAGGCTGAAAGGCTGCAGCGAGCACATTCCTTAGGAAACAGTCCCTCAGCAAAAAAGCACTAAACAGTTAATGATGACCCATCCTTTCTGTTTCTCAAAAAGCATACAAAGCAATTTTGTGTGTGTTTGTTTGTTTAGTATTCCCCTTTTTTCCTAACATCTGAAAAACAACGCTGGGACAGCTAAAATACCCCGGTCCCCCTCAGATTGCTGATACATTGTCTGAGATTCCCCCCCAGATTTCTACACCAAAGTTGTGTTCTGAATATGAATTCCCGCCAGCTATTGAGATCACAAGTATGAAATCTGAGACTGCTGGTTCTATGATGATAAAGGGACATGCTCTTTAAAGGAACCCAGTTTTGCTGCGAGCAATGAACACGGCAAGTGGAAAGAGAGCTAGATTTGAAGTAGAGTTTGAAATGCTGCAGGGATTCCATTACATCCTTCTAACACTCTTGGTCAGATTGAGGCTTTTTTTTCATTGTTTATGTGTTTACTTTGAGAATGATAGATTGGAAAGCTTCTATTAACCCTCTTCTCCTTGGCTCTCTTTCTTTCCCCACCTTTCCCCATCACCCACTCCCCAGCTTTCATGGAATACAGCGGTTTTGTTTGGGATCTGAAGAATTCTGTTGTTTAGCCACAAACCCATCTTCTCCAGCTTTTTCTCTTGCCTAGAAAATACACCTTGCTTTTTAAAATGCAAAGTGGATTTGTGGTATTGGATTACCTACTGAAACCAGATCAGAAATTTATTAGTAGGGAATCAAGTTTCATGCTAGGAGAGACTGGAGCACGGTCAAATTAACAACCTGGTTTGTATTTTAACTGTGTTAGGGTCTCACCATTCTGTTTATGTTCCTCACAAAAAAACCCCCAAACAACTCAAAAAAAGAAGCCCCAAACCCACAATTGCTGTCTATTGCTTAGAAATAGCTGCTTTTGCTTCAGATACTTGAGAAAGCAGAGAATGAAATGAGCTCATGGCAAGCTGTGAGGGTTTCAGGACCAAACACTGCAAATAAAACTCACCTGGAGCTCTTGAGGAGTGAAAGATCAAGACTGCAGCGAACAATTTCTTGCCAGCAATTGCCTTGACCGTTGGGTCAGCATTGGAAAAATAATATGATAATCTTTACATTAAGTTCAGGAGTTCCCTTTGTGCCAATTGCTGCTATTGTAGCTGTGCTCAGCTAAGCTGGCACGATGGCAGCTCTGCCACTGGACTGCTTCAGAGGAGCCTTGCTTGAGTTCTCAAGCAAGGTGAATAGGACTTGGGGAATCTGACAAAAAATGGTTTATCTGAGCTCTTCTCTTAATTAAATTAGTCCCATTCCAATAGCCTGCTGAATGGTGATGTCAAGGAGGAGACAACCACCCTACGAAACCTCTCCTGTAAAACTTACTGTATTTTTAGATTTCTTGGATTCTTTCAGTGCCATCTGTAGCTCACACATCACTTTCTTCCCCATGCCATTACCTTCCAGAAGTAGATGAAAAATCAGAAATTTTTTTTTCTAGGTCAGAAAAGGATTGTGCTGAGAAAACTCCTTTGTGAAGGGAGAAATCAAGCCATGGCACAACACTAGGGAACACAGGACTCATTAATTTAGATATTCTTTTATTATTCACGGTTTAGTAGCAGCATGTCAGGATCACAGAGCAACCGGTGCTGATGTTATTGCTGCCTTAAAAAAAATTCTTGCCTCAGCTTCAGGCAGTTTAAGAAACATTTTTGGTCCTTTGCTTCTCTGTTGGCCAAATCCTGCTCCTTCTGCCCGTCAAGGCTTGCTACCTTTTGCTCCCTGATTAAGACCCACAGGAATTGTTCCTGAGACCCTTAGGATGTGTGTGAGGAAGTTTCATAGGTCCAAGCGAAGAACTCGTGGGGTTTATTTTTTTCCCCTCAGCTTTCTTCCAGTAATTCCGAGGGAATTGGGATAAAATGTGCGTGGAATTGTGTTGCAGCAGAGGGAGAGCCGTGCACGGGGCTGGCCAGCAGCACGAGAGCTCTTCCATAGAGTGTGAGTGCCCTCTGCTGCACAGCCTGGCGAGCTCCTGGGCCCAGCCTCTCAAAAAAGCTACAAAAAATGCTCTTCCCTTCTCAAGCACTGATGGATGCACCAGAACTTTGTAGGGAACGGGCCACACTCCAAACTCAGAGTCGGTGGTGCCATCACTCAGTGGAATTCATCAACACCCATTGTAAATATCAGAATATTTAATGAACCTTTACGCGGGTAATTTCCAGAGCTGTTGTAACAAGCTGGGTGAATAAATCCAGTATCTATGTGTGAATAAAGTGAAATGCTTTGAAGTACTTAAAAGTATATTTTAATATATTCCCTTAGTGCTCAGGTCATTTGTGGTCATAGTTCCTAACTCATTTATTCAGAACGGAATTTAAAGGGGAGAAAAAATTAAGTTCTTCAGGTGGAGCTTCTATGAAATCTAGCAAATCAATTTTAAATAAAGTATTTTAGCTATTAAGTATTCATATTGTTTTGTTCTTCTCCATATAACTTATAGTGACAGCAGCTTTTATGGAATACTAATACTCTCTCACACGCATTGCATATCTAAAGCTACTAATTACAAATCACATTTTACACAGGCTTTGAAAAGGAAGCTCCAATACTTTGTAGAATATTATTTTAAATAGCCTAGTACAATATTAAATAATCATTAGACAAAGATTATTATAAAATCAGGCTGCGAAATGACTGACTTTGTGTTTTCTGCAGCTCTAATATTTTATTTCTTCCTCAAGCAAAACTCCCACTGATTTGAAAAATGCAAGATTTAGATCTGTGGCAGGAAAGTGGAACATCTCTTAGTTGTAGCTGGGGATGGTATTTCAGTACTATCCAAAAATTGGATGCAGGTTGTGTTTTGGGAACCTACAACTGGGAGACTTTGCCAAGTGATCCAGGGACATCAATAGGATGTAAAGTGCCTTCAACTGCACTTGGAATGTCAGCTGGAAACAGCTTTGAAGTGAATCCCAGCTTTACAATAACCAGCATTTTGGAATCTGCTCTAAAGGACAGTTCTTCACCTCTGGGGCTGCTGCTTCCGTGGGATCCATGGCAAAATGCAGCCTGTGGAACGAGAGCTGCTCACACGGTACCTCATGGTGACATCTTGTGAGTCACTCAAAATGCCCCAAGTTTTTGTCTGTCCCAAGTTCTGCATTATCCTGGACAGAGCCTTAAGCAATGTGAAACATCCCCAAGAAATTAATGCCGTGGGAAATCAATATCATTGTAATCTGACCCCACAGAAGTCAGCATGAACAGGCTGTAGAATCACCTGGAAGGAGCAGCCCGTGAGCAGCGCAGGTGGCACAATCCATCTGTGCCTCCTGACACCTCAGCCCCAGCACGTGTTTGTTTTGCTGGCTCACGTCCGTATTTTCTCCTGCTGCCCGCACTGATGTAAATCTCAGCTAATTTAGGAGTGGCCACACAAGAAATGTGTACTGCAAAGCCCTGCAAATCAGAACTGCAGGGCCTTGACACAGCCGTGGGTGGTGAATTCCCACGCAGATCTATCTTCCCTGCATCTTTTCCTGCTCCGTGCCATTGTTCTGCTGCCTCCACAAGGCTTGAAACTCACCTCAAATCTTGCAGATAAATCAAATTCATAACCTTAAGTGGGTAGGCAATTCCATGGAGAGCCAGGCTGACAAAGACAGTGAGGATATCGTAAATACAATTGCGAGGCAGCCGCTAGCCCAGGGCTTTCCTTTCATGTTCCTGCCACTGCAGTGTGACTTTGGCACAAATTCAGCCCTGGACAGGCAGGAGCTCGAGAGCCACAGGAGATCCTGGGCTGATGAGACTCTCTGAGCAATGTTTGCTGACTTCCTGGGGAATGGCAGCAATTCCTGCCCTCAGAGCCTGCAAACAAAGGTGCCAATCTGTGGCCAAGCTGAAGGCTGGGACAAAACCTGAATGAGTAACTTTCAGTCCAGGTCTGTGCTGAGAACTGGCTGAAACCAGGAAATGCGGGGATCTCGGGTGATGGCATTTCCAAAAGCTGGTAGATAATAAAGGCATGGCAGAGAAGGTTCTGACTTTCAGTTCCATCCCTGGAGACTTCATAATGCAAATGAATCTTGTGTTTGCATGGCAGATCCTTAGGACAGACCTCTTAATCTCATGTTTTACACAGTGAGACTTTTAAGAGCAAAGCTTAAAACCAAAAGAGTTTCCTGAGTTTTGGGGTTTAGCCCTTTGTCTGAAATAGTTTTCTGGATCCAGGCTCTATTTAACAACCTGCTTATAAACACTGTTTGTGTTCTCAGTTTAAAAGCATTTCCACAGGTGGCCGTGAGTGATCAGGGCTCCCAAGGGCCACCACTGCCCTGCTCCATGAGTCACAGAGTGACCTGGCTGTTGTTTAAACCCTTCCCCTTCCCATCTGCCACCCCTCCTCACACCCCATTTTTGTCTGAGAAGGCTGGGGAGTGGCTCTCAGGAGAGCTCCTGCCTACATGAAATACCAGAGGTAGTTTCTAGCAGTGCATCTCGCAGGGTATCACAGAATTCTAGAAACATTTAGTGGAGGATCTCTCACAGGATGTGTCTGACATTGATTTACAACTACTCTGGAACTTTGAGAGCAAAGCAAAGGAACCAGCTTAAGGTGAGCCTCAAAATGAGAAATAGTTACCAACTCAGTTGCTTTTTTGATGCCTCACTCACAAAACTATGGAGGTGGCAGACTACTGCTGGTGTTTTCCTTAAAGCCAAAGTCTCCTTTTTATTTCCCTTTAGAAAAACGGGGTTTGGGTAGTCAGATCCTATGGTCTTGTACCTCTACAAAACTGTAGCTTTAATAACTTTGTGCAGATACAAGAATTGAGGCAACTCAGAACTCTGTGCAGAAGCTGGAATGAAATCTGTAGCTCTGCAGGAGCAGCCACACTGCCCTGAAGAAATTTGTGAGGCACAGGGCAAGTGTCTGCTGGAAGGCTTTCAAAAAGTAGCATCAAGGCAGAAATGAGGTGCAAATCGAGGTTCATGTGCTCTGTATCTTTCCTGGGTTCCACACAAGCTGCAGCTTCAGTAAGTCCAGTTTTACTAAGTCCAGCTGCATCGCTGCTCTCTGCATTTGTTCCTGGCCCAGCCCCTGGTGAAGAGCAAATGCAGAAAATTCATTTCTCAGCCTTTTTTTAGCAGCTGTTTCTCTCCATCACATATTTCCAAGTGGGAAGGCCCCATCCCAACTCAGTCATTGTGTCTGCTACCTTTTCCTGGATGGAAGGTTTTCTACTCTTCTTTTTTGACTCTTTTCCAGCATAGGGAGATTGTTTGATGTGTTTTTCTCCATCTTGAGGTTCCTTCTAAAAATCTTGGCCTGGGTTGCCCAGCAGCTCTTGCCCTTTTCTGTGGATATTTTTAATAACTCTGATGGAGAGGATTCTTCTGGAGAATTAGAAGCAATCTTGGCCACCCCACAAGTCAATAAGGTTTATTTGCTTCAGTAGTCACACTGAATATTTTTGGTTTTTTTAAGCACCCCCAGTTCTAGGCTAACAATGCAAATTTGTGAGGATAACTGTATATTATTTTCATATGCAGGTCTCTTTATTAAGAGGAAATATCAGAAATTAAACCTTACAAGTATCCAGAAGCAATTATAAAATGAGTAGATTATAGTGGTAATACTGTAAATGGAAATTCACTGAAATGTCAAAGTACTTGCCATAAAATGTAGCAATAATATGATACTAAACACAATACAGAGAGCTTTCAAATATTAATACCTTTATTATTCTCTCTAATAATACTGATAAAGTTCAAACAATCATCACCAAGCTGATCAGGGGAATAATAATATCATTACCATCATCTGCTGGGGGGAGCTCTAATGGTGCTGTCATTCTGTCCTGCTGGAAGATCACTTAGGAACCTGACATAAATCCCTGGAGGTGAATGACAGGACATTACCAGGCTCAGTGGATAATTGTAAACTCTCATGCTAATGGCTCTGACTTGTGAAGATACCAATCGTAACAAAACTGTGGAACAAATAGTAAATTAATTTTTCAGCTTGCTTGGCACTGTCTGCTGAGGAAAAAAGTTCTTTGTGTTCCAAGGCTTAGTGAGCTTCACTTGCTATTTATTCCATTATTTCTTTCATAGTCATCTGTACATAATTCAGCTCTCATGGCTGCTTTATTTAATGACCTAATCATCAGGCAGCTCCTGGAGATTCAGCAGGATGGATATCCCTTTTCCTGCAGAAATTCCTGCTTTGCACAGGAGGCCTCTGAGCTGCTCAGACCAAGAGACCTCTGGCAGAGTGGTGCATACCGTGGGTATCTCCTAACTTCTGTAGCCTCTACTCCATCCCAGTGAGTGAGAGATCAAAATCTGGGTATTTCCACAAAGATTTTTGCCCTCACAGCTACATTTTTTTCTAAGTGATGGAGTTAATTTCATTGAGTAGTGTTGCTGGTCATGGACTTCACAGGTACATTTTAAAAGTTATTTTTGTGTTAGAAATAACAACAAGAAGAAAAAAAGAAATTGCAGAAGAGCGATTTGAGCATTTAATTATAATGCTGAATATTAATTAATAAAAAAGCATCAAAAATAAGTTGCTGGCTGCTGTATAATTAGGTATCTACACCCATCAGATCAAAGTATGTAAATGAACTACATTCTAATAAGCCCCACTGTTTAGCTGAAGAATGATAATGAATCTAATTTGCCTGCCTTAACTTAGCCAAAGCCACTAACTATGTGATTTTCTTCTCTTTGTACATTTTTCTGAGTTAGTACAAAAAACGAGATAATCAATAATGGTGGATGGTCTCCTGAGTGATTCCCACTAATGCTAATGGGAGTTAATTGCTTATATTTAGAGGAGACTGTGCAGTTCTGGCACCCCAGTGAATATAAATTACCCGGTGGTGGAGACTGCACAATGGGCTAAATCGTTCCCACCCACAGGAGGAGCACAGTTCCTTGGGGAAAACCACTTTATTCCTTCCACAGCCTCTCATCTTGCTGGCCAGGAGACAGTGGTGTCACAGGACATGGCAGAGGCTCCTCACTGAGTCTGGGGCTGTGGGATGTGCCCTTGGTGTCCTCAGCCCCTGGCAGCATGAGCCAGCTCGGGGTTTGGCTTGATAACCACAAGGAAGGGAGCAGCCTCTGTGCTCCCACACCTTCCCTGTCCCCGTGTTTCACTTGAATTTTATCCTCCCCTTCCCTTCCTTGCCCCAACCCTGGGGCACAAATGCAAACTCTGCCACAGAGCTGGCAGCAGAAAGTCCCCAAACCCCTGGCACAGGGCTTGGGGCTTTCCTTCACCCTGGGTTGTGTTGGCACAATTGGAAAAAAATCAGCAGCTCCAGGTATGCACAACTCCTGAGGCTTCACAGGTGGGCTCAGGAAGCCACATGGTCAAGAAAGGTCCTGGACAAAGTTCCAGAGGTCAGGCTGGAACTTCAGAAGTGTCCCATGGTGACATCAGTCTCTGCCTGGTGCCATCCAAGGAGCTGACTCCAGTTCCCTCCCTGCTGGCGCAGGCCTGGCACTAATGAGGGGGAAACAGGGTTTTAATGTGATCAGGAGTTTGTCAGAGCCTGTTTGGAAAGGCCGTGCAGTGGTGCTGGATTGTTAATTCTCCTTATTAACATTATGTAGAACTGAAATTCTGCCACTTCACTTCTCAGTCTCCAAACATCCCATTTAAATTAAATTGGCCCGACATGCCTTTATCCATTTTTAAACAATAAACAAGACAAAACAAACAAAAGCTATCACAGTTTAGCTGAGTCTGGGAAAAGTGCTGTGTTATCTGAGCTACCAAAAAAAAAGAAAAAAGAAAAAAGAAAAAAAAAGCCAGAGACTTATTTGAAGATGAAATTTTGCATATTGTTAGTCTATAATTTAGTCACTTCAGGGTTTAAAAAATGATCTGGCTGAGTTATTTACAGCAGCAGAGAGGGAGTTGTGTGTGCAGATGAGCTTCTTGTCATCGTGTTTTTAAATCTGTAATGGGCATAATGGATTCGGCTCTACAATGGTAATTTGCAAAGCCCCATTGATTTCAATGAAAGTGCAATGAGGGTGGTTAAAGGTATTGGGAGGGCTGGTGCTTCCAAATGAAGGGAGATTAAAAAGGCCAATATTAGCAAAAGGAACAAATAGGAATGAATGGGATTAGACAGAAGGTTTCGGATCCACAAGTCCAGTACAGGTGAGCTGGTCACTGCAGCGAAATCTCCCTATATTTAAACAGAAAGCCAAAGGTTTTGTGCTTCTATTTCAGGTATTCGAGTCACAAATCATGTTTTCATTTCTTACACACTTTTAACTGCTGCTCACATCTATCCATAGCTTTGGAGGCCATTCATTGCTCCTGCTTTTAGTGAGGAGGGAAGGATGAGTGCTGTGAGCCCCAGGATGACACCTGCAGGGGCTGGGGACAGGAGCAGTGCCAGAGCAGTGAGAGTGGCACTGACCCAGCCTTGGTCACTGGCAGCTTTGCAAACCTCAACTGCCTGAGCAGAGGCTGTGTGCTCCAGCTGTCTCCTGAGGCTCCTGCTCTGGGAAGCTTTGGCTGGAGTGATGCAGCTGTTTCTGGATGTGCTTAGGAAGAAGGGCAGGGTGAGCTCTTGGATGCCTCAGGAATGCAGTGGTGCAGAGGCAGTTTGTGCATTGATGCTGCTGCAGTTCTAGATTTGTCTGCCTTGAGAGCCAGCCCTGGCTAAAGGAAATCCTCCAAGCTCAGCATGACTCACGAGCAGGTGAAGTTCAAAGTGGTTCTGAGGACTGTCTTGGTCACTGGGCATGGAGGAGTGGTGGCACAGCAGCACAAGGTGAATTCATCTCGTTTGTTCACCCAAGGCCCGATGCTTTCCAGCTCTGCTGTTCCTCCCCTGGCACACAGAAATGAATCTGCTTTGGAGCTCCCAGTGCTTGTGTTTAATATCAAATGTGCTGACATGTCCCTCCTTCCCAGATCCCATCAGCTGTAAAAGCTTTCCCTGGGCTTTCTCAACAGGTGATTTTGGGTTCTGCTGTGAGCAGCTTTGCTGGTTATAGTCTGAACCTGCCACTTCCTTTTGCTCAGCACGAGCTGGACCAAGAGATTCACCAGCTTCTTTTTCTTTCTAAAGAAACACTGTCCCATGAGGTTACTTCACAAAACCCTCTCACTGTTGCTTTCAAAGTCCTTCTCCAGAGGAATGTCCTGTTGCTGGGAAGGGAGGAGGGATGTTTTCCTGTGCCATCTTTGTGTCAGTATCTCAGGGCACTTCCAGACTTTTTGACTGGGCTGAGACCCTACAGAGCTGTTACCACCCTGTGTGTGTGGTTACATATAGATAAATGTTAATGTGTGTGCAGGAAGGGTTTAAACAGTGAGAGATATCACAAGAAATCCCATTTTAAAATTTCCTTCCACCATTTTAGTTTGAAATTGGTGGGACATTTTAATTCTTCAATGAGAATAACGATTAAAACTTCTTATTTATCTCTGCACATCAAGGTAAAGGCTTCATTTGCCAGGACTGGGAAATGAACTTAGTGGATGTTACAGACCTGTGAATGTTAGTGAGGGGATAAGAGAAGGACATTCATTCATTCTTTATTTTTCTGACTTTAAAGTCATAAACACAGCAGAGCCTCTGGGGTCACACTTCTCTTTCATTGTGGCAAATCTCTTGACTTAAATGGGCACAACGTGTGTGAAGAACGGGCATTTAGATGGGAGATAGAGTGCTAAGAAACTGATTTCTCTATGCTTAAGCCTGGACATAAATGCAGTTTTTCAATCCAACGTGTATTTTATTGTGAATCATGTTCTTATTCTTAAAAGTAATGTGAGCTCTTTATCTGCCATCGGCAGTTCTAGTGTAGGATTCCAGTGGAGGAACATCTCAATTGCATCACTTAGATTGACACAGGTGCCAAATCCATGATCTATTCTCACACTCACGCACCTCTTTCCTTAGTGCTTTGGTTTATCCAGGAAAAATGTGCCAGATCTTTAGAGTGAGGTGTAAACTGCATGAGATGGCCTTAATTTCAGAGTACAGGAACTGGTTCTTATTTTTGTGTGTCCACTCATTGTCTGTACTTCCAGATATAGGCTGAGACACAACATTTCCTGGGTGAAAGGCAAAGAAAGAAAAGATCCATTTGAAATTAAAATCAAGGTATTTCCCCAAAACTTCCTCTGATTATTACTGAAACAATGCCAAAGCCTCAGATATTTTCCTGATCTCTGAAGTTACGCTGAGTGCAGCCCAACTGTGCCTCAGGTATAGTTGAGTTTGTTATTTTCAGAGTGGGGATCCCTTTTTTAAAAAATTTGTTTCTATTACAAAGGCACAGTTTAGTGTAGATCAGTGTTACACTATGTTTTGTGGCACTCTGGTGTCTCTGTGGTCCTTCAGCTTTCCCAAAACCCCACCTTTGGGGCCTGATACAGAGCCTGACAGTCAATTCCAGGCTCTTCACCAATATCAAACAGCTTTGGATCATGACTTGTGGCTCATTCAAAGCCTCAGCAGCACCAGAGGGCTGCTCAGTGAGACCAGGAGTGCAAATTATGTGTCCCATTTTTATTGAGTGCACAATTAAACAGTGCAGTGAAAAATCTTAAACCTCCCTTGCATCATGTCCATGGAAAGCTGCAGCTCCAAAGGGAAGTGCAGTGTGCTCACAGTCAGGCTGGGGCTGCCTCCATGGTTTGTTCCTGCTCACTTTGTCACAGCAAGTGACAAAATGGCCTGGAAAAGTGTTTCCAGAGTGATTCCAATGCTAAGGTGTGTGAGGCAGCTTGCAGGATAAATGCAAGGAGTGCCACAGCACAGAAACGTGGGGAGCTGATGGAAACCTACAGGGAGCTGGTTAAATCTACTTCACTTGAGTGGCCAGCCTGAGAGTACAAAGAGGTCAATATATCCATAATTATTATTATAATTTTCTGTTTAAAATATGCCAAGTTCTGTGGGAAGAAAAAATTAAAAGAAAGAATTTATTTTAAAAAAACCTTTTAAATTACGCCTTCAAAGCATTAACTTGTCTAGTAGCTTCCTAATTTCCCCAAGGAGCCAAGAAATGGGCATTAGGATTCCTGGAGCAAGACAAAGACTTTTCAAAATCTAGGGGTTTTTTAATATACAAGCATTTTCTATATGTTACTGCAATGGTGCAGCTAATTTTGTGTGGCTGTAGCTGGTTACTGGAGCCTGTACAGAAGTAGCTGTAGTTCCAGGCAGAGCATGCTGTATTTCTATCCGCAGACAAGCCATCAGCATTTGGGAGAAACAAACATATTTCCATTTTATGTGTCTCTTTGGCAAAATGTTTTGCTCGTGGAGAAGAATGACTTCTCTTTCTGAATTTGGAGATGTTGTAAATAAAGCCCATCTTACAAGTGTTCAACAAGTTTATTTCCTACTGCAAGCGAATGGAGCATTCTCCGTGGTGGTGACAATGAGGAGAACATTACCAATCCTTTATACAGCACTCCAGAGAATTAACTCTGGCACAAGAAGTAAATAACCCTCCCACCAGCCTTAGGAACTTTCTAGATCAGTATTATCAATACGAAAAGAATGGGATGCTGAGTTCTAATTTTATTCCTTGTTTAAGCTGGGCGAGTTGGGAAATGTTTGTGCTAACTGTTCATAATGTCACCCCAAGAAGTTTATTGTGCCAAATACCACCTGATGTGCCAACCACATCCTGCTTGCCCCTAATTCAAATTAACAGGAAATTAAAGTGTTTAAAAACGAAACTGGGAGTGCTGCTGGGAATATTCAGGATTGTGTGCCTGGGGGTAAAGAAGAATGTTTGCTGAAGAACTGTTGCACACTGAAGGGCTGAACTAAAGGCCTCTCAGCTTGGAACCATCAGGCATGGGACTATTAGGAAAAGCCAATATTTAGGTATAAGCATCCAATATAGAATAAAGCTTCTGCCATTGCCAGGAAATATTTTTGTTCTGTATTTAGGCAGGAGAATGACCATGTGGTCAGACAGAGAATGGTAATGAAATACTTCCCGTTCCAACCATAATTGAGGAGAATTTTAATCAGGAATTTTTCAGTGGGGAATGGCAGGATATGAAGTGTATCTCTTGGTTTGTTGGGGATGATCAGGCAGATGTGAGCTCTGAGGAGACACCGTGGCCAAAAGGGCTGTTGAAATTCTTGAATGAATGTAAAAGAACATTTCAAGAGAACGAGAGAGGTTCTTTCACCTGGTTTTGGTGCTGTGTGACTGCTGCTGGCAAACTCCTGACTGCAGCTCTGCTCTCCATCATTCCAGAGGAAAACAATGACTGGAGAGCCTTGAGAGAATAATGACAAGCGATTAAAGCCCTGCAAAGCAGAGACATGGGGATGGCAGGGTGAGAGACAGCCCTTATCCTTGTACCTTCCCAGCTCCTCAGAGCCCCTTCTTCTCATCCTGTTCTCAGCACTGGGATTGCAGGAGCTGCTCCATGGGCATGGAGAGGGGGAACTCTCCCTGTTGCTGTGCTCTGAGGGTCAGAGCTATCCCTGCCTTTGGAGCTCCTCTCTATGCTGTTGTGAGGCAGCAGCAGAATGAACTCAGCAGGGCTGGAGTTAAAGGGGATCAAACCCCTCGTGGATTTTCTCCATTCATTTCTGGAGCTGCCTCCACTGAAACAGGTACAAAACTCCTGCCCTGACACTCTGGGGCACAGGGGCAGCACCTCAGCCTGGCTGTGTTGGGTTTGTCTTCCCAGTTTGGTTTGGGTTCCCAGTGGGAAGGTGTTTACTGGACACTTCTTTGCCAAAGGTTTCTTTGACAGCCCGTTGTTTCTAAGGGCTTTATGTAACTGCTGAATAACTTCTATCCAAATGAGAAAAAAGAAGAAAATAATTATATCCACATTGTTATGTGTAATTTAACTGTTGGCCTTAGTGGAATGCATTGTAATAGAACTTCTCAAGGTAAAACGTGTCCTTGTGAAGAGGTTTCAGGAACTTGTGGCTATATAAATGACTCATTTGAAAGGTTAAAGGCTAATAATGCTGTGAAATCTGTGCAGTTGTGTAGAAAACATTTACTTCATTTTTCAGGTGCAAATTAGAAGTTTATATCCATTATTTCTCTTTGAAAATATGGTAACATTTAAAGAATATTGCCATAGGAGTTATTAATAGTCTGAAGTACTTTTTGATACAGTTTATCTTTCCATGACAATGGATTTGAGGTCATTTTATTGCCTCCTATTTCCAGAAGTATCCTTGGAACCCATAGATTTCAAAACTGTGTGTAAAGAAATGTAACATTAATTATGTTATGAAAAAGATAGCGGTTCTTTTCAAGCATTTTAAAGGACTTTGTTATTAAATAAGTCTCAAGCTACAAAACACCCCGAGAAAGAAAAGATATTATTGTTGGTTCAGTGGCTGATGACAGCAATTGAGAACCTGGGGAAATGGATTTGCACAAAACTGTGATTTCTTAACTGCTGTTCCAATAATATGGAATGCTGGATTCTGAGAAAACATGGGAAATTAATAAGAAATTATCAAAAAAACTGAACAAAATATTCTATTGAAGTCCAGACTGCCAGAACAAACAGGCATTTCTGTAAGTCATTACTCATCTCTTCTCCTTGGATTCTCCATCCTCAGCTTTAGCTCGGCTGATGGACTCCTGCTTCAGGAGGGGCCATAAACAATAAAAACAAAATTCCCTGAAGGATGCAGAATGTAGAGGGAAAAGTGTCAGAAAAGACTGCCATGAGGGTGCCTGGGGTCTGTCACCTCCCTGATGCAAACCTGTAGCACAGCCTAGCCCTTTCCCAGGATTACCCCTTTCCCAGGATTAGCCCTTTCCCAGGATTACCCCTTTTCCAGGATTAACCCTTTCCCAAGATTAGCCCTTTCCCAGGATTACCCGTTTCCCAGGATTAACCCTTTCCTACGATTACCCTTTCCCAGGACTACCCTTTTCCAGGATTACCCCTTTCCCGGGATTAACTCTTTTCCGGGATTAGCCCCTCATTAGCTCCTCAGAGAACCCGTGCTGCCCACAGGGAAAAGCCAAACAGTGGGATTTGCATCCTGCATAGGTTGGATTTGCGGGCCAGCAGCACCGAGGGGCTCCATGGGAATCCCTCCCAGGCGCTTTGCAGGGGCTGCCCTTGTCCTGGGCAAGGTGAAGAAAACAAGTTAAAAGGAATAAATTGCTGGCCAGGGGAAAGTTCCAGGTTCTCTGGGGCTCAGCCCTTCCCACCGCAAAGCCGGACGGGCTGGAGATGCCCGCACCCTTCTGCAGCCAAAGCAGTGGGAACAGGAGCTGGGAGAGGAACGGGCCAGATAAATACGGGTTCGAGGGCTCTGAAGGGATCTGCAGGCACCGGGAGAGCGCGGAAATCCCGGGCAAGCGCCGCTCCTGGCAAACATTTATCGCACGGCTGTTTAAAGCCGCCGAGTAACAGCGGCTCCGCGGTGCAACCCCAGCGCTCCCTCCCCCTGCCCGCCCGTCATTCTGCACAGTTCCCTCTCCTGTGAACTGCGAGGGAGAAAGGACAGAGCTGTTCTTGCTGGAAATTCCACTTGAACCTGGGTTCAAGGATAAATATTACCTCCCCTCGGATGTGTTAACTATTTTTTAATGATGCGATGTGATATTTTAATGGCGCGCGCAGTGCAGCAGAGCTCGGGGTTTGTTGTTTAAATATCTTTGATGGTATGTCATAACAAATTAGTTTCTAAATGTTGCCAATTTGGCAGACAAAGCTGATTATTTCCTGCAATCACACTGCATATGTGCACAAGATTATAATTAATGACCAGGGATGCCAAGCACACTTTAATAATGATCCTTCAGCATTTAAGGGACCGTTCGAGTTATTGGCATTTGTGCCTGGCGCTGCAGAGGATGGGGGCAATGAATGCTGATAGATCTATCAGTGTCATGGAATCCAATAGTTTCCTGATTTTTCTTATAAATTGGAGGATTCACTGGGAGTTATTGACAAAGCAGCTGCAGTGAATGTTAACAGTGTTTGTGCTGCTCTCGCTGAAGCACCACGAACTCCTAATTAGATTGGAATTGCTCTTTTGGCAACTTTGCAAGGCACTTTTCCTCAGCTTATTGTCCATTTCGTGTAAGGATTACAAGAAAATCAGGGACGCATCTTTGAAGAACACCTGAATGTCAAGACAGCAGAGGGCTGGATCAGAAAAAAAACTAAAGTGGAAAGGCACAGTGGGTAAAATAAAGGAAAAATAGAGCTCCTAATACAACCCAACAGAAACAGGGTGTGGAACCAACTTCAGGGCTTTTCTCAGGATGCTCCAGGAAATTTCTCCTGTTGAACGAAAATCTACACATTTTTTCAAATGGAAACTTTATGGACAATCTCTTGGCTATAGATATTTCCACCAATATTTGTGGAGAAGTTTATTAAACAGACAGTTTTTTAGTAAAATTTTTGGTATGATTCAAACTTTAGGGGAAGAGAAGCTAAAGTTTATCATAAATTATTTACTTCTTGTCAACTTCCGTTTTCAAATTTATTTCAGCCGGACCTGATTCTTCACCCTTAAATTTTCAATATGATTTGAGGATAGAATTCTGGGGATTTGATTATATTTGAAAGGTGAGCTTAGTTGAGCAAAGAAACTTTTGAAGAGGCCAGACTTCAGCTCACTATTCTTTAGCAACTTGTCTTAAATGTCAGATTTTACAGAGACAGGCTGGAGGATTGACACGGATCCCTCAAATTAAAACCCACTTACTCAGACATCCATGAGGGAGGTGCTTACCCAGAAAGGCAAAGCTGTGTTGGTGCTGATACATCTCATTAAGTCCAAACCACCAAGTTCCAACTTAAATTTTACTCTGACTCGTGTAATTGAAATCTGAGCGCATGAGAGTTTTTACAGACCAGGCAAGAGCATGGGAGGGGAGTGGAGCCAATGTCGTGGCTCAGTGAGAATTACACACCTCAGCTCCCTGCACAAGTGGCAGCAGGGACTGAAATCTTTCAGTCCCAAGGGCAAGTGGATTCTTTTGGGGACCCTTCTGCTCAGCTGATGCTTACTTGACGTTTCATTAACTTAACTTACAGGTGATTTTTGCTCTTGGTTGAAAAACTTTCCTCTTGCTGTGGAGGTCTCCAGGGGCAGTTATTGCCAGAAAACCAAGCCCCAGAGCTCAGATCTCCCTGCCCTTGGCCTCAGGGGTCAGTTCACCTTTTGCAGCTCGTCTTTCCAGGCTGTGGGAGAGGTTCCAGCTCCACAGGGCCTGATATGGAAATGTGCTGAGAGCCACCACTGCCTGGGAACATCTGGTTATTAATAACTAATAAAAGAGAATTTAAATTTCCCTGGTGATAAAAGTTGTAGAACGCAGTTATATTATTATGAGCAAGTAAGAATATAATTGAGGTCTGGTATAAACAGAGGCGCTGCTATATGAGCTGCTCCTGATATTGATCAATAACCATCTCTCACTGTAATTGTTCCAGTTTGTTTATTGCTCTGCATGGGAGTTATTGATCTCCTCTTTCAAGCTTCTTTGTGTTCTTCCAGTTTCTAATTCATTCTTGCTTTTTTCTCTTAGAGAGTTTAAATAAAAGCTTGAGAAGGATTATCAAACTGAGCCCTGAGAAGAGATTGCTTAAAGCCAGCATCCCACACCCCCCTGCAGTAAGTAAATCAATAGTCCTGTCCACCACTGCAGCTTTTCATTGAGGAGAGCAAACTGCAACAATGCCCTGGCTCCTGCTGGGTCTGATTCCTCCTCTCCTTTCTGTGAGGGGATGGCAAAGCCACGTCCAGCCATGTGCCCATTGGCACTTCAGGTTTCATTAAATAAGAGCCCACACCTGAAATCCCACCCCAAATCTGCCCCAGTGGCTGCTGAAGCATTGCAATAACTTCATGTGCTGCTTGATGGGTGGGAAGCCACTCTTTTCTATGGCTCCAGTTTGCAAATGATCAGGAGCAGGGGGCTCCAGAGAAGCTCCTGGCCATTAGCCCAGTGTCACAGCACTGAAAGGAGCAGGCATGGCTGGATCAGTCAGCCAGCAGAATATCCAGAAAGAAGTTGGAATCAGGTGTTCACTCCATTTGTGACACTGCCTGGTCGTATTTCAGGTTTGGAAGAAGTCACAAAGCCAGAGCTGCACTGCAAGGGAACCATTACACTCTGTGCTTTCACATCCCATGCAGTTTAATGGCTTTGCATGCAATGAATTCCTCCTGTCCCAGGAGCTCGCTTTCCAGACTCCTCATCACTCAGCCCTCATTCCAGAGCAGCACATTCCTCTTACTAAGTTCCCCACTCACAGCTTCTGCTCTGGCTTTGCATGATTTGGCATTTTTAAGTTGTTGCATTCTATGAATGATGATGATAAACTTTCTCATAGATGAACTTAAGAAATAGCTGCTATAATAACAACAACTCTTTTTGATGTGGTCTCTGGGGGTCCCTTTCAATTCCACATGTGTGAGTGGCTACACCCTGAGCAGCAGAACACACATTTAAATACCTAAAAGAGGATTCAAATTGTTCCCAAGCCTGCTGATGAAATGATAATACCCCCACCATGAGCTTTTTGCATTTTTCTTTATAAATTTTTCAAGACCTGATAGCAATAACTTCAAAAGTGCCCCCTTCTCCTTTCCCAATTTCCATCCCTATCAGCAGGTATTAAAATGGCTTGTTTCCAGATAAGAAAAATATATGTCATATAAAATATCTGTGCTTTTCTAAATGGCTTGCACATCTCATTAATTTAATATTTTTTTCCAGTGGTCACTTTGGATTTATTACTTTCCAGCCATAATTTTTTTAATTTAATTTTGACCTGGCATTAGCCTAAAATTAAATTCTGCTCTACCATCCACCTAAAATAGTCTGGGGAGGAAGCCATCTTGCATTACATTATCATCCTATCAAATTCAACTAATTTAAAGGTGACACGAATAAAATATTCATTAAAAGTCCAGTGCCCGTTTGTCTGTGATCTTTAGTGATGTCCCCATTAACTTTCAGTTGACTCTCAGTTGGAAATAGCAACCTCTCTTTGCCAGCCTTTCTGGAACAACTTTGATTTCCTGCCTGCCTTCTTGCTCTCTTACTCATTATTTGTTCAAGTTCCTTTTTATTGCCTGTCTCTGGGCTAAAATACTTCCCCTCATAATAGTCTGAAGTGATGCACTGAAAAAAAAAATCTCTTTACATGATCAAGCTTCCTTTAACAATGTAAAGAAAAATATTCCAGGGGGAATTCAGCAGCTGTGGGGGGGATTAAATGTTTTCTATTTAGTTCAGCAAATTGTCCCTGGTTGCCTTGCACCATTCTTGCACAATTCCTGCATCTTGACATCCATTGAGCTTCCTTAGGAGAATGGTTCCAAAAGCCATTAATTCATCCACCACAGAAGTCGTGTTTCGTCCTTAGAATGGGAGAGATGCAAAAACAGGGCTTTGGAAGAAAGATTTGCATCTAAAGGAACAAGAAAGAATCTTTCAGTTATAATCAAGGATATTTCCTTGTGCTTGAACAGGAGTCACTGCTGTTGTAAAATGATCTACAACCTTGGAAATAGAATTCCTTTATCCTCCAAGGACAGAAAAATCTATATTCTGACCAAGTCTCTTACACATAAGTGTAGCTCCATGTTCTGTTCTTATATGTTCTGCACTAAGGAATTCAGCCAAGTTGGGATATTTTTGCCGCAAAAATCAGAAGTTGGTGCATTCTGGGCTGGATTCTGAAAAGCTGGAAGTGGGGATAGCTCAGCTTTTGATGGAGCTCTGCTGATTTGTTCTGGGTCAAAACCCAGCACAAACTTTATAGCAGAACACAAAAAAGAGAATATTCTTGTTCCACCTTTTTTTTTTTTTATTGTAGCTGGCAATATCTCCTACATAAGTTTATATTCAATATAAACAGAAATAAAAATTCTGTTGGGCATTTTAAACTTGGTTTGTGGCTGCTGTGAAACACTGGACACTGAGAACTGCCCTATTCCCCAGTTACAGGTGCAGTGCTTGAACACCATAATTCTTTGCACGCTCCATTTTTGCCTTATTGATTGGGAAATGATGGGTAATTCCAGGGGCTTTTTCCTTAGAGAATCTCACATAAAGGATTTTCCCTCTTCCCAAAGTTAATAACCAAACTCAGTTGATGCCGCTGGGGTGGGGACATGGTCCATATTACAAACACTTGCCATTCTTCTTCCCCTTTAAAGTGGGAGTACTCTGGATTACTTTAAGTGAAATTCCACATTTATTTCTTTTTCAGACCTTAGCACCTGCAGCTCTTATGATTTATAAACCCTTGAAATCTTTTCAAAAGTAATTTTTAAAAAATCTGTTTATCCGTATAGGTAATTCAGACAAAAATAGCCATAAGTTAATGAGTCAAAATGAATCTTCACAGTCCAAGCCTGAATTCTTCCAACTTCCTTGCTGAAATCAGTGAAACTTCTGTTCTCTTGGGAGAAATTGGGGTAGTCCTAAGGAAGTCACCGTGTTTTCCTTCAACAGGGCTGAGTTTTGAATCAGGCCCAGCCTGAGGGATTAGGGAGTATTGGATGGGAAAAGAAACGGCATCCTGGGTGATCTTTAGTGGGTGATGGATTTTAATTGCATTCTGTAGGAAGAAAATAATCACTGCTCTCACACTGCTAAGGAGCTGGGGCCCCATTAGCTTTTCCTCATATATTCATAGATAAATTGCAAATTTGTTTGCCACTTCTCCACTTTTTGCAATAAACAATACTAAAGCAGCCATGCGAAAGCGACAGCTGAGTTACACAAGCTCATCCACAGTCAGAGATCTCACTTATTAAAAAACAAACAATAAAAACCACATCCTAAAGAACTCCCAACATCCTGACAGGGATTTAATACCTTTGCCGGTTTGGGTCAATTTTTAAGGAGTCCGACGAGTAGACAATAATCAAAATTAAAGTGGAATCAGATTAAGTCAAGTCAATACAATGTTAATGAATTTAGAAGATTCATACCTTAAAAATTTCCTCAGGGTAAGCCAGGCAAACCCTGCCAATAAATGCCAAAGGGTTAACTCAGGTGCAGCAGCAATTAGAGCAGGGCTCTGAGTGGAGGTTGGGATGAAATTTTGTCTTCTGTATCTTTCCTGAACAAAAATATAAACCCCAAGAAATGAGTATTTTTCATGCTGAAGCAGTGAGAATTTATGAATCCAATAATTTCTCAGATGCTACTTGAAAAATGTTTCTTTATCCAAAGGTTAACTCCTTTAGGAGTACAAACCTCTAAATTTTCTCACTGGCTCTATTAGTTGGTACAACCGGATTCACCAGCATTATAAATCTATCGGTTTCCCAGTCTATAACAGAATAATCCCTGAAATCTCATAGATATAAATGGAATTGCTAATTTTCAATAAATCTGCACTAACAGGTAATAGTGTCACGGTCCCCAGCTCCAATCATTTTTGCAGTAATAAATGAGACTATAGAAGACTCACTCTCGGCCATAAAATTTACAGTGCAGGGCACAGATTTTAACCCCCAAAGTACTTAACCAAGTCCCCTCTCTGTGTTGTTGTCACTGCTGCCCCACAGCAGCGATTCCCGAGGTGGGATCAGGGCCACTTTGGGTCTCACAGGTTATTTATGGGCTGATTTGGGCAGGAAATGGAGAGTGTTTTTCCAGTGTATATTTTCAGCCTGACAGTGTTCAGTCCAGAGGGGCAAATATTTGTAAGAGCCCGGGCACAGATGCAATTCACCTGAAATTTCCTCTCTGCTCAACCCCGAGCCTGAAATCTGACTCTGAGGCCAGACAGGAGCACCAGAAATGGCTTTTTTTCTGGGGTGCTACAGGTAGATTGCCTTTGAAAGCTTCACATTTTATTGTCCCAACTCAGCACAATCTGAGAGTGCACAATTCAAAGCTGTGTCGAACAAAGATTCAGGTGCTGGATTTAACAGGAACTTTAAGCTGCTCCCAGTCACTAAATACCTTCCCAGTTTCTACAGTCAAATCCATGCATATCTTTCCAAGAACGAGGCCCAAAAGGGAATGGCTGGGGATGGATAGAAGGGCCTGGAGAGCTGTTCTCACTTGTCCAGGATGTTAAAAACAGCTCCAAGAGTGGATTACATATCCCTGGAGTCCCAGCTCAGGGATCTGGCAACACGGGTTGGGCTTTTGGTGCCAGCAAAATAACACTGAAAAATATTAAACATGTTAGGAGCATGCTGAAAGGAAAAGTTATATTAACAAGATATGTCTCTCTGAGCTGTATCGATTCGCAGCTCTGGGTGGAAGAAACTCTCCAGACAGACATTTAACCATATTATTGTCTCCTATTTACTCAGCAGATATACCTAACACGCTTTATGAGATGAGTTCAGGAGGGAAGAAGTCAATTAAAATCTGAATCTCACGCAGTTATAGAAGATTAAAATAACCCCCTATTTGTTATGTGGAGCTCTAATGCTCACCCCCAAACCACAGGAGCACCTGAACCTCTCTTTAAATCCAGCACGTGCTTTCCCTGGGTGCGTTCTGCGAGCTGGTCCGAGCCCAACAAAGTGCACAAGCAGAATTCTTCCAGCTTGGAATTGTTCAGCCAGGAAAAAATAAACGATCAGGAGCTGCTGGTGAGCTGGTGCCAGCCAGAACAGCAATGCTGGACAGGTCAGGAGCTTGCAGTACTTCTCTGAAAAACTTTCCTCTCTGTCAGGGCTGAGATAGGATGAAGGAATTCTAGAATAAGTTCTGTATCAAAGATAAAGTGTTTGCATGATAAACTCATGGGACTTTCCTGAGCTGTGTGACTGAATCTCTTTGTGCCTCCTTTTCCCTGTATCTCAAGTGTAGACATTGCTATTGGCTTCTCCCTGAAGTGCTTGGGGATCTGCAGCAAAAACTCTGTGAAAGGTGACAGAAATCATGGCAGTGGCCATCCTAGAGACACACAGGCAGCTCTTTTGACACTGGCACATAGGGGAAATAGAGTAAAGCACCCTGCAAGTGTGGAAACTGTAGGGAAATGTTCAGGAAATGCCTTCAGGCCAAAATCTGCTCCCTTGATGTCAGTGAAGGCCCTGTCTGGATGAGATCTCTGTAGATAAAGAGAAATAAGGGAAATGTGAGGAGGTGCTGGTAATTCTTCCACTGAAACCCTCATAGATGATACAGGACTTTTACACAAGAATTTGGAGAGAAGTGGGAGTTCAAGGGGAAAGAAACACCCTGTTATCTTCTCACTCAAAGTGCAGGAAATTATCCATACCAAAAGCTGTCCAGACAAGGAAAAGCCAGGGAAATGAAAGCCCAAATGATGCTGGCAGTACACACAGGCAGGTTCAGGGGGAGTTTGAAGATAAAATGGTCAGAGGTAAGTAAAAAGCACAATGGATATTCTGTTAAGAGTATTGGGAAGTAAATGAGAAAATGGGTGGGTTAAAACGAGAAAGGATCGATAGAAAATGACATTGAATTTTTTTGGTCCAGCCTTGGCTGCAGAGCCTGGTGTGAAGCTCCTCAGGGCTGCTGTGCTGTTACCAGGGATGTGCTGCCCCTGGAATTGTAGAAAAGGTGCTGAGAGAAACAGGAGAGGAAGCAGCAGGACACTGCCAGGCAGAGAGGAGACTGAGTCCAGAGTCTGGAAGGAATTTGGGAATGCAGTAGCTGAGTCAACATTGAGTTTTACAGACTCATTACAAGTAGTAAATATTTCAGAAAGCAGAGAAAAACATCTGTCTCCTATTGCAGCCATTTTCCAGCGCTTCCCACTTTGTTTGAAATGGATATGCGGGCTGGAATTTGGGTAATGCTTTCCAGGAGGAGCCAGCCAGCACCTCTGGAAACTCAGGCACTTTTAACATCTGAACTTGCTTCTGTAAAACTCTTTCACAGCGCTGAATTAAGCACAAGAATTGATCTCCTTGGTCACACTCATCACATATCTGTGGTCTCTGCATGTGGAATATAAAGAGATTTAGGTTGGAATTATGTTGTTGAAGTAATAGATTGAGGCTTACAAAATTCTGGAAGTTGAGCAATTTAATGTCTGTTTCTGAAGGAAGGGGCAAGTCTTTTTGGAAGTAGGTAGGATTCCCTTTTACTTTTCTCATAATAACATTGCTTTGATTAATAGGCTGGAATTTTTAATAGAAGGATTTTCTGTCTAGCTCCCAAATCCTTCAGAATAGAATCTTCCAGAAACTGCTCCTCAAGATAATTTCATCATTTAAAAAAAAAAAAAAAAGGAAAAAAAACCCCAGATACAAATGGCTTTTCACCTCCTATCCACCTCTTAAATAAATTTGTCATTTCTACAGCCAATTCAGGAAAGGAGTTATCAGATCCTTTCCTTGGAGACCCAAGTGTCACCCTGCAGGTCTCTGGGGTCAAGAGGAAGCCTTCTCAGGAAGGCTCCGTGCACAATTTGATAGTCAGGGCAGTCATTATCAACCAGCCTGGCACAGGCCTCCAGGGCTTTCCCATGGCACAGGGGCTGAACTGTGCTGCCCATGCCTCCTCTCACCAATTATAAGTTCTGTACAGTTTTCTAAAAGACTGCAAAAACATATCAACATCATTCCCTCTTTGTAATGAGGAAGCAATTTTACCTTATTATAACTGACTAAATATGCATGGGCTGACCCAGTAGGACCCTCATTCACCCTTATTCTTTCCCTCTGGAAATCATATTCCATTTTCATCGTTTCCATTTCAAATTTTCCTTCCTCCCCATCCTTTCTGTGCGCTCTCTCTTGATCCCGTTCTTGTTCCATCTTTATCTTTGCCGTGCTGAATTGTCCCTCTCCACGCTCCTGCTCTCATTACAACTTCCTTTGTGTTTGATGCTCGCCCACTCCCGTTTGCAGTCCCCTCCTTTTTACCTCGTGCCCTTCTAACATCTGCACTGCTTTAGCTGTCCAGCCTCCTGTGCACGGCTTCATTGTTAGGTGTCCTTACTGCTGTTTGCTGCCTCCTCCCTGGGGCTGCAGGATGGGACGGGGCTGCCAGGAGCAGAAAGAGATGGGTGCAGCACCTGTCTGGCTGAGCCCTCCCAGCAGAGCTTCCCACCACGCCCAACCCCGTTCCTGGGGTACCTGCTCTGGGTACCCCCCACTCCCCAGGTGTAATCCCCCCTCATGGGTTCCTCTGAGAACCCCAGTGTGGGGCCAAATCCTTTCCGTGGGTTTGTGCACAGCTCTGGCTGTGCCTGCAGAGCAGAGGCTGAACTGCAAGGCAATTTGCAGCCTTGTGAAAATCACCTTTCAGCCTTCTGAGCAGCAGAAGCTGTGAAACCTCCTTCCTCAGTGACAAAACTCTGCACATTCCTCATGCCCAAGGTGCCCCTGGCCTTGGCAGGAGAGTGATGCAGAGTCAGACAGGAGACTCTTAAATGCCTCAGAAACCCATGCCTTGAAAAACTCCCTGAGCCTTAATGGCAAAGATAAGGACACATCAAAGCTGGGAATCCCAGTGACCATTGAAGATAAATCCAACTTGGCCTCTGGCTGAGCTTGGATCATACATTTACAGAAATGAAAATAACTTCCAGAGATTTATCTGGGATAAACCAAATCAGGTGAATATCAGACCCAGATAGCACTGAAAGGAAAAAGACAGTTCCCAAAGCTGACAAACGCTTCAGACCACCAAGCATTCCCAGCTGCACTCAGGACGTGGTGAAAACTCAGCACCCACGGGTGGTAAAGGGGAAAAAAGAATTGACAGACGTGAGGCAAGAGCAGACAGGTTATGAAGCTTCAAACAGAGGCACTCCTGTCCTAGGGCAGGCTGATTGCATTGACACCATTTCTGCCAACCTGGGTTACTTTCTTATGGACAGGAGGTGCTTTGTTTTGGTTGGCCAAACTGTATTTTCTGTATTTTACATCACCCACATGTGTCCAAGGGCACACAGGCACTGCTCTCCTCTTGACTTCTGAAATATATTGCTGTTCTCTGATGTTTAAAAAACATGTCAAGCAGTCATATTTTTAAGGCAAGTAGGATCTCTTGTGATCTCTGACAAGGTGAGTAGCCAAGCAGAGCTTGACCATAGATGTGGGAGACAGGAAAATGAGAGTTACCAGCCAGGGACGCAGGGGATGCTCTGTGCAGGGAGAACAGCACCACGATTTCTGTGGCTCCTCATGCTCAAGCCCTGTCCCCAGCCTTCCACAAGGCATTGCACTGTGTGAGCATCTTGCTTGGAGGAGTTCAGGCTGAGAAAGGCTCAGCCTGGATACTTCCCTTTATTGATCTGCGCTCCTGTTCACACGTGCAGGGAAATTCTTTCTGTGCAAGCAAGCTGAACTAATAGAGCCAGCGGAGTGAGCAGCTCTTAACAACTTCTTATTATCATCTGTCTCTTCTTCAGATGCATTCTGGTGTGCCACACATTTAGCTCTGTCTGCTGGAGAAGTAAAAAAGGTCAAATGAAGGTGAGAACACTTCACTCATAATTTTTATGAGTTATTCAGACCTACTGTATCATTACCCCTTGGAAACATATGTTTTCTGATAGCAGTTTAGAAAATATTCAGCACATCTCGACAATCTCTCCTGAGCAATACAGATCAGTTGTCACACTTTGTCATGTGCCATCAGGTGGTGTGCAGCAGTGAAAGTGCTGGGGTGTGATAAACTGCAGCCATTTGAGATCCCATCCTGATCATTCCTGCAGCTCCAGATGAAATGCTGCAGGATGTGTCTTCCCAGGAGTCAGAAGTGGTTTAGTGTATCCCCATTTCTGCTATAATTCCAAGGTTTTCTGGGGAAACACTCACCTGAAGTGGCTCTGATATGAGCACGTTAAAGGGGACTTTTGGTTAAAGAGTTTCCTCAGAAGGTGTAAGATTTTACTTGGGCTGGTCAAGGTGAGGATTCTCAAAATCACTTTTTGCCCAGGGTGGCTGCATGCACCCCCTTCAGGTGTTTGAACTTGGGAATCCCGATCTCTTAGGGAATCCCAGGGACTGTCCTATCATGAAAGGGACACCTGTGTGTTCTTCTTCACTGCTTTGAGAACCGGGTGAGGAGAGGGAAGATCTCACCTGTAGAAGCATAAACAAGAGCCTGGGTTTCCCAATAGGATTTTACCAGCTTTTCACAGGAGGGTGGGAGTTTGTTCCTGTGTTTCCCACCCATCCATAGAGCTGGGTGGCAGCTGGCCCTCAGAAGCCCTCAGCCCTGGTTTGGGAGCATTTCTACTTCACCTGGAGGAGGAGACAGGGACCTTCCCTAGGGGACCCAGCCTTGCCTGCCCTACGGAAGTGCTAAATGCCACTGCCATCGCTGTAAGAGTGAGGACAGGGGTCGGGATGTGTGGGGACAAAAGGGACTTCAAATCCACAGCCAGTGGGCATTCATTTCAGACATCAGTCAGGGTATTATGTGAATTACAACCTTTTTAAGTAATTCTAAGGCTATAAGGCAGCAGAAAACCAGAGTGGTTCTTCTTTGCAGAGCAGATGCCACCCATGTTTGTGGTGCTTCCATGAGGATGATGATTTAGTTAAACAATCCCAGGTTTAAATTTATTCACTTCCCAGAGAAGTGTTCTACAGCAGCTGGACAGAGACCTTCACTAACATTCTTTGAATTCCAGCAGGTAATTGGTGGAGTGTCTGATTCAAGCAGAGCTTATTGGAATTGTGTTAATTTGTGATATTTGTCTATTTGGATCAGAGTTGAGCCCTGGAATGAGAAATCTCTTTAAAATTATGTGTGGCCTAGACTGTTGTGCAAGGTTATCAACATCTCAGCAGCCAGGAAAATTAGACTGCATGGAAAAGTTAGGCTGGGAAGTCTCTGGATAGAAAGTCAGGCATTCACAGCCACTGGCTTTATGGGTACATTGTCACTCCATTTGTTGGGAGAAAAACCAAGCCGTTGTAATTGCAGGTGCTGAATGTGAGGATCACACCTTGTGTGGCTGGCTTTGAAAACAAATCTGCAGGTTGAATATGGCCCCAATAGCTCGTGAGTGGTGTCTGGGAGGTCCCAGAGAGCCCCAAATCCTCCCCCACTGCAGGCCCTCACTGCAGCGTGGCTGAGCTGAAGGAACCATTGGTGAGGGCCTTGCCCCTGCTGGGTGAACCCTGGGCATTTTCAGACTTCAAAAACAATCCACCTTCATCCCAGCACTCACCGTGGCTTAGGAAAAAATGAAATTGTGTGGGTTTACAGCCTCATTTGCAAACATCTGTTTGGCAAGAAGGGTTTATTACCTTTGTGCGAGCTGACAAAGGCTTAGAGGACAGGGCTGTGCAGCTTCCTCCATGGGTAGCCCACCAGTCACCTGCTCCCCTCATGGCCTGAACAGGCACAAGAGTGACAAGACCACATTTTTTTGGAATGTGCCAAATGGCTTCTCTTAAATTTCTTGCTAATTGTACCCTCTCAAATGCTCAAGAACTAGAGGCTCCTCTCTCTCTGTTGCCCCATAAGGCTGGCCTTAAATATCATTCTTTTCTCATCTCTGTGCTGAGCTGTGCCAACTCTGTGGGGCCCCACACATGTAAAGGTGCTTTGCTTTATGATCAGCAGATTTCTGAACCCTGGCAACCTCTTGGTTTCCAGTCTCCTGCGGGATGTTTGGAGGTTTGCAGAGCACTGAGCCAACTTCTGAGGTGCCATTATGGATCCTGAAGCGAGAAGAAAACCTTTCGAAGCCTTAACTGCATCTGCTTTTCTACCCCCACCTCAGCAGTGGCAATTTGGAAACTGTAACCACAAACCAACCAGCAGGCCAAGTGTGTAACCAGCACATCCAAATGTTTTCAAACCTCGCCTTTCTGTAGCTTCTAACAGCCTAATAAATGGATTTTTGGTACTGAGCTAAGTACAGTCATATATAATTGCTGTTATTCTCACATTAAGCTGCAGGGAAGTGGCAAACCCAATTAGATTAAATCCTACCCCATCTCCTTGGGAGTTGTGGTAGACGTTTAAGCAGAGAGACATGTCACTTGCACAGACCAATTTGCTTGTACCTGTCTGCTCAGATTTATTGTGATTTGTCCTTGCTTTTGTGTATGTTTATTTGCAGAAGCCAGCTCCAGATGCAAAACACATTGGTGGAGCTTTGGCACATTATTTTTAATTAGCTGGGTTCAGTTTCTAGTAACATGCTTGAATTGTTTCTGGGCTACTAATGGAGTGTGGAAAATAAATATTGTTGCTTTTGGATATTTTTTTTTCTGGTTTGTCTATGCTGTGGCAGGGAGGCTTTATTTGCCATGAGCCTCCCAACACAGGGCAGCCAGTCCAGACAGAAAGTTACAACTGAGCTTCCTTCCTAAAACCCTAACAGAGTGATACTGGAAAATATCACAGAAGCTGCAGGGAAAAGTTGAAATTTTTTATTTCTTCCTGAATTTGAACTGAAGTGGACAAAGTTTACCTCAGTCAGCACCTGGCAGAAGCAGGGCACAAAGCAGATAATGAGATGTGAGTCCTATTCCCGAGGAAGATGATTTGCTTCTCTCTGCCAGGTGTAGTTTTTGAAATCTCCTGTACATTTGTATGAAGAGACAGCAAACCCTTTTATTCCCTTTTATTTTGTGCTTGTGTAAGTGCCTGCACAAGAAGCACATGAGGAGCTGGGGATGGGACACAGAAGCAATTGCTTGTTTTCTTTGCAGGAAAACATCACTCAGAAATTATTAGCAGGCTAAGATATTTCATACAAGTCACATTTCTTCTTTCAAAGGAAGGAAACAACGCCGATTGACACCAAGGAGCAGAGTTCTAAGTTCCTACCAAGCAAAGGCTGACAAATCATTCAGTTAAATTCCAAGTGAGCGAGCCCAAAGCCCTGCAGTACTGAATCACTAGGCTCGGGACGCTTCTTGCTGCAAACAGCCTTTTCTGCAGGAATGCAAACATCTGCTTCTGCCAGCTCTTTGTTCAGCCCAGGAAGCAGCAGAGCCACGAGGGGCCGTCCATCCACATGGGTTTTACAGCCACACTCTCACCGAGGGCAGGCACTTCACCCAGCTCAAGGAGTCACTGTATTTCGCTCGGGGAGAGGGTGAAAAATCTCCATTTCCCGGCCCACAGCACATTCACTGGCAGGCTGAGCTTCCCTGGCAGTGCCCTGCAGTGATGGGCAGCTCCGAAATGCCAGGAGAGGTGGGGAAGGGCAGCGTTTGTGCGGCTGTGGGCAGGACAGGAGCAGGAGCTCGGGACTGGCAATAGTGGTGCCATCTGCTGCTCGCAGGGCGAATAGCTGGGAAGGAGCTCCGGGACGATTCCCTCCGGGGTTGGTTTTGTGTTTTATGGACAATTGTGGGGTGTTTTATGGACATTGTGTGTGGGGTGCGTTCGGCTCACAAAGGAGTGCGAGGCACGATGTGGGTAAAGGCAGAAAGGCATGTCTTGTGCCACGTTTCCTCATCCCAAATGTACTGAAAAGGTTCCAGGCCAAGGGAACTTGGCTCCTTGTCACCTGCACACTTCTGAAGGGATCAGGATTAACTTCAGCCATAGGAAGGAAGCTCTGGTTTTACTGCAGGTGAGCATGGATGGTTTTACCTCGGGGGAGGAATAACCAAAGCCAGTAATCTCACTGAGACCTGTAAGAGATTTGCAATGCCCTGTCTATAATATGTGCTTTGGATTCCTAGCCTGTCATCTCCAGTAATAACTTGTAAATGAAGGTTTTTCCATATCTTTTATCCCTCTCCTTTTCCATATCTTGGGTTCAAGAAGCACTTGGACAACCCCCTCAGGCATAGGGTGGGATCCTTGGAGCTGTTCTGAGCAGGGCCAGAAGCTGGATTTTGATGATCCCTCCCAAGGATATTCTGTGATTCCATAGTTTAAATATCTTCACTCCCTG
Source organism: Petroica traversi (assembly GCA_025920805.1). Classification (NCBI taxonomy): domain Eukaryota; kingdom Metazoa; phylum Chordata; class Aves; order Passeriformes; family Petroicidae; genus Petroica; species Petroica traversi. The sequence goes on from JAHLSL010000010.1 coordinate 5,339,311, forward strand.
GCCCCGTGCAGCAGTGGGGCACATCCATCTGCTCCATGTCCATGTATTTATCCCAACCTCAGACCCAAGTGACAAGGACAGGAGCCCTGGCAGCCCCAGCCCTGCACAAGGTTACAGCACCAATGACCTGTGAGATTTGACAGACTACTTGGCTCTTCTTTTTGTCTAGTCATGTCCGGGGTTATTTAGATACCAATAATACCAGGAGTGCAAACACAATTGCATCATTATTTATATCTGCCTGGCAAACTACTGGGACCAATATGATGGTTTAGAAAACAAGGCAGAAGGTATTTGTTCAGTGGTCTCTTGGATTGATTGTTATCAAACAGCAATTCATCATTTTGCACAGTGAGAATTTTATGACTGCAGTGATATGAAGGATGTCTCTGCTCACAAACCAAGCTGTTTATTTAATTAAGTACTTCTGGCTCTTTGGATTTAATAATTCTAATTAAATTGTTATGGTTATGACTTGCATTTGGATTATGCCCACAGTCTCAATTAAGACTACAAGAAGGCCTCAGAAGCACGTGGAAGGACTCATTGCCCTCCTCAGAATGATCAGGATTGGGATGGGGAAGGACCCATGGGGTCACCAGTGGACTTTGAGGCAGCTTCCCCAGAGACTGAGAGAGTTGTCACCCCGTTCTGCCTGGACTTGTGGGAGACGGGGACTGAATGTGCAAAGATAACCAGGGCAGACAGAGGTTATTTTTGGAACTTTAGGGAGAGCAAAGAAGCTTCTCTGCGCTTGCAGTATTGGGCAGGTGATCACACAAGCAGGAGCTGAAGTTGTAGAAACTTTGGCTGGAAAACAACCACGTTTGGATAATGCAAATAACAATTGCATTTCATGGAGCACCGAGTGTATCTTTATTTTTATAGCCATCAGTGAGTAAAACACACCTGGCATTTCCAGTGGTAGGCCTTTCAGTGCCACAACCAGAAATCCATTCCTTTTCTTACTCTGAGAGGGCCGTATGCTGCAAGATCCTTTTGTCCTTCTTAACTCCCTCAGAAATGGGATTGTGTGCTAATGCTTTCAAGGAGTGCTGGGACGTGCCCATAGGAAAGCAGCAGAACTGAACACAAAAACTGTCTCCTGTTGGTGGAAAAGTGGCTGGAAATGTGACCGGCTGTTGGATCCCATTTTCTGTGTGACTGTGGCACAGAGGCCCTGCAGAATTGCAGAGAATGTCCCATCTTCACCTCCTTGCCCAGCTCTTTGGTGAAGCTGCAGTGCAGCACAGCTCTGTTGCTGTTAATGCAATCAGTGCTGGCTGAAATTGCAGGGATTTTGCCAGCCACGAGGAACCTTCGCTCATCACTGGGGTCACCTGCTCCAGGTGGCCCTGCTTGAGCAGGGGGTGGGGCAAGGGAGCCTCCAGAGATCCCGGCCAGCCCCAATCATTCCGTGATTCTGTGATCTCCACCATTTCCACCGGGCTCAGAGGCCATAAAAGGCATCTCCTGCTCTTTGAATGCAGCCCTGGCAGAGCAGTAAATAAAGAGTTTCTCTTCTGCCCCTGCTCTGACACCACTGCCTCACGAGTACGAGTTCACCTCTGCAAAGCTTCACCAAGAGCTGCCATTGCAGATAATAATTCCCTTACTGAGTCTGAGGGAATAATCACAATTTACTGTGACCCTCGGGGAGCTGGGGGGGTGATGGTGGTGGCAGCACAACAGCATTCAGAATTTTGTACTTCCAAACACTAACTCCTTTCCTGTTTAGAAGGAAAAGGAGCCTGTGCTTGGAATTTCCAGCCCTCTGGAAATTCATTTGCATTCCTGCATTTGTTAGCTGTTGGGTTGATCTTTTTTCTGATATTTTTGTCCCAGGTTGTTGCACATCTTTGCCCATTTGACACTGAAATTCCCTCCCAGGCTGTATCTCCACAGGCTTGTTGGGTTTGCAGCTCTGCATTGGTTCAGGCACAGCAACTTTTGGTGTTTTGGAAGGTTTTTGCACATGCCAAAACATCTAACAAAACACTGGTTTGAGCACTGTGCACCAATCCCTTACCCCGTTTGAGGCTGACAGCCTGTTCAAAGGGAATCATTTCCCCTGCTGGATGAAAGACAGGATATTTTCAAACTTGATTTTATGTCTGTGAGTAAGTTCAGCAACACTTTTGTGATGGGAGTGTGAACTACAAGTAGTAAAGCTGATAAAAGCCAGGCCAGCACCAAGAGGAAAGATCAGGTTTAGGGGGAGAGGTTTGAAGATGCATCTGCAAACGGAGGCAGGCGAGGTTTGACCCTGGAATTTTTGCATGTGGAGCTTATCTTTCCAAGGTCCAGCTGTGCAGAGGGGGAGCTGGAGATGCTGGAGTGGGGGATGCTGATGGTCCTGACAGATTGACAGATTGACCCCACAGCTCTGACTGATGAGGTTCCTCTCTAAGGGGAGAGCAGGTTTTCCCAGGTTTTCCCTGAGATAAGGCTTAAAGCCAGTGCTGGGAGCTGCCTGGTACGAGGGCCACACAGCCCTTCCCTGGAAGCTGCTCTTTGCCACGTTTTTAGGGCTGGTTTTGTGCCTTTGCCAAGGGATTGCTTAAGATCTGGGGGTGCAGATGTCAGGATATTCATTGTGGAATTTAGGAATGCTCTCTTGTCATTTCCTTATTATTGGTACCACTCTTTTAACATCTTCAGAGAAAGAGTTATTTTACAAAACTTCATTCTGTTAATTTATTGCAGTCATGAGTTGTTACTCAAGATTCCTACAAAGTGAACGCACAAATATTCATTTTCTTTTTTTTTTGTACACAAAGGTGAATTCTAGGTTTGAATAAAAACACACATACCTATTTCACCAGCACATGCATGGTTCTTTCACGTTAAAAAGAATTTACATTCTTTTTTATGTGAGGAGCTCTAATCTTGTCAACTTGGTGTGGGCAGCAAGCACCCCTGAGCACTGTGTCATGTTTACTCTCTCCAGTATCCCATTTTTCCCGTGTTTTCAGCAGCTCCTTTAGTATGTACTTTGGCAAAGCTTCCTCATCCTCCCCTTGTTTCGTGGGAAGTTTATATAAATTGTTTTTCCACTTGTTTCCTTCCTCAGCTTTTTCTATGTCTGTGATCCTGTGATCTTTTCCAAAGTCTGATATATCTCATCCACATGCTTGGGGGAAATTTCCTCTGATTCTTTCTAGCTTTGAACTAAGATTTTTTTTTCTTGTGAGGTGACTTTTCAGATCATGCACTTTCTCTCCTAAATTGTTGACTGCTTTTACTGTTCTGGCAAGCGGAGGCCACTAGAGGACTCTGCTTTCCATCTTTTTAGCAGTGCTCTGCAATCAGCTTTTGCAGTTCTGTATTTTAAGCATATTTTTGTGCAGAGCATACAAATCCACTTGTTTGCAAAAATCTATCGTTTACAGAGTAACCAGGGAGCACTGTCCCCCCTTCCATCAGAAGTGCATCCAAATGTTGAGAAATTCCCTACAGAAAATGTGGTTTTAAAACAAAACCAACGTCTGGCCAGCTCTGTCCATCCCTCTGTGAGAATATTTGAGGCAATATTAGGATTCTGTATTCACTTCTGGCCAGCACAACTCCTGTTGGTTCTGGGCTTTTCAAGATCCCCAGTTGATATAACCAAAGAAGTTTCAGAAGTTTTCAGGGTTTAATGATTTTTAAAACCCTTTCCCATTGAACTTTTACAGAGAATTTCCCCACAATGAAAGTTACACTGGATTTGGAGACTTCCAAATCCCTTTTCAACACAAGGGGTTCCCTGCTGCAATTTTGAAGGAAAAGAACAAAAATAAAGCAGCTCATCTCTCTGTTGAGGGCAGACAATAGAAATTACTGTGATTCAGAGCCATTATTTGGGTTCTTTTCCAGTGGTTTCCAAGGATAACAGAGGTTCTGCTGCCAATCCCCAAGGCTGCTCACCCTCTGCCCACCCAGCACTGAAAACTAATTGCAGTCAAGTGAAAACTGCTAGGGGAGATCTGGCCTCTCTTGGCTTTTCAGTGGAGCCCAGCAGAGGCAGCTGAAGGGACTCAGGCATTCATCCAGGTAGGGTTTGAGTTCAGCACTGCAAAAGGATGGGCTCTGTTTAGTCCTCACCTATGATTTTGGAAGGCAATTTAGAAATAATTTCAGTAGGAATGATTTGGTAGCTATTGATGCAGTGTTTTAATGCTCTTCAGAAAGCCCATCTGGAAAAAGGAAATATTGTGAGGTTGTGAAACCTTTGTCTTAGATTTTTATGATCAGTGACTTTTACAAGATTTTCCTGGACCTTCTGGAAATCTCTGATTAGCTGTTGGATTTTCCAGAAGAAAAGAAAGAAATACAAGCACAGAAAATACAAGAAATACAAGCAACCCCCTCCCTGAGAATCAATTTTGAGCACTGAAAGCACGGAATGCAATGCTTTCTTTACAAACAGCTGTTACAGCCCAGGCCACATCATTTTCTGATGACAAATTCTGTTTATCCAATTTCTTCCATTTGAGAGTGCATTTGTACATTTTGCTAGACACAACACATCCACAGCCTTTGAAGTGAAATAAAATACAATCTTTTTTTTTGTTCCATTTCTATTCGCTGCCCTATTTAGCACAATGCAAAGAATGCACAAAGCAACCCAGCAAAAATCTATAAATACTGCTTGTATCTTGAGTTGGGATATACTTAGAAAGCTTCAATGATTTAGTTGCAGGCTGGCCTGAATGGTGGGAATTACACACCAAAACTGTCAATGTTGCGACACAGTTCATGGCAAGAATTTTAGCAGCTGCTGTCAGGGATCATCAAACTTCCCCTATCTCCAAATGTCTGTATTTCTGTGTGATTTCTCCCTCCTTACAGAGCAGTGCCATCTCTGCTGTTCTGGTGGGCAGGCAACCCTTTCTCTGGGATCCAGGGCATGAGAACTTCTTCCAAAAAAGTAATGACAGCACCTGATATTCCCAGGAGCTTCCAAGGAAGGAAAATACGAATTGATGGAGTTCAGGGATTTCATGCTGAGCTTTGAAAATGAAAATACCTCGATATGGGCAGTGCAACTTCATGTCAAAACAACCAGCATCATTTTACAAAGATCTGCTCATCCAAAAAAGCCAAACATCCTTCTCTACAAAGCGTAGAACTTAAATGGGAACTTAAATCATTCCACTTACAAACTGCTTTTTTCTCCATGCTCCATTTGAGTCTCATGAAGTGTCTGTAAAAGAGAGTTTGTGGTTCCCACTTGGCACATGGCTGTGCTGATGCTGGCAGGGCCAGGGCGCAGCAGGGCAGCTTTCAGGTCAGAATCAGCCCTGAGGGATGGGCACAGACAGGAGAAGTTTCCACTGCAACGTATGGTGAGAAGCAAAGAAATCAGGAGAATAATCAAGCACTGGCTCAGATGTCAGAGCATTTCACGGCAGCTGAGAGCAGGAATCCTGGGCACAATGCTTTGGAAGCTCTGTAGGCACCTCAGTGCTGGGAGGAAGAGAAGGGCAGTGAGTGCTGATAAATGTGGGCATTCCTGACCTGCCCTTCCCTTATAATCCTCAGGGAGGGGAAATGAGCTCATGGGGCTGCCACAGCCCCGGGTCTGCCCTCCTCACCTCCCCACAGGTCAGCTCTGTGCTGCTGACTTCAAAAGAACATATTTAAGTGCATTCCTGACTCAGAGTCACTATTTGTGAGAAGATCAGGGTAATAAGGATTTATGGGAGATGTGAAAACTACTCAGTGATCTGTGATCCGTGGCTGCCTGTCTTTGATATCATCGTTGGCAGAAGAAATAACAATTCTGCTTTGCAGAAGCTTTCATGATTTCCAGATTTATTTTTGTTTCAGACTCAAATAAAACCAAAGCTATTCTTTTTTAAATAGTGACATGAAACTACCTGGGTTTCTTCAGATCAAAAATATGAGATTTGATTCACCCAGAAGGGAGTTTGGCCTGCACATACCAAAATTTTAATATTTGACAAGGCACTGTATCAGCACATGGACACCCTGACTGCTCAGGGAGCCGTGGAATGGTGGCATTCCTGGACTGCCAAAGCCATTCCTTGCTGGAACCTGTGTGAGCTGCCCACATGGAGTAGTTGACTTCACTGGGATTGTGTTTTTGCACAGCAGGAAAGTTGCCCAGCCCTTGCCGGTCCCTAATGATACAGTGAGGCGCACAGGGAATCGTTTCTGAGGCAATTCCATGAAAAGATGGGAGAAATACACCACGGAGCTGCTGTTGGATGTGCTGCTAAAATCACCTTCCATCTGTTCCAGCCTGAGCCCTGAATGAAGCAGTGCCTTGTGAAATCAGCTGCAGCACTGCTTGCAGAGCAAACTGCATCATGATGTAATCCTCATCCTGTAACGTTCTGTGAACAGCCAGGAGAAATGGCTTCAGGAGTGAGCTGTCAAAGAGAGGGTGGGGAGGAACCTGGCCAAGAAGCAGTGCAGATTCAATAGCATCCCACAGTCAGACACCTGCACAGATTTACATTGAACATGAAATGTTTTCTCCTGCATTACAGATAGGTTTTCTTTTTAATTTCTTCTCTCTTTTTAAAAAAATTTTAATTATTTTTTCCTGAGGATTGTAAAGAGCTTTGCAGTGCTGGATGTTCTGTTCTCTGAGTGTTGGAGTGAGTTCGGTGTGTTCCTCAGCTGGGACACAGCACGCCGTGTCAGGGGGCTGTGTCTGTGCGTGCACCTTTGCTGAGGTCTGTGGTTGTGTAAGGGGAGAAAAGGACTCTCTGATTATCAATTATCCCCCACCACCCTGAGCAGGGATGGAGAGAGCTCCTATCAGCTTTCATTGCCTGGCACTGCAGGCACACATGGTGGGAGCCATTCCCGCCTCGAGCACACTCCACTCCTGTGCAGTTTCACTTTCCTGACCATTATTTATCTCATATTTCACTTCTGTCCCCAGTCCCAGAGCTCCCTCAGCCTCCTGAGCCCTTCCCCAGTGCTGCTGCTCTGAGATGCACACCCTTGGCTGGCAGCATCTCCAGAATCAGACTCCAGTTGTTTTTTGTAAAAATTCCAGGATCTCTGGCCTTGCCAGCAGCAATGAGTGCACCAGAGCTCCTCACACCCCACTGAATCAAGCTGACACTGAGATAATGGTATTTGTGTTATACTCTCCGTGTCACTGCCATGGACTGAAATGAAATAAAAAATCATAGGGCAGTTCAGAGCAATTAGTGTGAGGGCCCTGGCTCAGCTTTCAAAACAGACCCAAATGTTTATCTCCCCTGCAGCATAAATCAGCTCTGGCTCACAGGGCTGGATGAGCAATGGCTCTTAACAGGGACTCTCACAGTCCTGGGGTGTTTATTGAACGTGGCAAAAGAAATCCATAACTCCTTGTATTTTTGTGCATAAGAAGCTCATCATTCAGATGGTTTCCCTGTCTTGGCTCAGCAATTTGTAAACATTAATAGGGATTTCTCTTCACTGCACTGCAGCACTATAAAGAATGCTCTGCCTGGAGAGGGCAAGTCAGCAGAATTAGAAACTTGCCCTGTTCTGCAGCGTCTCTGCATTTGTGTTCAATTCAACAGACTGCACCTTTTCCCACAGGGATAATCATGAGATGAGGGGGAATTCTTCCCACTTCCTGATCAGCTGTGGGCACATGAAGTTCACTTTCTCTTGCCTTTTCATATTCAGCCTATTCTATGAATCATTTAATGTTACATGTTCTTTCTAGCAGCATAGGAGAGAAGGAGAACTTTCCATTGTAAGGAAAAAAATGTGAAAAATCTTTTCAAACCCACCAGCAGGTCGATTTCTCCCCAAAAAATAATCAACCTCGGCACTGCAGGAACATCCACAATCCTAATTTTCAGCCTACACATTAAAAGCTGCTGCTTGCTTTCAATAAATAAAATATTTTTAGATTTCAAGCCTATTTTAAACTTGCACGAGGGAACCTTCACTTTGGTGAGCTCACTTTTGGTTTTTGGGCTTCAGGAGATGAGAGCCTTGATAATCTGCTGGTTGTAGCTGAAAAACTGCTTAAAAGAGGAGGCTTAAAGCAGGAGTGGGTGCTCAGAGGTGTTTCTGTGTGGAAAAGATCCTAGGAAAGCCTCTGGGAAATGGGGAAGTTTGGGTTCAGGATGTGGCAATGTGGGCAGAATGAGAGAATTCCTGGTTGACACAGTGGTTGGGCAAGAACAGATGGAATATGCACGGGAATTGTGAGTGTTGCAGAGAGGGAGGCTAAATCAGGGTACCAGGGCTGGGGATAACATTTGCAGTTGGTGTGGCTGAGCATCTCCAGGTTCCTCCTGGAATTGTTATCCCACTTTTTCTGGAATTTCCCACTTTTCCTGGAGCATAGGGCAATTGAACATCAACTTTGTTCATCATTTCTTTGAAAACTGTGGGGAAAATTAAGTTCATTTTAGACAAGAGGCCCAGATGACAGTTCAATGAATGCTGGACATTTCTGACAGCTTTTTAATAAATTCAGAAGTGGACATGGTTCTGTCTCATACACCAACTGTTAAATCAATACATTCCAGTGGATTTATTCCATATTTCTTCTCTTTGAGGCTGGATATTTAGCAGGCTCTTGAAGACTAATTCAGACATGGAAATAATTACAGAAATATCAACTAATTTTTTTTTGTTTAATAGTTTTGGCAAGTTCATTACGTCAGTGTCAGCTGGCATGTAACTACCTGGTGTTTCACTCACATTTTTGGTAGGCTAGAGCTGCCTTGGATTACAGAAGGGGGCAGTGATGTTTCATTTCTTGGAATTAGAATCCCCACCTAACAAAGCCTTGGTTCTGTATAACATAGGAATAGAAAAGCCCAAGGTTTTCTCCTGCTGTTCTGCTTCCTCATGTTATAATTGTTCTTCCTACTTGTTTTTACTTGATTTTTTTCAAGGAAAAGGTTCCACCTCAGAGGGGGAGTGAAGGCAGTGGATGGCACAGAGTGCTCCTGCCCCCTGCCTGAGCCCTCTCTGGCTCAGAGGGCAAACTCTTGCCAATATTTCCAAGAGTATAAAAATATTCCTAACCTGTCACCTGCTTGTTTCACCCCACGGTGAGTTTGGCCTCAGCCTTCTGCCATTGCAGCTCATTAAGGGCTTTCTGTGAGCCCATTCATAACATTCTGCTTCCTGCTGGGGAGAGGGAATGAAATGAGGGATCACTGGAAAAATGAGCATATGCACAGAGCAGACAGGCTGCTATTCCAGGCACATCCTGCACCCTGGAGCTGTCAGACAGCAGGTTTGATGGGCTGGGTGTTTTTAGCTCACACGTGCAAGGCAATGTCAGCTCAGTTTCATGATGAAATCGCTGAGCTCCTGCTGCCCTCGGCGCATGGGAAGGACAGTGCTACAGAGGGAGCTCCCTGCAGGAAATGGCTCTTCATCCTTGGCTCTGCCTGACTTAAACTGGCAGCAAACGGGTTGGGTGAGAGGGGATCATCCCAGAAGCCATCCCAGCATCTCCTGGCTCTTCTGCTCTGGCCTTTCCCCAGCACAGAGCTGCCTGCAGACCTGCTCCCATCACACCAGCCCAAGCACGTTCTCCTTTCTGCATCACCTCCCAGCTTCCCTTTCTCCTTGCCCCGCAGGCGCCTTCCTCACTCACGCTGCTCCAGGAGGTGCTTCAGCTCTTCCCTGAGTTTTTCCCACTGAGACACCCCAAGAGAAACACGTTCTGTGGGAGCTGGGCAGTTCCTTTGATCATTATTTCACAGCAGGCTGTCTCCTCCTTTCCTGTTGCTGAGGTTTGCTCTTTATTCCTCCCTTCCAGCTTTTCTCAGTGCTTTTCCATATGTAAGGAACTATTGGAGTCTACAGTGAATACTTCAGACTTTTGCTTTTCTTTGAGTCCCACTGAAAGATTGGTGACAGGTGAACACCTTGAGCTACAAATACTCACTTTCCCCATGTGTTGATACATCTCCACTTCTATCTGTGTGGTTTTTTTTATCCTTTTCATTGTTCTTTGTACATAATCCAAGGGCTACATGGTCCCTTGGGAACGTTCTGAAGTATTTCTGTTATTGTTAAATAGAAACTGGGCCTTCCTGCTTGCTTGATGCCTTGCTGAAGAGCTCAGCCTTTTTGGACAGACTTCTGTCCTGCCATATTCAGTCTCTGCCCTTGGAGAAGTGGAAATATTCCTTAAAAGCCTCACGATTAATTAACCAAGTCTATTTTCAGAGAGCGAAAGCAAAATAGTTTCTGTGGTAAGTTTATTTCCAAACAATTATGCCAGATTTGATTAGATCGTGTACGTACAGTCCTGAGTGTAGTTCTGAGGTGAAAATGTTTATCAATAATAATTATTGTGCATAGAGTCCATTTCCAAAAGAATTTTCCTGACCAAAGATAATTTTAGAGCATTTCTCAAGTAACAAAAGGACATAGAATCTTCAACTTGTTACTAGAACACACTGGCAAGAAAACCAATTTAATCTTTATTTTTTTTTAGCTTCAATGCCCAAATAACTTATATTTTAATCAAACCACTCCTCCCAAGTGGCTTGCCACAGGATCAAGACTTCTGCTACAAGTACAGTTGCTCACAAATCTTAGTTCTTGATGCATCTCTTTAGGCTTTGGGAATATCTTTTTGGGAATATTTTGAGTGTGCCCTGACTTGTGATGAATACTCCCAGCAAAGTTTCCAGCTTTTCCTATTGAACTTGAGTGTGAATGATTTGGTTTGGAACAAGCAGTCCTGTTGCTGACAGACATAATTGCCGCAGTTTTCTCTTTGCAAATCCTGTGCTGTGTTCTGGTTTGCTGTGGTCTCACTGAGATCTCCCAGGGTCCTGCTGAAGACATTTCTCTCTTTCCACTGGAGCCTCCTGAGCTTCACCTCTCCCCCATGTCAGCCCTTGGCCTTTCAGGGGAGTTCCTGGAGTTAAGCAAACAGCCAAGAAGCAGCAAGAGGGGTGAGTGGTCACCCTGTGGCAGAAGTTTCAATTTTACTGTGAAAAAACCAATAGATACTCAAACAGCCTAAAAATCAGAAATACCTCTCTGAACTCCATAAGTTTTTAAGCCCTTGAGATTAAAGTGGGTTTTACGTGTTTAAACTTAACAGTATTACATCTGTAAGCCCAGGCTGGGAAATAATCATAATAATAAATATTAATCTCACAAGTCATAGTAGTTAAGAAAGGGTGCTGGAAGCTGTTACAGAATTTCAGGTGCTGCTGTTGGAAGTTGATGTTAAGGAAGTTGGTATCTGCTTTTGATGGATCAAGCAGCCACTCCACTTATTCAGGGATCAGCAGGGTTGCATTAAGTATTTGTGGCTGGTCTGCTTTCCCAAGGTCATTTTAATTAACCAAAATAACAGCAGGCCGTAGAATATTTGATCTGCAATACAGATAGCAGTGGGGATAAATGAGGAATAATTCTAAATGCACATGCCAGAGGTGCTGGTAATGGACAAGCAGTATCACAGTTTATTTTATACAGAGGTATGTGGGAAGCTGGCTGCCTTTAAAATAAATGAATTTATTTAGGCAATCAACCTCTGCTGCACAGTCAGTGGCCTGCAGGAGGCCCAATTGTAATGTGGCAATGGTAGCTCTTAAAATGGCTTTACAAATGTCTTGTTTTCTGTTTTCTGCTTGATTCCCTCGGTCAAATTGATGCTCTCTGGATGGGGGAAACAGGCACTGCAGTGTCAGGGAAAAGAGACTCCTGACTGAGGGCCAGGAAAGGATTTTGTGGGAATGGCAGCACATCCTTTCTGCCCCCAAAGCTTGGCTGTGCTTTCAGATGTGCACTGGTGCATTCTATACTGAAAAAATGAAATTGTTGATGGCTATAACTCTATGAAACTCACAGGACTCTGAGAGAGCCTTGGGAGTTTGCATTAATAGCACATACATTCAAATATCTGGATGTGAGAGCATTTAGGTTTTTGAATGTGTCAAAAATGGTCACTTGATAATGATTTTTACATGTTAATTTTATGAAGGGAGTTGAACTCTCTGTAACTCCAAACAAAGAATGATTTCAGAGTTGTTTGTAGGCAGATTAATAGGAATGGTATCTGAAAGTGCTGCAGTTGAACCAAATCCTGTCAGGCACAAACTGAATTAATCTGAGATATTCATAATCCCACTGAATGTCTGTTCTAGCATTAAACACATCAGGATGGTGCTCCCAGGTGTTCCTTGCACCATAGCAGGACTGACTGGCTGAACAGAAGAAATGAGAATGCCTGTTTGAGTCCATTTCCCAGAATATGTGCTTAAACACTCCTGCTCGTGTGTGCACATCTCAAGGTTTCCTGTAGCATAGTAGAGTTTTGTTTGGTACTCACAGAGCTTGTGCTACAATCTCACTCCCACTGCCACACTATTCCTGGCTTCCTGGAAATGCTGGGTTCAAAGCCCATCTCTCCTACTTAGATCCACACACCCCCTTGCTTTATTTAGGACTGAATCTGGCACTAGGGGAACAGTTCCTCTTGCCTCCCTCTTCACACGTTTTCTGAACTACCTCTAAGTGGGGGATACATCTCGAAATAAAGGTCACAGAACACTGGGTGAGGCAGGAGGCTTCTGTCAGTTATTTTGGTGTGGATGGATCATTAATTAATGAGTTGAGCCTGCTCAAATAAGTAACAGTAAATGTTTTCATCAGCTGTCAGTGTCACACGTCATTATATAACCTGACAACGTTAAAAAAAAAGTTGGAAATTATCTAAAGTATTTTAGTTCATCATAGATTTAGCATTTATCTTTCTCTGAAGTGGAAAGTGTCCTGAGGGGCTCCACAGGCACATCCCCACTGCTCCAGCAGTGCAGGGCTACAGGACAGGGAGCTCTTGGCTCATGCAAAGGTCAGCTGGATTTTGTCCATTCCCTTTCTAAAGGTCTGGAGAGGCTGGAGGAGAGCTGGTCACATGCACGGTCACTTGGTGCAGGATGGCTGAACTCTGCTCCCCATTGTCACCTGCTACAGTCCCTCTGCTGTGACTGCAAACCTGGAACAGGCAAAGCAGGTCCTTTTGTGCAGAGCAAAAGGGACAGTGCCCCCTTTGCCAGCCCCTTGGTGACAGCAGCACATTGAGTGTCTCACACTGAGTCAGAAGCTTTGCTTACAGTCAGAAATCTGAATCAGTGATGCTGTTGTGGACAAAAATACCACCTGAAATGCACTTTGCTGCTTAGCTGTTGGGTTTTAGGTGTGGAAAGGTTACAGGTAAGATACAGACAGCCCTGGCTGAAGTTGATTTCTGTGGATGATCGATTGGATCTGTGGGGGACCACACTCCTTCCTTCCTTATTAACACACAGAGAAACTCCTTCCTCACTGAACCCAAATGCCAAACAATTCCTTGGAGCTTGACCGCAGAACCTAACATTGAAGTGGCTTTAAAGACCAGGGGGATTTGGGAGCAATGCCTTAAGAGCCCAAAACTTGTTCCTAAACAGTTCCCTGAGTTTCCCTGGAGGGGTGTCAGAGGAAAGGGCCCAGCTGCTGCTGCTGCCAGGGATCAGGATGAGGTACTGGGGCCAAGCTCTTTGCCAGAGTAGGAGTGAGACACTGCTGCTTTGGGCCGCCATGTGCCTTGATGAGATTGCTGATCCTACCAAGATCAGTGCTGATTAATTGCCAATATTTGTTCCAGGAAGTCCCTTTCTCTCTTTCCCTTTGGTTCCCCCAGAAAAGGCCACTTCCTTGCACTGTGTTCTTTAAACCATGGTTACAGTGTGCTCTTACTGGGATTTCTCACCCTGTGCTTATAAACTGGCAGATAATTTAGAGCTGCTTTTCATGTAGGAATGATGTTTGCCCCTGGAATGTTTAGAGCAATTCCCAGCTTTGCCTTATGGGTGTTTGTGCTCATCCCTTATCACTCTGCCATCAGTGCTAGGATGCTTTAAAATCCCCACTTCAGGAGTGAGTCAGACTCTTCACATTATTCATCTATTTTCTGCTGCTCTAACCACAGCCCTTAAACACATCGTTCAAAAGCAGCACTGGGTTGTGGAGGCATTTGATTACTTATTTTGTTATTTAGCACACCAGTGCTTCACAGGCTCACTTAGGTCCATCTGGAAGACACCATAACAGCTCAGGACATGAAGATGTTGGGTTTACACCTTGTCCCTCCCCGGTGCACACACAAGAGTTTGATTTCTGCATGAAATGTTGCATTTGCTTTGAACCTGCTTGGTAGATCTTTCTCTGTTTGTGTCAGTGTCACCAGCCATGGGTTTGCTGTACTGTGAGCTGAGTGTGAAAGGCTACAGGAAGGCACTGCCACTGCATTATTAGAGGGAAAAATAGATTTTTGACGTTAAGCTACTGTAGCTTTAAGATTTTTTTGGATGCCTCCTCCAGATTTAGAGGTTTCCCACTATTTCAGTGGTTGATTTAGTAATGAAGTTGGATTAGGAACTTGTCTTTTTATTTTTTTGTTTATAGTTGTGGTTTGTAAGAAAAAGGTGATTTTTCTGGCTGGTGGGAGTTTTACATCTGTTTTAAGTACAACTGAAATTTTGCCAGTGCTGTTCCATGAGTTCCAACATGAGATTGCAAAGGGGTGTTGCTCAGTTCATATTCTGTCATTCTGGTGGCATGCAAATCTTGGTCAATTGATATAAAACACACACTGAGCTGTAATCATGAGTGGGCACACAAGACCTGACTCCCCTACTCCTTCTCCTCTGGTTGGAAAACTAATAAAAAATGTGGTTTCTTAATTGGTTATAGCAAATATTTTTTCAAAGCAACAGTTTGGGTTTCATTACTTCCATCAAGCTATATACAAGTTAGTTCTTCACAGATTTGGTTTTTTTAGTAAGTAACAATATTAAACTTCAGGAAACTGAAGTTTCTGGCAAATTAGGAGAGGAGTTGCATACAATGAGAAAATATTCAGAGATCAGTTCTATGATTCTTTTCACTTGCTCTTGAAAAAAAGGTGCCAACTTTTCTGTGAGGGAAGGAGATTTATGTGAAATGGAGGTAATTGTGTCTTTGACCTATGGACTGGATTCCTTAATCTGGGCTTGTGAATTGCAAAAGTTGAATTCCTTTTGAAACCTAGTTAGCAAATATCTCTGGAGGATAAAACAGCATGAAATGGAGCCCTGGTTTTATTGCAGAGGCTGCTGCAAGGGTGACTTTGTTTCATGTAATTGCTTGGGGACCTCTGTCTGATCTCTTCACTTGAAGTTGCTACTGCAGGCTTTAATTGAGTAAGGCTCCTCTTGAAGTGGAAATAGTTTACATTGGGAGATTCATTCCTACAACTGAATATCTTGGCCTTTGTCTCAGAGAAAAATTAATTTTGCACCTCTGCATTCAGCACTGCTGACAGCAGCACTTGCTGCTGCCCATCCAGCCTGGAATTCTCAGCACCTCCAGGATAAACTCCCCATTCCAGGTGGTTCAATTGTGGTGCTGAGCTCTTTGTCTCTTTCTAAAATACTCCACAGCAATGGTGTGGGCAGCCCAGATCTCAAATCCAAGGAAACAGGATTGGCAGCCTTTTAAAAAAAAAAGCAGGATAGAACACAACTTCACTTGTTTTCTTGCTTTCCAGTTTGGGTTGTTTCATGAGTGTATTACTAATTCTTTTAAAACTCAGGATTATCATGGAATGTCTGGGAAGCCAGGTAAAAATAAGTGACAATTCCTTGCTTGAAGTAACATTTCAGCTCGCAGATGGCAGTTCCAGGATTGGCTCCAGACTTAGAAACAAGGGAGAAATCTGAAGTTTTTGGGGTTGGTTTTTAGAAACCAGAAATCCATTTGGAAGGGAACAGGCAGAATAAAGGGCAGATAAGGCAAAATAATGCCTACAAATACCAGCTTATCTTGTGCATGTCCTAAAGCCCAGCCTAGTGTGTGAGACCAGGGCAGCAAGGGAGAATGCAGGGTGCTCTTATCAATAAATGTTATCAGGATAGAAATCTTGGAGGGATCCTGTGCTGAAAGGGAGTCTTGGCATGAATGAAGGAATCTGTTTAGGTTTAGAAACTGAGAGCCTTTTTGGCCTCTAGTGTCAATCTTCTTTAAGAAAGAGCTGTACAATGCTGCTGCTGCCAGTTTCCATCTCTGCTGATGCTAAATGTAGCAGTCTCAAGGATTGGCTGCTGCTGGTAAAAATGCTTTTTTGCTGAAAGAAACACCTTGGGAGTGATGAGACAAAAGGGGGATTGTTTTAAAATTCCTTGAACCCTTCTATAGATGAGAAAACACAGAACAGTTTGGTTGCAGGTGGCAGTGATCCTCTGCATCCTTGGACTCTGAAGCAGGTTCAGTCACGGTTCTGTTCAGTACCCAAAAGCAAGGAAAGACAAGGAACCCAGTGAGAAAACCTATTTATCATTTGTCTATCTGCCTCCTGTTGCAGGGGCGAAGTAGCTGGTGCTGGTCACAGAGCTTTTCTTAGACACTTGTAAATTTTCTGAAGCAGTCTTGTAGTTCTGGAGAGTCACTGCTGATCTTGGATCTTCTTTCCAACCCTATTTGTGTTTTGCACCCTGGCTGTTAATGCAAACACACAGCCTGGTTTAAAATATAAATTACACGGACCAAACTGAATTGAATTTCACATGATTTGATGTTGCAGGGTTTGATTTCCTGGGGGGTTTTTTGGAGGCTTGACCTGCCTTTGTACACTCATGTCCATCTTCCAGAAGGTTGTCTAGGTGAGCAGTTACTTAACCTCTCTTGGAAAATGTGCACATTTATCACAGAGTGTTGTGCTGCCTTTCATCATATGGCTGCTGCAAGTTTGGGTGATGTCATAGGCTTGAGTCTTCAGGCAGATTTCTTTAGTGACCTACCTTGGGTTTAATTTAAATAGACTTTGTCTTCAAGGCATTTACATTCCCTTGGGATTTGTCAGGATGATGACAAAGTATTAATGCATTTCTTTTCATGATATCTGCAGTTTGAATTAGCTAGATAAATAGAAATGCTATCTGCAAATTGAGATGAAATCCTCTCTGAGTTATACAAAAGGTATTTAAGTGGAGAGATCATGCAATGGGTGTTTTAGCTGGTCCCTTTGATCACACTGACATTCAATATATCCAATGTTTCTCATTTTCTTTGGGAACATGGGGTGCCATTTCCTCCATCCTAGTATGGAGCACTGAAAGAGAAAAGGTTGTTCTGAGTGCCTGGCACATGCTGGAGCATTTTTGTCAAGGCAGAACCGATTAAAAGCCATTAATGATTAATGTCTGATTTGCACATTCAGCATTCATTGTTGGAGCTGAAACCTCTCCTATTTGACTTCGACCTGATGGAATATTCTCCAGGAACGTCAGGCAAAATTACTTCAGTCCTTTTTCTCCAGTGAAAGATTTTAAAGGAAGAAAGGTTTTCCAGCTGCTAAAAAATGGAGACCACCTATCTTTGATCAGGTTTCTTTAGGCTAGCAGTGTTTTAGAAGGAAAGGCTGGGGGTTTAAAAGGCAAAATTATCAAACCTCAGTTTAAAGAAAAACAACTTTTAAAATAATAATTTTTCTCCCTAATTGTCCTTTTTAATATACATAATAATTTGTAGCAAACACTTTAATAATCTGAAGGTTATTCAGAAAACAAGGCATTACTTTTTAAACCTGAAAAAAGAATCATGGCCAGAGGACAGAGCCCTTGATTGCATTCAGAAAGCTGAATGGAATTCTCCCCACAGTCTCTCAGGCACTTTCAGATTTCTTGCAGTTTTGCTGAATGCCTTGATCTGATTCTCAGATTGCCCAAAATCACAGTCCTGAGCTGGATGGGAAGGAAGGTGTGGCCACAGTGGTGCAAAGGGAGAAAGAAGCAGCTTTGATTCTGTTCAGAAAACAGGGACAATCAAACCAGTACTGGCATGGCTTGATCAGAACTGTTACAGCTCACATCATATCTTTTGGCCCTAAGCTGGTCTTAAGTCTTGGTTTACATGGCATTAAAATAAAATAAAAAGGAATCAATATCAGGCTGCATAACATCTCTATCTTTGTACATTGTTTATCTGTTTTATGTTACCCACACAGTGGGGAAAAGGAAAAATGTGACAGGTTAATTGTGTAAAATTTCCTAAAATTTTAATTCTATTTAGAAATTGTACTTCACTAGGCATTTGAAATATTTCATTTTCTTGTTATGTTTCTTTTCCCCCAATGCACATTTTTTCTTTTCCCTTCCTTAAACTCTTGGTGAATCCTATTCCAAAAATAATTCTCCAGCGATGATTTCTTTCAGGAGCACTTCTGTTTTCAGCCTATAGAAATAATTTTATCTTCTTGCTGTTACGGCAGTGACAGATGATATTTTCTTTTTCTCTACATTTAGACACCTTATATTACCCAGCTCACTGAGGTAAAAAAGACCCTTCACATATTGAAGCTCCAAAACCCTTGATGTGCTCAGAAAAGCCACTACATTATTTACTGCCATTTCCCCCTCATTTTTTATCATTACAACTGTAATCACTTTTTTTCCCCCAGGTTGTTTCTGAAACCTAAAAGAAAGGAAAAATGGTCTGCTTTGCTTGAGACCAGGAGTGTTCTCTAATGAATTTTTGTATTGGAAGTGCTGTGCTTGGATTGCTCCTGCATGAGAACAGCTGAGCTGTATGTATAATGTATCAGAAGGGATAAACAATGCACATTTGAAATTATATCCTCATATTGCTCAGGATGGGACTCCCTCAGTGTTAAAAACGAGGTCCTTTTCTGTTAAAGTTAAAAGGTTTTTAATAAAAAAAA
>JAHLSL010000010.1:5358014-5419132 GCA_025920805.1 Petroica traversi
CTTTTCTGTTAAAGTTAAAAGGTTTTTAATAAAAAAAATCAACAAGAAAAGACAAAGACAGAGTAAAGGAATTACAGCGTCCCTGGACGCCGGGTGCATTTGGCACAGAGCCAGAACACACCTCTCCCAGATAGAAATACTCTTTAAATACTTTTTTACTTTTACAACTTGTTGCGTAATTCAAATGAAGTTCTTTTGAAGAATTAAGTTAGCCCTTTATCAATTTCCGGCAGAGGAGTCTCTTATCTAGGAGTATCTTGACAGAACTAGAAGTTTACATAGTCCTTGGCAGAGGAGTCTCTTATCTTGGTAGGAGTAGATCGCCTTGCTTGAGGGGGGGGCTTGTGAGTAATGTTAGTTATTTCTCAACTATTAAGTGAAACTAGAATGGCTACATTTCTACACAAACGCTGCTTCTACAAGGATTAATATTATATACATAGTATTCATTATTTGCGAAAAACCAACACTATAATATGCATTTATAACACTCAGCAAAAGAATTTGTGGAATGGGAGGTGGAGAGACCTCATCATTATGGCAGTTAAAGGGTTTTTCTTTGTACGTGCACACACGAGTTATTTATTTAAAATTCCTTGTATAATTGCATTTGTTGGGTACCAAAGTTGGGATTTTTCCCTTTTCTAGCCACTGTCCCCAGTTGTTGTTTTGTTTGTGGGCCTTGAGGTGAGGGGTCCCAGTCCTCAGCACCGTGAGGGTGACAAGGACACACAAACTGTCTCAGCATCCCACACCACATCAGCCAGTTAGGTTTTGCTGCCAAATGCCAAGGAAATCCTTTTTCCCCACAAATCAATGTGCACAAGAGCGCTAAGTGTTTATTTTTTTTTAGGCTTCCCTCAGGGCACGGCGCCATTTTGTCCCCGTGCTGAGGCTGAGGGGCTGTCGGAGCCCGCCCAGCGCCGGCTCCCTCACGGAGCCCGCAGCCCCAGCTGCTTGCCCAAACGCTTTTTTGGCTGCTTGTACTGCAAATATTTTGGGAATTGAGCTCGATCCTTGCACCACCAGAAGCCTTGGAGCCTGGGCTGTATTTTTTCCCCTTAGAGTTGCAGTGAAAGCAGGGTGGGCGTGCTCCCTTGAGGGGCAATCAATGTCTGCCGGGCCGTGTCAGGTGAGCTGGGGCTTCCCCGTCGTGGTGTTTGAGAACGTGTTTCCTTCTCTTGTCATAGAACTTAAAATATCAATCTTTATTTTAACCCCCTGAGCCCACTTAGTCCTCTGAGGGGGTTTGTGTAAAAATAACAAGAAAACCCCAAAAGAATATGGATGTGACTTGTACACTCAGAAGAGCACTGGTAGATATGGAGGGATTTTAGACTAAATTGTCTTTAGCAAATCTAGAAGTATTGAATAGAAAAGATAATGTGTTTCTATGTTTCCTTAAGTTGTTGTTTATTATCCTCCAGATCGCAATGTTCGTGGGGTCCTTTGGCACGGCTGGGTGGGTTGTGCTGGTCAGCACTTTCAGTATTAATATTTTTGGTAAGAAAGAAGGGAAATGCAGCACTTTGGTGAGGCATTTGGACCCTCAGCAGAGTTGTCCGTGGAGGTTTTGTCTCCCTTCCTTGCACACTCGTTTGCTCCTGGGATTTGTGCATTCCTCAGGTATCTGGCTGGTTTTGCTCTCCTGGGTTTTACAAAGCTTTATTGGCATCACTGTGTGAGATCCTATGACTCTGTTTAAACTTGTCCTCCTTTGTGGCTAATGTTAGTGCTGCTTCTAACCAGCTGTACAACTTCCAACCTGAATGACCCTTCTTTTGTTTAAAAACAAAAATAAAAGAGTCAGAGGTGTGTTTTATCTTCTGCTCTGTGATTGGGAGAGAAAAAGTAATCGCTTGTGGCCCTGATCATGACAGAACTATCTGAAGGTATTGCCAATTCTGCTTTCAACTCTTACCCTCTGAAATTCTTTCTTTCATGTACTGGGTAAAGCACTGAGTTCTTGTTTGTGGCATAGTGATATTGATAAAACCTTGTTTTGTTCATTTACAGTGCTCTTGACTCAAGGTAACCTTGACATTCACTTCTGGGACTTGACTGATTTCTAAAGTTAAATGGCTTTGTTAATTAACCAACAATTTAGGCTTCTTTACCAAAATCAGGGAAATCTGCCTTTTTGCTGTTGGGAGCTCTAAAATGAGAGTGACCCAATTGCTGTTTCCCTGAACTAATTTAGAAAGAGGACTTGAAATGCTGTGGGGCAAACTTGGGTTTATTGCGGTATTTTATGTATTCCATTAACTTCTTCAGTTGTCGTAGCAATGCAGAGGCAAAATGATAGCAAGCCTTGAATTAGTGTTCATGTTTCAAATAAGACAAATACCATCTTTTAAAAGATAAGTATGGTTGCTACTTAGCACAAGCCCAACTCTGATATGCTTCAGGGATTCCTTTGAATTCCTGCTCCTGAAAATGAAAGAATCACTCTGTGTGGCAGATGCAGAGGGAATTTCCTGTGTGCAAAGAAAAGAAAAACAACCCACCTTAATTAATCTTCCCGCTGAAAAGAAATCTGCAGGGAGTCAGAGGAGCTTCTCTGCAGTTGCCAGCTGTGGAATTTGAATTTTGGGCGTTTATTCACAGAAATCATCGGGGGTTTGTGGCATTTTTTGTGTGGCCTCTCCCCTGCTCCCCACCCATTTAATTAGCATCATGTTTATGGTTTTAAACTGGTATGATTCCACCCTGAATTCCCACCTGTGTGGATGGAACAGAACGTGAGCAGTTGGAGGTTTAGGGTTAGTCAGACGGGATGGTTTGTTATGCTCTCTAAATATACTTAGATTTATTCTTTTTTTTCTACTTTATTTCATTTTGGGGAGTGAGTATGAGAATGGAAAGTGTCATAAAATCAGGTGAGGGAGATGTATGAGATCCTGTCAGTAACATTTTTGCCTTCTTCTGTTGGAACTATTGAAAGTTACTCACCAGCTCTGTGCAGTAGTTATTGGTACTTATGTAGGCTGGCATCTACCAGCAAACTGGCATATTAAACTGTTACTATTAACTAATGGTAGCAAAAAGAGGCATCATTAGCTGGTGGATGGCAGATGGGGATTGTTTCAAATTTGCTAACCTGGTAGAGATACAAAATGAAATTCTGACCACCCAAGGTCAACAGTAAATCACTTACTAATCTTAAAACAGCATTTGACCCAAATTTATTAAATAATTTTTTCAAGCCTGTGGAAGTAAATGACATTTTGAGATCAGCCTGCCCTGGTGATTATTTGATTTCATGGGAAATAAAAGACCTGAGACTTATGAAATGTTTGTTTTTTTCTTTCTAGTGGAACAATGAATGTTAACTCAAGAAATGTGAATTGTTTTTGATTTCCTGTGGAAAAGCTTTAGACATCTAACCTCAGGATAGAAGAAAAAGCATTGCGACACAGCAGCATTAGGAGGAATGATAAAATGAGGGTTTTCAGCATGTGCCCTTCCTAAATGTGGTCAGGTGAGTAGAAAGTAATACAGTTAAAATGTTGGTGCCATGCCTAAACCTCTGGCTTGCCTTATTACAAGTGCCTGATGTCAAAGATCAAGCCAAGACAGCAGGGACCCTGCAGGTCAGTCTGTACCTCACTGGGAGGAAAGCTCTGTTCATCCTGAAATGTGGCAGGGAACAGTGAGGGGACACTCACTGCATACAGGGAAATCTTGGCTCAAAGTGACCCGTGGCCTTCTGTTAAAAATGAACAGGAAAAATAAGTTCAAACCATCCAAAGCACAAGTGATGCTGATTAAGAAAACACCTCTGCATGGAAAAAGGTGTTATTCAAAAATTTAACCTAGCAGAAAAAGTCTGCAGTTAAAATTACCTTAAATTGTGCAGCTGTAATAAAGTTCCAAGTGTCAAATTAGCATTTCTGTTTTATTTCCAATTCTAGTTCTTGTATTTTACATTATAACTGCATGAAGGTGCTATTAAGAAAAGCAGAGCCCAGATGTTGCTGCTGATTGTATTGTTTATTATTGTGCAGAAGGAAATAACACCTGACTTATGATAGAAAGCACTGTGGGGATAAATGCAATCACCAGAACTGGATTTAACTGATGTACAAGTGAGATGCATTTTCCCTTTCCCTAACCCTTCTATTCCCTAAATCCCCTGTAAGGCTTCTAGTGCAATTTCCTGCAGTCTCTGTACACCCCAACTTTCCTCAAGTCTGAGAGAGATTTATAGTTATGTTACTTTTATCACTCAGAGCATCATAAAAACTGTCTCCCAGCAAGAAAACAAAGATTGCTGGGTCTCAAAGAAAAGCAAATGCTCTGAGCACAGTTCCAGGTATACGCTCAGAAGCTGTGGATTCCCAGAACTGCTTCTCTATTGTGGACTGTGTTGTCTCTTAGAATCACAGAATTCTTTAAATTTTAAAGATTTCTACATGCCTCTAGTCCAAGTCTGTGCTTAAATCAGGGCCAGCTTTCAGTTCAGTCACTCACTTTGCTCAGGGCTTTGTCCAGCAGAATTTAAGGGAATCCCATGGCTTATGAGGGCCCCTGTCTGTTTCACAAGCCTTATCTCCCTCTCATTAGAATTTCCTGTACCCCAGCCTTGCTTTTACCTTGCTGATAAACACTGTCTTGCCTTTACAGACAGGACAAAAGATTCTCCATCCCCCTCTCTGGTGACTCACTGGTGTAGTTCAGCACAAGATCCCTTACACTCATCTCTATTTATACATTGCCTGACATGTATGATGCAAATGGGATAAATATAGGTAATTTCTGGCTCTTGATGGAGACCTGATATGATGGCAATCAACCTGGAGCGTCTGCTTTCCATTTTGTTTGTCCTAGGCACAGCCTAACAGCCTCTTCTGAGCCTGCTCGTAATGCTTTTAATCACCATGCACTTTCAGGGAGTTCAAAAAGTGGCCCTGCTCTGAGAATCACCATTCGTTGTTAATCTAAAGCATCTCTAAAGGCAGCTACCATTCCTGTGTGCTTATCACAGGCAAGCTCCTGTTGTGTGCCAGGGAGAGCTTCTGGCACAGCTGAGCTTTCTCTTGTGGATAAACACCTGCATCATACTGCTGCCCCCAGCAGTGCTAATTGGTCGTTCATTCTGCTTGGCTAAGGGTGTGCACTGCAGGCTCTGAAACGCGTGCTGCACCCTCTTCTCTGATGGCCCCTTAGGAAAAAAAAAAATCCTTTAAAAGCCTGTGATCCTTTTTCCTCATTTTTGCCTGTTGGAGGTGGTGTTCCAAACACAGGTTGGTGTATGGTGTGTGAGGCTGTTGTGTGAGGACACACAGGGCCTGCTCTGTGCAGCCATGAGAGCAGAGTCGCCTGGCTTGTGAGTCCCTGGCTGTAATTCATGTCCCTGTAGTATGGCAGAGGGAAAAGATGGCACTGGGGTGACTCCAGCAGCAATTCCCAATAAACTGGTGGTGCTGACACATTTCTGTGAGTGACTGTGGCTGTTGGATTGCAGATCACCCCAACTGGGAAACCAGGATTGTTTGAGTTTGTTAAACACAGCCAAGTGTTGTGATGAAGTTTAATATTGAATGACACCACCTGCTTAGTTCATAGGTTCATGTGTGGGTCAGTTCCTTCTTTTCTCCCATTATTCAGTTACCTGAGGATAATCCAGGGTTTTACACAGCCCAGGGTCTTGGACAACTTGGGTTCATGAGCTGTAGTGCGAAATACAGGGCTGTGGAGGCACTTGGAGATTTATTGGAGCTTGCAGCTAGTCCCAAACGACTTTGTTTAAAAATATATTTAAAAGATAAAAAAGAGTAAGTTTTTCCCATTCCATGAACCACAAGGGACTTGAGTTCTTTCCTCTTTTGCTTTAGGTAAAAAATTGCATTTACTTTGGATTTTTTCCTAGAAAAAACTAAAGAAAGAGCCTTCACTAAAAAATAGTGTTGTGGTGAGAGAGAGGAAAGATTTAGCTTCAAGTCTCTAATGTAATAACTTAAATCTGGGTTTGAGGTGATTTTCACTTTAATGATTAATGGTCACTTGGCTACTTTGGGGTGTAAATATTTTTCTTTTCATCGTCAAATTTCATTTGATACCTAAGGACATAATTTTAAAAAGTAGCAATATGCTGGTGAGAAAGGTTTCAGATTTAAGTAACTGCTGTTTTTATTTTTTCTTTTGATAAAATAGCACATGAATTGGTGGGGGGAAAGAACCCCTAATGTATGTGATATCTCACTGGAGAAAATCAGGGCTGCAAGTCCCAACGCTGACTTCCAGGAGAAGGTGTATCCAAGAAAGGAAAAATAGCACTTAAATTGCTTTGGAAAGTCAATTTTCTCTATGGTAAAATTGTTAAGTGCATTTTGTTTTACAGGATCTATGAATATTTCGATTTTTCATGTTGATTTGGAATGCAAATAGATACTGAGTTATCAGAATTTGCCAGTGGGCAAAAAAATCTGAATTTCAATCAATTTTGCTAAGTACCCAGCAATGAAAGGTTTCTTAGAAGCTTTGTTCAATATTTTTCATTGTACATGTGCAAGGAAATGTGATCTTGAGGCTTAGAGATCATCAAGTAATTAGTTTGGGTTTTATCCCTGTGAAAACTTCAGAAGAATCCAAAATGTTACAGAGCATAGATTTGTTTTATAAACAAACTTTTTACTATGTTTTCCATGAGGGTCTTGTTTCTTCTTGGTGAAATTAACCTTTTTTTTTCCTTTCAAAAAGAAATGGGCTGGATTTGCCTGTGCTGGGCCTGTCCTGGAGCAGCTGCACACTGAAACCCAGAGCTGCTCTTGCACGCCTTCAGCAGCTGAGCAATATTTATGTATTTAAAGTGAAACCTTTTGCTCCCCAGGGGCTCTGGTTCTGCTCAGTGCCTGGGTTTTATAGGAGTAAATCTTGGCTTTCTGCCTAAAACTCGGTGCTTTATTTCTGTGGGCTTTTTGTGAAGAATTGTGACATTTTGGATAGAAAATGGAGATGGAGTTTGGATGTCTCCAGTTATCAAGCCCTACAATACACCATGGCTTTTTTCCCTTGTTGAGCTGCTAGGATCCAGTTCTGGAGAAAAATCCTGAGGTGATGTGCCAGCTGTGCAGTGAAGTGGGATGGTGAACAGCTCGCACAGAGAAATGCAGCAAGCCCTAAACAAACAAATCCAGTTTTGCACCCAACAAGAGGTGGCATTGGAAATGCTTCTCTCAGAGGAATGTTAATATGAAATTCTATTTCTTTTCCCTGTTACTGGGACTTTCTCCATCCTGTCTGTAGAATCGTGGAGTAGTGATGGAAGCACTTTCTTCCCACACCTTCTGAAAGCTCTGAATTGTTACTCTGGCGAGATGAGAGAGGAGCACTAGAAGCGGCACCACTCACCCATATCTTCTCAGCTGAAGGTTTGCTGTGTAAATAAGTGACTGGTTTCAAACTCTGATTTTTATCTGCCTAGAAAAATGTCCCTCCCTCCTTCATTCTCTGGTCTTCAATGAGAGGTGTATTTGTAGTTTATGTAAGTTGTGCAAGGGCCCATTGTTTTGTCATAGTGGTAAAACATGACAGTGAAAATGGATCTTTTGCATCTTCTTTTTCTTGTCTCTGCCGTGTTCACTCTATGCTGGGTGATGTTTTGGTGCCTCCACACTGCCTTGAAACCAACACCTTCTAGTCTGCTTTTATTTCTGCTTCTCTGTCTCACAGCATCTGATTTTTTTCCCCTTTATTTCCTCCTTTTCTTTCTTGAATTGAATTAGGATCTTTAAGCATTTATGTTGCCACTTTCTTTAATAAGCAGCTTTTAGCTTTTCACACTTAGTCTTGTACACAATTACTGTCTAGCACTTAAGTGCAACTGTGTGTGTGCATTAGAAATGCCCAAAATAAGCAAAGGAAAAAAGAGAGATGACACAATTGCTGCTTTGATAAAGCAGATTCACTATTTAAAATGTCTTAGCACCTCAGCCAGACTTACAGTGTGGTTTCCTACAACTCCCTGCTGGTGTTCTGCCAAGAGATTATCTTGAATTCTGAATTACCTCAAACCTGTTGTTACTGCTCTTATCATTAGAACAGAACATCTTACAGGTGGTTGCTGATATGGCTGTTTTAGAAGACTGGTGCTACTATAGGATATATTTGTCTTCAATATAAAGTATTGAGAAACATGCATGAACTGCTTCCCATATGGATATGAGTGATAAAGTGACATTTGTGGCTCTGCCTGGATAGGCAAGTGTAAAGCAGGAAGGATGTAAATGCAGATGAATTTGTTTACACACATTCTGGTTTATCCTCCAGAAGGTAAAATGTTGTGTGTGCTTTTCTAAATCCTTTTCCACGTGCATGTCTTTATATCCACATTAATAGGCACTCACATAAATCAAGATGCTGTAAATGAGGGAAAGAACTGTTTTTGTCTTGTTTGGGATGTTCCAAATCACTGTGGTCAGGAGCTAATCCCAGCAGTGGGCTGCCTCCTCCCTCAGAGGAGAATTTGTCAGCTGAGTCATCCTTTTGGGCACACTTGGTGAGCCCTTTCCTTGCCCTTTTCTGACTGACCAGAACCAGGAGTTGGAAGCTTTGTACTCACCAAGGGACTTGCAGGTAGGAGCACTTTTATAGAAGAGAGAATGTGTATGGGAGTAAAACTGAGCTGTTAAATCCCATTGATCCATACAGAATGGAAAAGAAAAATAAATCAGGGATTAATTGCAGCTTTTTGCCATTTAGGTGAAAACCCAGATAATGATAAAGACACAATAAGACTTTGAGTTTTCTTGGTTTAATTTGAACATTCAGTAGAACTTGGTAGAAATTCCTCATTGTTAGGTTTTTAAAAATTTAATTAGAATAGTCACAAATTGTATATAAGCACTTTCTTCAATACACACAGTCCTTTCCCAATCAGTGGAGGATTAAAAATGAAAGTTGTTACTGAGAGGTGAAATTAGAGTATTTGTGTCATTGTTATCCTTTCATGTTTTGCCTTTTTATCTCCTTTACTATTATTCTATCTTTAATCCTCCTTAATTCACTCTTCAAGGCAGAGGGAATGGCTTATAAAATGATGATGAAGGCACGAATGGAGTAATTGTGTCTTTTTGTTCCAAGTCTCACATCAGTGTTGCAGAAGGGCTATGAAACATTTTGTTTAAGAGCTGAGTACCTCAGTGATTTGTTGGTTTGGCAGTGGTGTGTGAGATTGTGCAGGTCAGCCCTGCACTCCTGTGACCCCTTTTGTCCTCTGTTCTGCTTCCCTGACATCCACTCATGGACCTGAAATTGTGTTTTAACAGGTAGAATTTACTGAAACAGTATCAGTTCCCCTTCCTATCTTCCCTTATAATTCCTTATGAGCTGAGTTTACCCTCTTCCTTACACTACCACATTTAACTCAGTGATGAAAACACCACAAGGAAATTTCAAATACATGACAAATAATTTTTTTCTCAAAAAAATCATCCCATAAATCTGCCATTCACTGTATCCAGCAGTCCTAGGACAAGGAAATGCAGAAGCTGTAGGCTGTGACTATGGGGCAGGGAAGGACTAAACACAAGTTGTGTTTATATGTGCCAAGGGAGCAGGGAGTAAGTGGTAAATTCTATGTTTTGGCTGCAGGGGCATGGAGACTGTAACTTGTCTATTTCCAGAATTTGTGACCAGCATCTGAAGCTTGAGAGTGCCATTGGCAGTGGATATCTGACAGTAAGTGGCTGAAAGTAGCCAGGAGATGAGGATTTCAGAGATTTTCTTTCACAGCATCAATCAAAGGCTTTTAAAGGATAAGGATCGTAAAGAGATGTGAAGTGAGATATGAAAGAATGCTAGTTGTAAAAACCCACCAAATGATACTTATCAGCTGTATTTGGATTAGCCTGAGACCATCAAGAGTTACTTTTCTAAGGCAGCATCTCAGAAAAAACCCCTTTGGTTTTTTACTCCTATGTTCAAACACAATTTCTGTCATCATCTCAGAGACTGGTAGGAATGGCCCACTTGATTGTGCTAATGACAAGCTCTTGATGGATGTGCCTTCTGTAATTTGTGATGCTGTTTTGGCATGAAGGAGGGCTTAAGGCCAATTTAATAATTCATGAGTGTAAAATCCATGCCACTACAATGCTGGTGCTGTCAACAGCTCCTCACAGCAGAGCTGCTGTTTGGGTGTGATACAAACTGAATAAACCTGTCAGATGTGCTCCTGCTCATCCCTCATTTCCTATGGACACCAAGGAAGGGGAGCCCCAGACATTCCCAGGTGTGTGGGAGTTGTGGAGCTTTGACACAAGCACACAGATGAATTCTTCCTTTCAGGGCGCTGTTTTCCAAGGGCACAGCTTGACCTTTGCTGAGAGCCAGAGTCAGGTCTCAGCACTTTGTCCTACTGGTGGAAGTTGAGCTGCTCTGTTCTATTCGTGCCTGAAGTCAAAGCTTTATGGAGCAGTTTAGTATTCAAGTACCTGTGACTAATTTGCAGTCTCACTTCCTATCATCCTGCACCCAAGACAAGAATAAGTGCTTGTCTCACAGCAGGATCTTGTCTCCTCTTGGAATCATAGAGAATTTGTTTTGTTGCTGCATTATCAAATATCATCAGTAATTTTTGTCTCTCAGCTGTTATCCCAGTGATCATTTCTCTGTTTGGTGAATGAAACCTCTATCCCACTAGAGGGATATCTTTCTATTTCAATCTCTGGAACACTCATTGCTGGGATCATGTCACTGGTGCCAAATCCCCAGAGTCCAAACTGATGTCTCTCCCCTTTGAGCAGCAGCACAGATCTGGGCAGCAGGTCTGGGAACGTGATTAATTCCTCTTCCTTCTACTTCTGGGAAAAACCCTAGCTTTTTCATGCTGGCATTTAAACTTTTTGCTGTTCTCAGGCTGCAGTTTGAATTTGAAAGTGGAAATGACAATTGCCATGCCTTTTATCAACAGGTCTGTGGCCACTTTAACAAAGATGATTATAATACTATTTCCACTTTGCAGTTACAAAAACAGACGCAGAGCAAGATGATGAGGCTTTGCTTCGTCTTACAAACCTACCCCATGGAATCCTGCTTCAGTGAGCTTGGGAAAACATGCAACAGGGGCCCAGAGCAGCTGTGAAATCTCCATCCTTGGATGTAGTCACAGCTCAGCTGGCCCAGCCCCAGCAGCCTGCTCTGCCTTTAGCTCATGGTTAGACCAGACAAACTGCAACCAGTATCATGCTATGCTTGTAATTCCAGAGACAGAAATGAATTAGCTTTCCACAATTCCAGAGCTTTGTTGGCCTCTACTGCATCATGCAAGGTAAATTGTGTATTTTCCATGAGACAGAGAAAAATTAAACTCCTTTTGGCACATTTTATTTTGCTTGGAACGATGTCCAGAGTTACAATTTCAGCCAGCTCAGTGCCAGTCCATTCCTTGGGAGCCAGGGCAGAGCTGGTGTGGTCAGAGAAGTCAGGGTGGAAGCAGTGTGACTACTGAGCAGAGCAAAAGAGTTCATTGAGGCATCTCCACGCAGGCACAGCAAACACCAACCACCTCCTGCATCCGTGAAATCCAATTGCATTGTGTTTTATGGACACACAGCTGACATAATGGAATAATTCTGTTTATACAGAAATCATTCCTGCAGCAGTTTGCTCAGTCAGGGATCTAATGTCACTGGTAACCATGGCACCATGCTCTTTGCATTTATCAGCCTCCTCACACTTCATTTTGTGCTGGCCTATAAAAATAAAAACAGAATCAGATCTGTATCTTGCTCTCTCTGAAGGTTGAGGGGCACGTGTAGCTGTTGATTTTGTATCAAGAAGTGTCTGTGATGGAGGCAGTGGCTCTCTGGTGATCAGCCCAAGTGCTGCCAACACAGAGCCCTGCTGCTCTCCCGTGCTCCTCCCTGGCGTTTCAGGTGTCCTCGGGGCACTGAGCTCTGCTGGAAGCTGGGGGAGCTCCCGCAGGCCCTGTGTGTGTGCTGTACCATCTGGCAGGAAACACTGACTTTTCAGTGCCATCTCCAGGGACTAGTTTGTTTTATCCAGCCATGGCTTTCTATAAAAGACACATAAATCCTCCTTCTAGGAGAATGTCCTGATCACAGGCTTACCGAGTTTTACACACGCATATGCTCTGCTCTTCATAGATTCCGTGGATGGTGTGTTTGGTTTTTACAGGGTGGAGTGGAATTCTCAGCTCTGATTCTCCCCTTTCTGCCTTTCTCATGCAGTTGCCATTCAGACATTTTTGCTTAGAGGTGAAAAAATGGAGTTGAAACCTTTTAGATGGGTTAGGGAGTTGCAAAATCTTTCATATCTTCGTGTCAGCCTCGTGGCAGATTTATCACAGAGCTGTCACATAATGAGGGAGGTGCTGATGGCTGTGTTTGAAAGAAATGCTTAGTTCCAAAAGAGGGGAGAAAAAAAGGTGTGAGGGAGAGCTCTGCCCAGCCCCAAGAATGTGCAAGCTGCTGCATGGCAGCAAAGCTTCCTGCCCTTCCCTGAGTTTTCCCATGGGAATGAGTTCCCGGGGTCCCTGCTCTGCTGGGCCTCGAGTGACACCCTGTGCATCCCAAGGATCATCTCAGAGCCAACTGGCACTGGGAAAATTCTCCTTGGGCTTTTTTGGGGGGTGCCTAGGTGAGAGCTGTGGGCTTTGCTGTGCTGTAAATAGGATATGGCATAAAAATGAGGGCAGCTTTACCATTAATGAAAACAAAAAGATTTTTGGGGAAAAAATAATTGGCACTGACCAATTAGAGGTTCAGATGGAATTTTCCATTGTGTTTCTCAGTGAAGAGCTTTAATGAAGATTAGTTGTTAATGTTGCTCTTCCTGTAGAGACATTCTCTCTTGCTGGTGAAGTGAGGCCAAAATTATGTTTGTCAGAAACACCAGTTTTTCATAGGTGACTGGTTAAGGAGGCCTGGTTTAAGGCTGAAGCTTGATAGGTTTTCAGCTGAAAACTTCATCAGCTTTCAAGTGAGCAGAGGCCAGGGGGTTTAGCAAAAAAAAAAAAAAAGCAAATAGTAAATAGAGCCCTTTGGGGACTTGCGTTGAGACAAGAAGGGACAAGAAGGTGTTAAGTTCTGCTTTCTGCTTTTTTTCTGTTTTGACCCAAGTTTATTTTGCACCTCAATACATCTCTACTTGCATTTTGTAATGAAGGTGCATTGCTAGAGCAAAATGAAGCATAAAGCCACTGTCTAATGCTTGCAAAATGCCCTGATTTTTGCTAAAGAGCAGCTGTTTTCTCTGACCCTGTGTGCCTGCCACTGACTGACAGAAATCAGGTTTTCCCTGAGAATTTCGTTAATTAAGGTGAACATTTGGCTTAACAAGAGAGAAACAACTGTATTGGTGGATGGTGAAAAATAGAGCTTTTAGTCATTTAATAATAAAAATATTTCCTCAAGCTTTGCCTTAAACTAGATAAGTATAGATGAGTCAGAAAGCTCTGGAAGAGAGGCATTGGTGTGTAATGGGACAGATTTTGGAAGCCTGTAGCTACACTATCCTGAATCCTGGAGTGCAGTGCATTTCTAATGGAATTACACACGCTGCTCCTCCATGAATACCAAGAGTCTTTCTGGTGATTACGGCCTTTCAGTGAATAAGAAGTGAATTAATACCGATTAAATTGCATTACAGAAATAGAACATTTTCACAGCACTGGAAGCTGCTTTGCCAACAGCTCTGTGCTGGGTACTGGGCACTGTTTCAAGCTACTTAGCATTAATGAATGGGAATTACTAAGTATAAACATTTTTTTATTATTTAAGAGGATAGTTCTACCAGTCTTGCTGATGTTGACCTATAACAAGATATGTATGAGAAATTTTGATGTTAATTACGTAACATCACATTTCTCACTTGTTCTCTGTTCCCCTTTTCACATTTTTCTAAAACACATTTTACCTACCTTTAAGCTAATGAGTTGTGGAATTCCACAGTGATTGATGCCTGTTTAGGCTCATAATTCAGCATGACTACCACGTGAGATCACTTGGTATGAGGCAAAGGAGAATTGTGCTTGTTCTTAGGTGGTACGAAGAATACAGAGCGGTTCATGTAACACTGCCCAGTGACAGTAATAAATAATTTTCCTATCTCTGTTTATATAGAATGTTTTCTTGGCCGGCACTGTAAAACCTGGCTATCAAAAGTATTTATGTTATGACTCTACCTGAAGTCATATAACTGAGGTAACTTAATTTTTTTAGCATATCTAAGTCCTACAATAAGGAGTTACCACTAAAATATTTGTTACTGTTATATTTTAAAAGTATTCTACATTTTACCCACTACACATTGTCATGAGGGACTGGAAATAAGTTTTCTACATAAGTCCTAAAGCAGAAGAATATAGACATCCAACTGTGTTTCTTCTCCTTTAAATACCCTGTGCTTTAAGGACTGAGAATATTGGGAGAAACAGTATACTGTCAGGCTTAGCATGTAATACTAACAAATATATCCATTGGAAACAGTCCCTGAAAACCTGGACATAATCAGAAGAGTGAACACGTAGATGGAGTGAGTGAGATGTGCTGGCATGAGGACATTATTGTGCCCAGAAGGTTTAAGTCAGAGATGGAAATGTGCAGATATTGGACAGTCAGCATGAGTCAGGCAGTGCAGTTGGGCAGTTCCCTGCTTGTGCCAACCCTGGCAGATCCTGTGGGAGAAAAGTGTGGGGCTGGAGCCATTGGCTCCCAATGTCCTCTGAGCCTGAGGAGCCTGAGGGAAGCTCCCACTGTTCCACAACTGTGCCACGGATCAATAATCTCAGTTACACTTCGTGACACCAACAGGTGCTTCCTTAGCAGAGGTGGAAGGCTTGAATCAGGTTAAAACACCAATATCATTCATAGTTGTTGCACTGGCAGCTACTCCAGTATCCAAACTAGCAGGTAACTTCTGACCTTTGTTTCCCCCAAACTGTCAGAAGTGAAAGGAATCACATTTACTGCAGGACTTTGTAACCTGCTGGAGGCTGACACCAAACACATCATTCAAACTTGTTTCCTCACAGTCTCGTTCCCACATCACTGAGCTTTCATCACACAGTGGCTGTGTCCATCAGTTTCTGTGCCTGCTCTACCCATCTTTGTATTTTCCATCAGTTTGTTTGGAGCAGGAAAAATGAAACTTCACACAAAACCTCACGGTTCATTCAGGTGACCTGAAGTTATCCTGGGGTTTGAAAAACAGCCTTAGGTTAAAACAAATGTGTTTTCTGTAGACTGTGGGCTGGCAGCAAGAACATTGTACTGCGGGGAGCAAACTGGCGGGATGGAAAATGTCCCAAACTCTCCTGGTTCCCAGTACATTTTCAGAGCAGCTTCACAAAACAGAAATTTCCAGGTGCTGTGGTTTGATGTGTTTGCTTGAGGGTGTGTGGGCAGCCTGAACGTGATCCCTGGCATTGCCAGTCAGGGTACCCTCGGGGGTGTCCTTGTTCTCTCAGGAGTTCCGGTGCTTTCCTGTCCCTCCCTGGCAGCACAGCAACACTGACGAGCACATTTGCATCTTGATTTGTGTGCAAGATTTCTGCTCTTTACTGCCCTAAAGAAACCACAGCAAATTTTCCTTTAACTCTCTCCCTGGAAGGAAAAAGCAGAGCAGGGGAAAGAACAGAGATGGATTTCTCGTCCCTTTTGCTCTGCTCAGTCTCTTGTGTGTAATTACTGTGTATCACCTCTCGCTATTTTGTAGCAACATACAGAAAGAAATATTTTCCTTTTGATTAAATGCCGACAAGTCCACAGGATGGCAGAGCACAAAAAGAGCAGCTGACAGTCCTTTTATATTCCTGTGCAGACACACAAACAGGGCCATGAATCTTCATGAGAATGGCTGCAAGGTTTTCACAAGATTAATCATTTGAGAACAGAACCAAACCCATGCTACTGAGGCTTAATTAATTATATTCAAAATAATAATTTAATTATCTATGAAAATTAATGAGTGGAACAACCTACTGCCACTTGCCATGTCAAATTTGTTTCAGAAGGGCTCGGGCATTCTGAAAAATGCTGTTCAGGAGATTGAGTGTGGCATTTTCTGTGTGTCCTGAGCCCCCAGTGTTGCTGAATTGGAGGAAAGGACAGAAAGCTGCAGGGTTTGCACTTTAGTACTGAGCTCTGAATTAATGACTTACTCTGCACTGGTGAAAATCCAGGAGCAGATTTCTGGTAAAAGTGGCATCAGATTTCAAAATTAAATTATTCCACTTTGACTTTTGCTGTTTCCAAATGACATCTAGATCTCCTAAACCCACCACTGTCTTTAGAGAAAGTTGTAGCTGGTATTTCTGTATGGATGTTATGGACTGAAGAAGAAATCCTACAGGAGGTAATGAAGCAAGTAGGACAGCAAAGAAACCAAAAGGTGCAAGAAGAAAGCCAAAACGTTGCATAAAGAGCAAATGCCTGCGTTTGGGGTGGCACTGAATGTACAGGGATCAGCCCTCCTGGATCCTTTCCTCACGGATTGCCCGTGTCCCATGGAGAAGATCCAGCCCTGCCACCGCTAGAGGACGCCCTCGCATTTAACATCTGGATCTTGCCTGACATCATCGCAGCCAGAATGGAACAGGTGCTCTTTGGGGAGGGCTGAGAGAGGTGTGTCCAAAACCGACTCACAATACTCCAGGAGTCCTTTAAAAAGTGGATTCATATTTAAAGCTGAAGCCATTTATTAAGGACAAATTCACAACATAATGGGGCCTCAAATAAATGAAATCTTCCCTATCCTAATCCAAGTAATTGGTGGGGGTTTTCTCTTGGGTTTTTTTAGGGGTTGGGATGTTTTTCCCCCTCAGAACATTAATCACTATTGGAAATATTTCTTCTTTTCTTAAGGTTTCCCCAATGAAGTTGTATGGAAATCATTCAGTACCCAGTTATACATGTTGTAAGGATAGTGAAGAAAATCCAGGAAGGTTTTCCAAATGTTGAGCATTGGCCTGCTGTTGCAAAAGCTGATCAGCTCCTGACGAGGAGCGGAGCTGGGCATCACTAATTGCAAAACCATCCTGTCTCTCTCCCTCCTCCCCTGGTGCTGAAACAAGAGCATTTCCGAGTCAGTGCTGGCATTCCTGCAAAATAAAAATAGACTGAATGTTACCACATGGTTACAAGGAATGTGTTACTGTAGCCAAGGATTTGTAGGAAGGAAAATGTAAAGGTTTCCAGAGGGCTCCAGTCACCAATAAACACGACTGGATCAAATCTTACCTGAGGAGCTGAATAACAGTTAGAGAGCAAGAAAAATTCTTGAGTTAGGAAAGGTGGGGATGCAGCAGAAGCCAGGTGAGGAAGGTAAATGCTCAGCTGGGCAGGAAGGCCCTGGTGCCACAGGGAAGTGATCTGGTGGGAATTGTCAGTGGGTATGCGGCTCTTAAAGGCCAGAGCTATTAACAGATTGTGTAGAGCCCGGGCACAAAGGTTCACTGAAATACAGTAGGAATTGCCAAAGTGAGAAATGAAGTGCTCTGTGAAAGAGTTCAGAGGATAATTGGATGCTGTCGAGTGAACAAAGGGCCTGGCAAATTATGTCTGTGTAAATATACAGCCTGGTAAAACAGCAGTTTATAAAGACAAACTCTCCAAATGTTTATTGCTGAGAAATAAAAACATGCGGGATGAATTTGTGTAAGAGGTACCATATCAAAGATGATCGTGCTTATGGTCCACTTTTGAGTAAGGAAAATATTGCCTGGATGCACTGGATGGCAGATTTCCAGTGGACTTCACTGGGATAGGGATCTTGGTGTAACTTTATAAGGAAAAGAACAAAGTATTGCATGTTCGTGCTTAATGAGATGATACGTCTGAAATAAGCAACAGGTCTTGCGTCAGAGGTTGTCTTTGGAGAAGAAATTCAGTTTTCTTCTTGATAGTTCATCACCCTCCACAGCCAAAAATGTGTCAGATATTTGCTGTTTGGGGCACTGAGATGAACTACTGACATCTAAAAACTCTGGCTCTTGGAACAATCCTGCTGGCATTCCCCTCACAGAAATACAGGACGAAGCTGTCCAGGTAAAGACTGAAAAAAACAATATTTTTCCTAGAATCTGAGCATCTTCAGCTTTTTTTCCAGGACAGTGTTGCATTGGCAGTGCCCAGAGTGCAGCACAACATTGTAATTCTTGTACAGATTGTCACGTTCCCAGATCCCTGAGTGAGTGAGCTTTCTTGGGTGAAAAATCGTGAAATGCACGTTTTTGCAGACCAACTATCTGTCACTGAGAAAAACCATGAATAATTCTGAGTGAGAAACTTGAGGACTTTGCAGTCTGCTCACAAGCAGGAGAAGTTTCTCTGAATAAATAATTGGCTGGGAATCAGCCAGTCCGTTCCATTTGTTACCAAATCCGTCTCAAAAGAGGAGTTGGCCTACAGGGAAACTATTCACAGGTATGCACCTTAGATAGAACATTTGAATTAAAGTCCATGAAAAAGAATATTATTACTTATTGAGCAGTGAACAAGAAAGATCAAAATCCAGAGACCATTAAGGTGCACAGTTGTCCTGTCAAAGTAGGGGGTTAATGGGAAGCTGAATGCAGCTACACCTCTGGTGGCACTGTTATTTCTTTGCACTGTTCCAGAGGTATAAAGACACTGCTGCTGGCAGGAATGCCTGGCATTGCTCTGTTGGCACCACTGTGCCAGGCTCTGGGATGCCCAGGAAGGAGAAGAGGGTGCTTGAAGTACCTTTGTACTGCAGAAATTCATGGCTGGTGCCTCTTCCAGCTTATGAAGAGAGCGGAGATGTTCCCTGGGGCTGCTCTGCAGAAGTAGAACAGAGAGGGAGAAAAGTGGCAGGATGTCTTTTTTGACTTGTATCCTGAATTTCACCAACTCTTTCAGTATCGGCAAACAAGAATCTCACAAGCTATGTCAGATGTGTTTCGTCCCTGATGTAGAGTGGTTGGTCCTTTGCTGCTGCTCAGAGCTCTTGTAGAGGGGAATTTCTACCCTGGTTTCCACCAGGAATGTGCTCAAAGGAAAAGTCACATGGACACAGGGAATGGGCCATGCTGTGTCCTGCACCACAAGACAGCTTGGGAGTAAAACTGACCCAGAATTCTTTAAAATATGATAAAGGAGGCAGTATTGTGTATATTAAACTGTTCAGTGAGTCCTGAGCATGAGAAAAATAGAGTGAATTCCCCAGGAATGCCCACGAGGAGCTGCCTGTGGGACAGGACTCAAACAGAGCATGGCAGGTAGTACCAAAAATAAGAGACATGGAACCACAGAGTGTGAAAGGGTTGGAATGGCCCTTAAATATCATCCAGTCCAAACTGCAGGGACACCTCCCTCTAAACCAGGTTGCTCAAGGTCTTGTCCAACTGGTTTCACAGAGCCTGAATTCCTCCTTGGAAAAGCCCTTTTTCCACTGCATATGGCCAGGCACACTGCTGGCAGAGGGTGTCCAAGGGCACCAGGCCCCTGAGGCTGAAGTTCTTCATGGCTCTCCAGCAGAGTTTAAGAAGCTGTGGTTTTGTTGCTATCAGAGATACAAGAGCCGGAAATATCCCAGCTCTGCTTTCGGGTGTCAGAGTGAGTTTGCAGAGCTGACACTGGGAGAAGTCACCTTTTCTTTTCAAGGCCAGACACAAAAATACTTTTGTCAGTTGTGTTACTTTTCAGAGGAAAAAAAAAAAGTTGTACTCCAAAAGCCCCTCTGTCCGTGGTGGAAACTGGGGTAAGTTCTGTGCCTGCTGTGAATGTCACAAGGTGACACCAGTTTGGGTGTGGCAGTGTCACTCTCAAGCACCTCCGTCTGGTGAGATCTCCCCGTTTCATTTACAAGTTTGGGCACTTCTATTTCCATGGCATATGGGAGAACTGAGGGCAAATGGAGGAAGCAACACAAATTTCTTCTGCACGTGGCTACCTTATTTCAAATAACAATGGGGTGTGGGTGGATGTTTAACAAATATAAATGTGTTGGACTTCTACTCTGAGGTGCAGTGATTTGGCAGAGATGTGGTGCCACAAATATTTGAGTTTTAATTCCATCTCTAATTTTATATTTTTTTCCAGGAGAAAACAAAGAAACCTGCTGAGTTCACCCTGTAGTAATTTTGTGGATGAGGATGACCCCTGCCCACCTCACAGTGGTTCAGCCAGGCAGTTGGAGCCCTGACAATCCAGGGCTCCCAACCAGGTGTGTTTAAGTCATTTTTTCCATTTAAACCTGCATTCTGAGCAAATAACCACAGGCTGATGGCTCTGGCTTTGCCTACTAAATTACACTTTATTAATCTTCATTTCTAAAAGAAAGGTGCTGTTGCAGCGCAGGAAGATGGGGCATCCCAGAACAAATCCTAATCAGTGCTCCATGTGATTTCTCTTACTGAAGATTCTCTACTGATCTAAAAAACAAGTAAAAAAACAAACAAACAAAAAAAGAGGTTTTGTTTCACTAAGAAAGCAGGGAGTAAAATGATTTGTGCTTCCAGTTAGGTGCTCAGTGATAGGATCAGTTAAATAGGTTGCAGTATTTAATTATTCTAGAGAACCCATTCATTTGGATCCCGTGTACAAAAGCCATCCAAGAGATAAGAAAACAATGTACCACAGTCCTGAGGTCCCTTCATCTGCTGGACACAGCTCCTCCAGAGCTGCTGCCAGAGTCTGAGGCAGCAACCCAATTTTCTGTCCTTGGTGGTGCCACTGTGCCAGGCTCTGCTTCCTGCACCTGCCAGCACCCAGATGGACAAGGAGGCAATTCCTGGAGATGGAGGCAGGAGCTGCTCTGTTGGATTTCCCTTGTGAGGAGAGCTTGTCAGGCAGCACTGGCTGGAACTGCATCTCCTGTGCTGGACTGATGGATGCACACTGCCAAAGATTTCCAAAACATAAATAATTCAGCTCAACCCTTTCTAGGTGAGGGGGATGGATTGCTAAGGCCCAGCTCCCTGATGGAGGTTTAGGGAGTTAACCCAGCTCCATTTGGTCTCTCCCTGTGAAATTATGGCAAAAGTTGCTCCTCGGATGGCTTTATATTTGCATTTCTATTAAATATTTATTGTTCCTCCTCTTGCAAGGAACCATTATGTGGCAGACATCCTATATATTTTTATATTCCCATTTTCTTCTGGCTTACATGTAGTATTGCCCGAAATAAACATGCTCAATTGTGACAGAAAATCTAATTTCCAAGCTTATGTGAGCATTTCCTTTCCCAAGGTTTCATACAATTAGCATTTGTTTTTTTCCAAAATATGATAATTTCATTGAAAATGAGGGGAAAGTAAAAAGAAGTAGGACAGATATTTACAAGCCAGTGCAGAAACATGCTAGTAATAGTAATGCTGTGCCCCTAGGATGCCTTTCCTTTGAGTACCTTAAAATGCAGCACATAAATTAATTATAAATGCACCTTCCATGGTCTCTCTGAAGTAGGTACTGCTAATTGAACTTCATAGGCAAAGTACCCACATGGCAAAGGTATGTATTTCAAAATCCATCTTCCCTAATAAGGCCCTTAATGCATTTATTAGCTGTGTCAGCAAGCACAGTTTAAAACAAGAATTTTCAAGTGCAGTCTTGAGAGAGGGCAAGGGTTGTGTGACACTGCTCCCATCTTTCTGTGCTGCTCCATCCATTCTCTTTCCTGGAGGGATTGAGGTTGTGGGCACTTCTAGAATGTTGTTTGTCACTGCCCTTGCTTGCTCAGCTCTTTTGCAGAGGAGGGGGAAGGTTTGGCTGCACCCCTACATGCAGGGGAGCTGCAGAACAGGGCCCCAGATCAAAAAATGGGGATTGATGACACCTCCAAGCAGGAATAAAAGCCAGGAGTTGACCCAGAGCTGTGATTACAGCAGATGGGTTAAAAAGGAAGCATGCTATCAAAAACAAAAGGGAAAGGGAGGTGGAGAGGGAGCCAGAGCCAGGGTAGGTTTTGCATGGTTGGGTTGCTGATTAAAGCTGGTCCTCAGCGGGGCAACTCCTGGAAATGACTCTGGTGAGCAATAGCATTCTGGCTGTGCCAAGTGCAGGAGCTTCAGGGGATTTTCACTAAATGTCCACAGTAGCTACAAGCTCATGGAGTGCTCCTGGGCTTTCTGCATTTCCTAATTTCTTCATTTGCTAATTCACATCGAAAAACAGTGAGTTGAGATTCAGTTGGGTTGCAACTTTTACTGCAAATTTAATTACAAATGTAAAGTAAGCAAGTATATCTCCCAGGTAATGAACTCCAAACCTGGCACTGTGTTGTCTTGATGGAATATTTCTTGCCCAGATTTATCCCATGTACTCATTAAAGTGATCTAAGTGTTCTTTTAGAACCCATAGACTTTTTTACTGCCCTATTAAATCTAAATTAAACAGTTTTTGAGGCATTTATAGTGCTATCATTTGCTCCAGCAGGGAATATGCAAAACAAATGCTGTAAAAGAAATCAAGATATATTCTCAGGAACTCTAAAATAAAGGCAGGGAGAAGCCAGTGCCATGCTGGGCATCACTGCAGGTGTCCCTGGGCTTCGCTATTCGATTTTGGAGTTGCTGGTTAAAAAGCCTTGCTGACTTTGGATGGCAGCCACGAGCAGTCCCATCTGTGCAGGGTATTGACAGATGGGGTTCAGATGTGGCTCTTCAGTGCATGGATGATCTCCCAAAGCTGCTCTTGTTGGGTCACTGGTGCCACTGGAGAAGCTGCCAAGTGGCTCTGTTCCTTACCAGCCTTGTGCTTTCCTTCCCTGGGAGAGCACTCAGACACTGCTGTTGCTTTTGCTGCCAAATGGGAGCTTTCTTCAGGAAGTGCCTGAGTTTAGGGGTGCTGCTGATGGAATTTCTGGGGCCTCTCTTCTGCATCTCCTGTGCAGGGCATGATAGTGTGGGAAGGTAAATAGATGAGGACTTACCCAATAAATGCCTAATGCTGCTGTCACTGGGGTTTAGTGCTGTTGACACCTCAGTGATGAGGTGAGAGAACACAGTTCATTGAAGTGCCAAATGCACATACATTGCTTTCCAAAGGATCCTATGCAGGGAGAGAAGTGTTGCTGTTGTCTCCTACACCAAATTTAGGATGTTGGGATTTAGGATCACAGCTGTGGCATGGCTGCCTCTCCTACACCCAGGATACACTCAGATGGAGGCACAGGAAGTTTGCATTGCTGTAGATGCTTTTTCAGTGTCCTGCCAACTTGCTCCTGCTCACAAATTCTCCCCAGAGCTAAACTGTGGCCCCAGTCCTGTCCCTACACAGTCACCCTGAGATGGACCATTGTTGTCAGCAGGGGATGGGATATCAGAGGTGACGTTCTTGGCCTTTTGGCCTCTGTGCCATAACTGCCTGAGTTGTTAAAAAGTAGAAAAAAGAAAAAGGAAGCAGCAGCAGCAGCACAGAATGTCACAACCTGCTCATTTTGTTGGCACCGATGCTGAATTGATCCTTGGATGTATTTGCTTTTACAACACACAGCAAATACCTTTCCCCCACCCTTGCCATTTCAGTGCTGATGTTTCATTTTAAACCCACTTTTTATTTTTTTTTCTGAGTGGATGTACAGTTCTCCCTAATAACAGCATCAGGGTTACTATGGCTACAGCTTTTCATTGTTGAAGTCTAGCATGTGGAAAAGAGAAAAATGACTCCCAAAGTCACTGATAAATGTTATTAGGAAAACCAGGCAGCAGTGGATTAGCTCCTTCACATGTCCCAGTCTGAAATGCATCTGTATTCCCTTAGCCACATGCTTTCTGTTCCTCCATCAATATCTAGCTTGCTTCCCACAGTCAGGAGTCAGAAATGCAAGGTGTACGTGAGATTTCTCTCGACGTGGAGCAGAACTCAGGCTGTTGCTGCCATTGGGATTAATGTCTCAAGTTCTTCTACACCTTTTTGCCCTCTCCCTGTCTCTCTTCTGGACTAAGAGGAAGATTAAGGTGCAGGGAATTCAGTATCTTTGAGCTGTTATTTTCTAAGAACTTAAAAAGATACTCTGAATTTCTGAAACCAGAGTATGAGGATTAGGGTTTGTGGGATGTTTTGAAGTATTTAATACTTTTCTTTAAATTAAGGAATTTTGAGGGGGAAAAAAAGCACAAAGCCTCTGAGTGAATATCTATATTTCACTAATTTCCAGTGATAAAATGATTCTTGTGCCTTCAAGATATTTGAAATATTAGCTACAATTCCTTTTTAAAGTTCAGAGCATGGGGTAACATTCATAGATTTTAGCTTGTGTTACACATTCTTATTTTGCCAGGTAAGTGTGGAGGGAGGTTCTTGTGCAAATTTTGGTGATTTAGGGTTTGAGAAGAATGTGGCAGCCAATAAACCAGGGATGCTGGGATGTGAAGGCAAGCACAGCAAAGGGGCTCAGAGTTCAAGCACTGTGTTGTTCACAGCTGATTTTGTGCAGGGTTGGCCAAGGTCTCACAGTACTCATGAATTATTCACTCCGTAATAAATGCTCACTGTCTGAGCAAGGAAAATAGGATAATTTGGAAGAGAGGGTATTACTTCTACCATCCTAATTCACAATGTCTGTAATTTTATACTTTGGAAGGAATTTTCAATATTTAATAGAGGGATCTTTCAAGTTATTCAAGAGCTTAAATTGCTTGCGAAGTCCTGGCCTTTAACACTCAGATATTAACAGGTTGATTTTTTAAAAAGGAAAAATATATTTATAGGGATCTCAGAAACAATTTAAATTATATTTTAAATGATTTAATAGTCAGAAAATGTTTCAGCATTTAAAGTTGTTCCTTGTGATTTTTAATGTGATGCCCTGAGGAGAAATATGACGTGGTGAGATCATTATGATAGCAGCACACTGAACCCAGGACATTCCTTCCAATTCTGCATTGCAGTGTTTGAGCACAGAAGAAATTGTTAATTCTCTCAAAAAGAAAAAGCAGCAGTGAGCAGTCTGTGGAGTACCTGTCAGGTTGTGCTTCATGGTGGGTGGGATGTGGAATCCTTCACAGGGTGACCCAGAGGCACATTTGCCCCCTAAAACAGAGGGGCTGGATAGAAAGCACATTAATTGAAGGTCTGATCATGTTCAGGTGCTGAAAGTAAATAGGATTATTCTTGAACAGCATTTGAGAATAGCCCTATATAGCCTTAACTGTACCTTCAGTGAACTTTTAGGAGTAATAGTATTTTGTAAAATATTTTGTAGGGGCACAAGAGGAAAACAAGGACTGCTACTTGGTTAGTATTTGATAGTTTTATCCAGTGTCCTGGTTCTTCCCCGAGGGTTCACTGGCTGTGCTGGTAAATTTAATGGTGTGAGTTTTTGTGGCTTTTCTTGGAAGGTATTTTTTCTTGGAGGTTAGAGTTAAATCATCACTCTGGAGGATGCTCTGATTCTTTGAGCAAACCCTGCTCTGTTCATAGATACACAGTTGGTTGAGTTTTAAGGCAGGGGCTGACTGGGACAGTGCAATTTGGGGAAGAAGCTGTGTGTGTTGTGCAGGTAATTACTGCTCTAGCTCATTTTGCTGCTGCGAGGGCTTGACAATAAATCTGTGCTGATACCACAAGAGGCAGGTTCCAAAAGTCTTTGTTTTCACACATTCTAGTCACCTTTGCTTGTACAATTTATCATAAATGTCATTTCAGCAGTCATTATTCAGATGTGGCAGCTTAGCAAAAGCTTGTCCCCCAACCCCATTAATTTAGAATAAGTACTAAAAGGAAAAAAAAACAAACAAAACCTAGTTTTTCTTACAATTCAGATTAGTTTTGTAGGGAAGTTTTAGGATATATCTGATGTGGAAGTAATAGGAATTTCCACTGAAGAGTGGGTGGGTAGAATTATACAATGCTGCAGTTGAGACCTGTATTTGGTGCTGGATCAGTTGCACTTGAATTCTGGAGATACCCTTAAAACCTGTCCTTTGAATGCACCTCATTTTGTGAAAGAAGCTGGATTATTTCCCCATTAGGAAAACTTCTGGCTAGCAGCCTGGATATCAGCTTTGAAGGTTTTGGAGTTGTTCAGTCAGTTGAGAAGAGGAGGCTGGTGACCACTTTGTGTTTGAAGTTTGAGCTGTATCATGCTGGGGATGTTTACCTGAGTGATAAAAGTATATCTGTGATGTGAGAAATTCTGGGATGCACAGCT
The DNA here is from genome assembly GCA_025920805.1 of Petroica traversi. NCBI lineage: Eukaryota > Metazoa > Chordata > Aves > Passeriformes > Petroicidae > Petroica > Petroica traversi. The sequence goes on from JAHLSL010000010.1 coordinate 5,384,094, forward strand.
CTGTAGAGGCAAAAATGCCTTGATTAAATATGTCCATCAAAGCAAGATCACTCATAGGCAAGAAATTTTATATGTATGCAGTTATGTATCTGAATTTCTTCAAAAACTAATGCATAACATTCTTGGGGAAATAGCACAGTCAAATGGCTAATGACTTGCCAAATATAAGGAAAATGCAAAACATGAAAGATAGTGTTAGGTGATCAGCAGCTGCAAATATGACATTTTAATGACTGAGAAAGGCAACCACCTCAGCTTTGATTAATAAAGCATTGCATTCAACGTTATCCTCTATCTGGCAGATGTAATATCAGAAAGGAAAAACACAATTGTTTTGCTTCCAGTAGGTTTATCATGTTTGTGCATTAGTTGAGTCATGCCAGAGTGTGTTTGCTTGGTGATAGAAGAGGGAGGACATCTGTTTACGTAGAAGCACTTTGACGTGTGCACAGGAGACACTTCTACCTGGCTTATATTCCTTGAGTTCCTGGTGAAGGAATGTTATAAATGGAGAAACAAAGCTCATAGTCCTTCTTGCACTAGCTTCCTGAAGAGGGTTGGGGCAGGTCTCAGTACAAGGTGTAACTCTCCATAGGATCAAAGAGCACCAAACTGCACAGTTTTTCTAAGCCTTGCTCTGACACTTTGATTTCAAAAGAAAATGCTGGGGACCCTGACTCACACTAGGCTGGCTGGGAGGCCAAGGTGAAGGAAGGCCCAGTTTCTGAATCCTGGCTTGCTGTTCCTGAAAGCAATTGTGGCTGTCGAGGCACTTGTGGAACACTCAAACCCAGAGGGGAAGTGCTTGCCCAGGGCTGCCCTGTGTCAGCAGCAGGCGCTGGTACCTGACTGACTCAGGTTCAGCTGCTGAGGCTCTGCTGCCTCTGCTCACCCATTCTCCTCTCATTCAGCTGTTGAGCAATTCCCTGGCTGTGCCTGACTGACTGCACAGAGAATTGCAGTGTGTTTAGTGGTGTTGTAATAAATACTATGACCATTTCATTATTATGATGTATTATTTGCATATCCAGGCTGATACAGTTACCAACAAAGAGAACTAGTTACTAAATTCACTGTTGTGTCAGGTGTTACATGAGAAATGTATAAAGCAGGCTGACAGGAAGAAACAAGAGCATTTCATCTCTTATATTTACTTGTAGAAGTAAGCATTTGTTTTAGTTGCTGTGCTGAAGCTGCTCTTTGTGGTTGTTGCAGTTCCCAGGCTTTAGGTGCTTTTTCTTCCAGCTTTCCACTCCTCCCCAGATTCAGTTGTGCAGCAGGAGAGTCAGTGGGATGTGGTGAGAGCACCTGCAAACTGACAGGGTCAGGTGCCCCTCTGAAAGGAGCAGTCTCCAGTGAGGATTTAACATGTTATTTGTCTTCATTGCCTAAAACCAGCCATGACTCATTGCTTCAAAATCGTGTCTCTTGAGAGTGCTTTGCTGACTTGGGCACTTGTGTTCTTTCTTCTGTTCTTCTCTCCTGACACTTCCTGTTGCCACCTTCTGCTTTGAAATCTGTGCTTCTCTTTCAGTCAGGAGCTCTGGACAGGGGACAGAAATTCAGCTTTACTGCATATGCTGATTCCAAGCTTGATGTCTTAAGGAAGGAGGGTCTTCACAACAGAAGAAGCACCTGTGTCTTGGTGCTTTTCCCCCTCACCTTCTCTGTGGATGTTTTGGGCTGATGGACCTTTTAAACCAGGTGGCACAGTAGGTTTAAAAAATTAGTATGAAACCCCCTAATTTTGGAGTTTACCCTTATCTCAGAACTGACTTCTCAGCCTAAATTTGAAAGATTTATGAATCTTAACCACAGCAGCTCCCACTGTCTCAATCTATTTTTTCCCCCCTGTGGCACTCCTGGACTCTCGGATCTCTTCATCTCCTTCTCATTTAACCATACTCCACGCTCTGTAACTGCTCAATTAACCACTGCAGCATTGCAGTGCAGCTGTAATGGGATTAGAGAGCAGCACAGGGATGAATGGATAGCACGGGTGTTTTCTCTGGGCATTTCAGAGCTGTTAATGTGGGGCATTAAACTGCAGAACTGTGGGAGTCAGGGATTCACTTGTGGTGTTTTGGGGACATGCTTGGGCAGTACAGGTGTCAGCTCCATCCACACTCATTGAACTCCTTTGTGACAGGGAAACTCCGAAGAGGAATGGGGTCTGCTCTCTGTAGTTGTCTGGAAAATGCTTCCTTTGTGCTTAGATCTTGTGCCTAATAAATCTAATTAAGTAGGATAAATTCACATGATTTTATAGTTTGGTTCTTTTAAAAAGGAGGTGAATACTTTGAAGGGTTGTTTTGCCTAAAGCCTCTCAGCAACTGATAGAAAATTCTTGTGCATACAATTTTTTAAGGCATTTTGCAAAGGAACTCCCAAGCAGTTTTGCTGTGATAGGATTATGACAATGGATTGTACTCTCTCTTGGATACTTTTCAGGAGGTTATGCATGTAGCTAATGGGCATTACGTAGTAAAGAAAATTATTACTAGCTGCAAAGCTAAAGAAAAGGCAAAAGGAAGCCACCAAACAATTCCATTGTATCTTGGAAATAACTCTTGGGATTTAAAAATGTCCAAATAATTTCACAACTCCAATGGAGTGCAAAGAATTCAGAGTATTCTTTGTGATGATAAAACAACCATTGTAATTCCTGTAATTTAACCCTGGGATGTGTTAATACTAAAATGCTGAAATGTTTGAATTTGTTAGCAGAAGTGAAATAATGACAAATGTGACTGCAATATCAGTTTATCATTTATACTGGACAAATACCAGGCCGTATGGCAGCTGGAACCAAAATCAAGCAGAGGACAAAGTAGGAGAAACAACTGATAAAAGGGCCATGAATAATTTATATTAACTCAAAAGTCAGCTCAACACATCATCAGACAGGGAGGTAAAACCCCCTTGGCAGAGCCCTCCTGGGCACTGTGTGCAAGAGGTCTCAGCAATCAGCTCCCTGCAGGGCCATTTCTCCCCACCATGGGGACTGTGGCCATTAAACAATTTGCATTCCATCACTGCAGCTGAATTAGGTGCTTTCCTTAATGGCACATGACAAATGTGCCTTGTACCTTGCTCCCAAAAGGGAAATGTGTCCAACATTTGACACTCCCTCGTGGATTTCCCTAAGCTTCAAACCTCACCTGTAATCTCCGGGGTATGGTGAGGGAGAGCACAAACTCCTTATGGTTATTCTCTCTGCATCTCTATCCTCTACCTCATCCTATTTTTCATTCTTCTTAATGAAAACAGAGCATTATCTGCAGCACAAGTGCAGCTCTTCTGACTGCAGAGAGTGTGGAAATAGGGCTCAGGTAGATAAGGTGTGATGGAGTGGTATTAGGCTCTCCTGTAGGCAGATGAAAGATAGGGTTTGGATTAATGGGTGATATCAAGGATAATGAATGATGGCATCTTCTGAGGTCTAAAATTCCAGATTGCCAGCAGTCAACTCAGTACAGGGCCTAACGATAAACAAGTTGCCAAAATGAGAAGCAGGGCTGTGCACAGAAGAGAGATGGTGGAGTTTAGCCCCAGGGAATAAGAGCTGAATAAATGAATGGACAACAGAAACTGTTTACCTTGCCTTAGTTAAAGAAACTTCTTACTCAGCTCACAGAGTTGGGCTTGCATCGTGCAGATACATTTCTGCACTTGGAAATAGCAAATGCACCTCTGAAGTTTTGGATTTTTCAAACTTTTGCCAAAGAAGAGGAAAATCATGTTGTTCCAGAGAGGACTTCCTAAGCAGATAAATGATATTTAATGGAAAGGACTGTGCCCCAGCCCTTCTGCTGGTGGATTTATCCAAGTCTGTATTTGCCTCACCCATGCTGTGAGACCTGGGAGAAGCTGGACTGGGTGTTCCATCATTTTCTTACTGTGGTACAACCAGGTTTTTACCAGAGTTAACAAAAACCTAACAAAAGCCAACACTAATTGCTTTTTCAGATTTTTGGGGACCTTTATAGTAACACTTCATCCATTAAAAGGTGAAACAAGAGAGAAATATTTATCTTACAGGAGGCAATTATTAGATACAACCAAAACAGGCATTTGAAATGAAGCTCTATCAGCATGGCCAGGTAAGCAGAACATACCCTTTCAAAGTGCTGGTTGATTTGTGCGTGTTGGTTTTAGTTTGGCAGCCAGCCTGACTATTCCCACTCACTCCTGGTTCTGCAGCAGCTGCTGCTCTGCCCTGATTCATTATTCAGAAGATCATTAGTGCTGTTTGGGGGAATTGACCTCGGAAGGGCTCACCCTTCTCAAACCCAGCTTGTTTGGGGTACATCTTTCAGATGGCATCTCAATTGTCAGATGGCATCTTTGGCCTGAAACACCCATGTGGAGGCTTTCCTGGGAACATGGAGTGCTGGTCTTGGCCCAATTAACAGATGGCTGTGAAATTGTCTGGGTAAAGATATTTGTCACCAGGGGAAAGAGCAGGAGCCAGGACATGGCCTGACACACGGATTTGCACTGTGCTGGCAGGTGCTGCCTCCATGGCAAGGGCTGAGCTGCCAATTCCAGGATTCCTGCTTTTTGTGATCTTTCCCATTCCACTTCTTGTCCTCTCCTTCAGTCACTGAAAGCCCTGGAAGCAAGTCAGAATCTCTTTCCTTAGTAACAGAAAAAGGGGATTTTCTCTGACAGACATTAAAAGAACAAAAGTCTTGAAAATTTCTCTTCTTAATGGCTCACCATTGGTAGATTGAGTTCTTATTCTTTGGGTCTGGCTGGCCTGAACTTTGCACAGAACATCAAATATTCTGCTGAGCCTTCATCCTTTTATTTCTCTCAAGACAGCCAGCTTCATGATACCATTCAAATTTGTAGTCTGCAGAACAACAGATGACTTGGGTGCTTGTAGATGTTTTGGAACTGGGAAATAGGGCAGTGAATTCTGGGGGTTTTGGTTTTCTTGTTTTCCCATCTCTAACATTGCCTGTTGACCAAATCCCAAATAGGAAATTACTATGAAGGAAACAGCAACTACCTTAATGTCTTCCTTTTCCCAAAAAATGTGAATTTGTGATATATCCAGTTTCTTCTTAGCAGGCTGTCGTTTCTCAAGGCGTTATAAATTCATTCTAAAACCCAGCAAGACAAAATCTGCTCCTGTGATTGTCTTTGGCATAAAATTCACCCCAGAAGTCTCAGGCCTTTTCTTTTTCTTTCTCCATCTGTTGCTCTGTTGAGTGCCTTGCAGAAATTCAGCAGCCCAGTGTGAAGAGCTCACACGTCGTAAGAGATTAAAGCAGGAACTCCTCTGTGCTTCCCCTGGGTACAATAACACCAGTGTTTTTAAAAGGAAATTCTTTCTGTGGGACTCTTCCAAGGCCAATTCTCTGTGCTTGCATATTTCCCCCATTTTCCACGTAATTGTATAGATGACATTTTGTGTGCTACATTAAATCACTTCAGGTTTTGGAAAGGCAATTCTGGCAACGCGCTCCGTGTAGCGTGAGATGGGAAGGGGTTGGATGGATGGAGGGAGGGAGAGCACAAATCCATCCTGGTGGATTCCCCCAGTGAGGGGAGCTGTCCCGGGCTGCTGTTAGCAAGCAGTCAGGCAAAAAACGGCAGTGGGAATCAAAGATTAAAAATCCGAGACAAAGTGCAGCATCAAAAGCCTGCAAGTACAGTTGAGCTGTGCTCAGCCATCACCCTGTGTCCCCATCTAACCAGGGGGCAAAAAGTGAATTTCAAAATATTTATTCCATCAGCGACTATCACACTGAAGAGTTTGACAGCAGGGTGTTTCTAAAAGCAAAACAGCAGGCAAAAGTGTCTTTCAAATAGCATGGCCAGAATTCCCATTAAATATCAACTAGACCTATGTTTTATTAATTAGAAATGACCTGCAAGGTAAATGGTTGTGATAAGCAGGAGCCACCGATGATTCTGCTCTGCTAAAAGATTTAATTTAAAAATAATTTAAAAATAATTATTTTTAAAATAATTATTCCAGTTACATTATATTTTCCTGTTAATGAATAGTAATGCTTCTCACTGCTCCTGTGTCAAAAGGTAGGCAGAGAGCTGTGTTTGGGTTTGGGCTTCAGATATTTAAAGATGTTTGGGGAAGTCTGACTGCTGCATGGGAAAAGACCATTCTGGAATGACAAATGAAGTAGCAAAGCAAAAGCTGGTGTTGTGCATGAATCTGGGGACTGATATGAGCTGTGAAAACCTCTTCACAATCTCTTGTAGAGGAGAGAGAAACCATTAGGTGCTGGTTTCTGTAGGCGAGACATTTTCCTTCCTAGTCAAGTAGAGGAGCAGGTTTTCTGTGCTGCTGGATTTCCAAGGCATGATGAGTAAAGGATAATGCAGTCTGGGGAGAAAGTTCTGTCCTCTGTGGTTTGCAATGTACATGACTTAGAGCAGGCAGGACCAGAGGACCTTTCTTGGCTGTGTTTGTTGCCACCACTGGCAAAGCTTATTGAACAGCAAGAGCAGAGTCATAGAAACCCAGAACAGTGTGGGTGGGAAGGGACCTTGAAGATAATCCAGTTCCAGCCTGGCCTTGGACAATTCCAGGGATTCAGGGGCAGCCACAGCTTCTCTGAGCAGCCTGTGCAGGGCCTCCCCACCCTCACAGGGAAGGATTTTTTCCTATAATCTGGTCTAAACCTACTTTCTTTTCCTGTCACTTGACATCTTGTGAATATCTTTCCTGAAGGTTCCTTTCAGGTCCTTGAAGGGACAATTAGATCACCCCAAAGCTTCTCTTCTCCAGGCTGAATAATCCCAATTCTCTTGGCATTTCCTCAAAGCAAAAGTGCTCCATCCCTCTGTGAACTTAGTGATCTCTCCTGAGTTCACTCTAGCAGCTCCTGTTGTAAACAAGGCTCAGAGGTCAGTTTTGCTGGGAACATCTCTGTTTTCCTAATTTCCCGAAGATTCTCTTTGGAATAATTGTGGCAGTGAGCAGTGGAAGGGGGCAGGAACCACCCCAAAGCACAGTGTGACCATTTGGCATTCAGGCCAGCTCTCCTTGTTAGTGCCAGAAGGTTTGTATCTGGAGCACAGCATATTAGAGTCCATTTGCATGGAAACTGAAAGCACTGAATTTTTATCAGTGCCTCATTAATTCAAACGTTCTGTAACACTCACTTTTATTGATTGAGTTTAAGGCATTATGGTTGGGAATTTCGCTGAGGCTTTCACTTAGCAATGGAGGGATGATTATCAGCAAAGCAAGGAAAAATTAGCAAAGCAAAGAAACTAAGTTATAGTAGAAACAAAAAAATATATTTAAATCTGTTAAAGAAATATATTAAGATGTCTCTACGATTAAATCATAGGTTTCTCTCTTCTGTGGTTTTTGACTGGTCAAAACAGGCAGTCACTAAATGACTGCAGAGTCTTCAGTGATTCCGCTTGTGTTTATAGATAGAATTTGAGCCTGTCTTGATTTTCAAAGATAGTATTCTGAGGTTTCAGTTGACAGATTTACAATTTTCATGTAAATTTAGTTCGCATATTAAAAAAAGAAGTTGTGTTAGTTATGATCTGGACAGTGGCAAACTACAGAACAGCTTTGAACCCTCTCTGTCCCTGTGGAACCAGGCAGTGTTCATGTCTGCCCCATCCCAAACTGCTCAGAAATACAGATTTTGCCCCATTTTCCTGCCTCCCACAGCCATGTAAGTGTGTGCAGCCACATCCCTTTTAGAGCTGGGTTTGCCCCAACCCTCCTATGAGTTTCCAGGCAAATTGATTGAGTATCCACAGGGAACCAGAACTATTTTTATGGTGAGGAAGTATAACCTGGCTGAGTCAGAGGATTAATGGAAATGTTACCTGTCCTTTAGCATGTCCATTTTGGACTCTGGCCTTAGAGAAGGGGAAAAACTGGATGGGTGTCTGCCTTACAGAGAAAGGATAATCCATGGAATGAAGGGTGGCATGAAAGCAAGGAATGGAATTCCATTCAGCATCTGAATGACTTTCCCTGACTGTTTTACATAGATACTGAAAAATTTCATGTTATCCAAGCCCCCAGTCTTATGGTTATGGGGTCTTTTTCCAAGTCATATTGGAACTATTATTTTATCTTGGTTGAAAGTTAGGCTTGGACCATAACAATACAAAGTTGTTTCAATTCCAAGCACAGTTCAGTGGAAAGAGAAATAAAAAAATGTAGTTAACTGGTGAAATGTTATCAAATAATTAGGGTAAATGTGCAATCCAATTTCTGCTGTACCACAGCTTCCTCCTCATGTACAGCAATGTGCTTGTGTGTAATGATGTTATTAAGTTGTTGTGCACACCAAGGGGAAATTGAAGAGTGTTCACAGCCTAAATGCATCTACATTTAAAAGTTTAATAGACTGACTGCTTTTAGTTAAAATGCCTGAACATGAGTCATTAAAATATTATAAATTAGTAACTGGCACTGGAACAACACTCAGTTCTCACACCACCTTCACAGTGATCCATCATCACTTGGATACGATTCCCTTGACTGCAATTAACCAGAAATAAATTCCCACCATTCTGGTAAAGTTAACCAAGGTATTTTAGTTGTTGTATTCAGGGCCACATTTCTTCATGTAGCAAACATTGCCACTTTTCCCATCTGCCCACTTGGGCAGCCAGGGAGGATGAGGGTGAAACAGCTCTGAGGATGAGATTGCAGCTCTCAGGGGCTCTTACTGATACCAGATTATCTGGAAATAAAAATAAAAGATAAATGAGGTGTGACACAAAATATCTTAAAGATCCATAAAACAACCAAAAATGTTAGAAATATGTCTGTTTTTCTGAAAGAATATCTAGTTACCTATTTTTATAAAGCATGTATTTCCATATTAGTGGAGCCCTTTAAATTATGCAGGGCTTTTTTTCTCATTGAATTTTCTCTTTCAGTGTGATAAACATTTATTTCATGAACCCAATTTTCTCTGAAGTTAGTGGCAAATACTTCTGCTCAGAAACATATGAAGAAACCATTAGTCTGAAGACCTAAAGAGCCATTAGTTAAAGTACATAGAACTGCACTATTAAATAGGTACCAGATCAATCTTTAGTGTACACCACAAGAACATTCATAGTGTGGGCTCCATTTCAAAATTAATGGGTTTTTCATTGCTTTGTAAAAAAGCAGTTAATGACCTGACTTTGATCAGTTTTCTATAGACATAAAATGAACTGGCACTGAATGGAGAGGAGTAAAATCAGAATTTCTGTTGGTGAGCTCCAAATTCTCCACGGATGAAAAATCAGCCAAATGTGAAATCATGATCAGTCGGAATTTAATGGCAAAATTCACTTTGCATTCAGGGGAGCAGAGTTTAATAGCATGGCAATGTTGGTAAATGCCATTCCATAAAGCCCTGTTATAAAGATTTTGTGCCAATCTTTTTCAATGAAATCCAGCACAGAAAAACTAGCTTTGTATGTGTGCAGAGAGAAATCATTGGTTTGTAATATCCATCCTACTCAAACCTACTTGGACAGAGCCATTAAAATGTTATCCCTTATTTCTGTGTGGGTTTCACTAAACTGATCTAAATCCCTGGTGCCTACAAATCCAGACTAGGAATTCTCAGCTGCCAATCTATGGGATTCCCATGATTTGTGCTTCCAGCCAGCGTGCAGGCAACTGGGCTGGTGGATTCCTGGCATGGAAACTGCAAAGTCCTGGGCACAGAAGCTCTGCTTGGCTTGGTTTTATTTTGGGAGGCTTCGTTTTTCCAAAGCACATGCCATGGGTGCTGTAATTAATCCTTAATCTCCCTGATTCTCCATAAAACCAGGACTTGCACACGGGCAATAAAAGATATTTATTTGAGCACCACAAGCAGGCAGTTATTTCTTGGGAAAAGGCTCTTGTAGACAGATTTAGTGATTCCTTCAATAAACACTCAGAGAGGAAGCCAGAGGAAACCCTGATTGACAGTGCTCTCCTTCCTTTCATCCTGATGAGGCTGGGCCAGCAGGGGGCCTGACCAGCAGGTCAAATATGTATTAGGGGCAAAAATTGACAAAGAATATGCTAGAAAAAGTGATTTTCCAGCTGTGTGCAGCCATTCTCTGCGCCCTGGGCGGATTGTTATTTATGTGTAATGGAATGGCTGGGGACAGCAGGGCTGAGAAAACAGGGTCAGGTTCACTGTGGTGCTAAAACACTGACAGTGTATTGAAGAGGGGGAGGTGCCTTCTTGGTTATTTTAGTGCTTTGTTTAGTTTCATTTTATTGTATTTTAGGCCAGTGGAATCTGAGCATTTCTGAGTCTGACTGAGCTCTCTGTCTTCCTTCCCCCTGTTAACAATTTGTGAAATCCCCCTGGAGACTCCATCCACAGCCTGAACACGGCATCTCCTCGCCTGCAGAGGCCATGAACCCATGACTTTAGTTTCTAGAAACAGGGTTTCTTTCCATTCACTGCTGTTTGCTGCTTCTTGCTGAGTGATTTTGGTGCAGGAGAAAGATGTGATAAATGAGTAACTTCAGTGCACTTTAGAATACGTTCCTTGGGCCATTGCAACCCTTCTCCTGAGGCCCAGCTGAGGGATTCTGATTCTATGTCCATAAAGAATCCAACATGTGCCTCTAGAGCTGAACATATGGCCCCGCTGTGCTGTCCCCTGTGAATGCTAATGCTGCTGGAACATAAAGCACTGCTCTGCAGAAATGGTTTGCTGGCTCTGAGTTTGCCTTTTGCTGTGCAGCTTCCCAGAGGGGGCTGCCCTGGCACCAGTTTCACCCCGACTGGGGATGCTGGGAGTGTGAAAGCACAACTGCCCAGCTTCACCTCAGCTGCAGTGTGCAGTTTCTGTCAGAGATTTTACAGCTGACCTGCACACATCTCCCTGCCTCTGCTAGCCTGCCCAGAGCCACAGGAGGAGGGAGGGGATTGCAGCAGTCTTTGGAGACAAAATGCACCATTCCTTAGGTAACAGTGTGATTTGAGAGAAAGCAACACAATGTTTCACTTGCATTCATCTCAAATAACATTGCTTTGTCTTGAAGTATTTCAGAAATCTCTGTCACTATACTGAAAACTTTGAAAGGTTTTTAAAGTGCCACCTGCCAACCTTTTTTCTTTGTTTCCTGTCAATTTGCAGATTGCTTTTGTTTTTCTTTTGTCTTTATTTTGGTTCTTTAATGCTCCTAACTACCTGCATTTTGAGGATGAAGTGGGACCTTTTGTATAGCTATTATTTAAGAAGTCTCTCTAGTGGTATAATTTAATATTATTTGAGGTTAGTTATAAATAAAGACTAATAGTAATGTTAGTGACAAGAAGAGAAACAAAGTCAGAGGAGCTCCTCATTGTTAGATGTGTTGGATATTTTCATTACTTCAGGAGAGTTGTTGGAATCTATTAGTAAATGGGAGCTCATGGGGTATATCAGGTAAGAGGTACCTTGGGTAACAGTAATCCTGTTTAAAAAAGAAATAGATTTTCAAATAGCCTGTGAAGAGTAAAGGATGGAGTCAGGGATGATTGGGGGAAGAGAAAGATTTTGAGAGAAATACAGTAAAAAAGCAATGTGTGAGAAGGGAGACAGAGTATGAGGGGCAGTGGATGTTTGGGTGAGACAACATCTGCACATCACTTCCTTTGACATTCCTGCTTGGCTGCAGGGAGCTGCTCTGAGCTGGTTTCACAGGTAATTCACATGCTGCACAAGTGGAAAATACAGTAATATGCTCAGCAGCTGTGAGCAAATGTCTGCCTTACCCAGAGCAAAAGTATTGCATCCAGCTCACTGCTAAATACCCAAAAGTCAAATATTTTTGCATCTCACAGTCCACAGTGCACATACCTAGTGGGGAAGTACGAGTGCTTAAAATTCACAGAAAGAGTATGATCAGGTTGTTTTCCTGCAGCTCCCTCAGGCTCCACACCATTGCTTGTCCTGGGCTGGAATGTAATTAATGGCACAGGCTTGACTTTGAGATTTGGGCATCTCAACAGGATCCAGAGTGAGGTTCTCCATGCTCTGCCTGGTGACAGCCCCTGCAATTGTCACTTCACCTGCTTGAGTGCTATTTGGTGTGACCCACAGGCACATTTGGGCAGCCTGGGAATGATCCCAGAAATGTTGTTCTTCAATTAAATCACTCTATAGAACAAAACAGATGAGATTTAGGTACCATGTAATTGGAGTCATACAATTCAAGTTGCATATTCGGTAATAATTTTTTCCTGTGAAAAAGAAAAGAGCCTCGTTCTGTACCCATTTTCCCTACCTCTTCTCATTTCCTGTTGAGCAAATAACACCAGAAAAAAAAGCAAATTTGCATCTTTTAATTTAACTGATGAAAAGCTGGAATCTGGCCACAACTATCAAGCTTTGAATGTTGTCCTATATCTGTTGCTGTAAGTTCCAGATAAATAAAGTTAGAAGCCATATAGGACATTCTGGCTCTGAAAAAAAATTGAATATTTCTGAAGTACAACCATGTATTTCCTCACATACTGGCACACACACACACACAGAAAAAGCACAACCTAAAAACCCCAAGTATTGACCTATATACATTTTTAAGCGTATTTATACTTTAACATAGCCCTCTGGAATGTGATTGATGATTTTCATGTGACTCATAATAATGCAAATGATCTTAGTCATGAGCTTAGAACCCCATTTTTAGATAAATGTGGCCAATTCAGCAGGAGATACACTGCAGGCAGTTCAGACTAAAAGCTGGAGGTGTCACATCCCTCTTTCACTCTCAGCGTTCCTCTGGCTTGCAGAGAAGTTTAAGAAACTGAAAAAACTGAAAAATTCAGTTTTTAGAGTTGAGCTTCTATTGCATGTTGTTATTTCCCTTCAGACTTGTTGTTTTGACACAGTTATGGCTTTTTCTGCAGCCCTGGGCTACTTTTTAGGTGTTTTCCTCTTAGGTAATACTTTTAATTTTGCCTGTGTGTCATTCACTCCTTGTAAGTGATAGAAAGTTTTGCCAGAGATGGTGTTGGCTCCATTCTGATCTCCAGCCAGTTACTGACTTGCTCTGTATTGCTTATATTGCACTGTATTGCACTGCTTATACCAGTGCAAAGGAGGAAATCTTGAAGATATATTTTGAAAGCTTTAAAGGTGTTCTTGGTAACAGCAGAGTCATCGTTAAATGAAGACCTTTCTATTTATTGTATGCAAGTGCAGTCGTGTCGTTTGTGGCCTTCGTACCCAATGAGCAAGAAATCCATTGTACTTGTACTTTTAATTTTGCATCTCTGTGAGCAGTGTTCTCCCTGGGGCCTTGCAGAGGAAACCTGAAGCTTAATCTTGATTTCAGCTGCAATGCAGAAACCCAGCTGCTCCTGGTGACCGTGCGCGCGACCTTCACGTACATGTAGGCTTTTATTTGACTTCTGAAGGCTACTTTTGGAGCTTTTTTTGGCTGCTGGCTACAAAACACAATCTAGAAGGCTTAAGAATATGAAAGAACAATGACTTTCTTTAGAGTTGGGGATACTCCATCACCTTCTCAGGAGGTGAGAAAAATCCCTCACTCTCAGAGATGGCTGATGAATGTGTGCCAACCCTTATTGCCACAGCGAGCAAACAGTGGTGATGTGGGGTATATTGCAGGCACACCTTCTCATCCGTGTTTTCAGACTGGCACAGGCAGTTTAGGGGACAGGAAAATCTTTCCTAAGTGTGAAAAGTGATGATGCTCAAGTCTTACCTCAGACCTCTGCAGCCTGCACCAACTTCAGTCTCCTACTCAGAGTGGTGTTTGTGGACTCCAGCACTTGGGCTGTGCTCCCTGGCTTCCCTGGGAGTCAGAGGCCTGAGAATGAGCACATCTTACAAGTCTGGCTCTCTGCTCTCTGTTGAATCAGTTTACCCAGCAGGGCACTTGGGATGGTGTTTTTGTGTGTGAGCCATGTCTGCAGCTAGAGTGAGAAGCAACACCTGGACTGTGCAAGCAGAAAATCTGAAAGGAAAGAACCCCCGTGTTTCATCTTGGCACAGTTCATCCCTGAGGTTGTCAGAGCTGTTGCTCACCCGATCTCCAGCAGGAGAGGAAGTGTTGAGTGACTTGCCTGCCTTCCATCACTGGAGTGTGCCTCAGCAAGAGCCTCTCAGGGTGCTCATGCAGTTCCACAAATGTGCTGGTCCTGTGACTGTGCTGTCACTGCTGTGACACCCTGGGTGTGCCCAGAGACACCCTGGGTGTGCTCTCCTGCCCTGGCCTCCATGGCTGAATCGTCACCACCTTCCCTCACTCACAGAGGTAATCGAAGTACAGCTGTCCCCTGGAAACAGGGCTGTGCTCCCGAGACTGAGGCGGGTAATTTAATAACTTCTTAGTGTAGAGGCTGAAAGAGAGCTCCTTCTTTCTTGCTTGTACATTTCCAATATTTAGCTTTCTTTTCTTTTTACCAATCTTTCTTTTTTCCTCTTTTAAATTAGACAACACATTCACTGATGTCATCACTATTCATTTGTATCTACCCTGCCATTACTCAACACTTTATTCCTTTTCTTATTTATGAATCTGAACTCTTTAAAACCCCAGAGGATGAGATCAGGCAATTCTTTAGGGGATGCCCAGAATCTGTAGTGCATGAAGAGCTCATGTAGCTCATCTGTCAGTGAAGTTAATCAGACGTTGATGCAAGGACTTCAGCGAGAGTGTGACAAGCTGGGATATGTGAGGACAGAGGCATCAGGGTGAGGTTGGTGTAGGATGACTTGACATGGACTGAAAATGGGTTTGGTATTTGGTGCTCCCTGAAGTTGTGGCTGTGCTGCTGCTGTGCACTTGAGCCTGAACAGAGGCACGTGACCAGTCCCATGGATTTCAGTGCATTGATTTCTGTGACAAAAGTCAGGTACTTACATTTTGGAAGGCTCCAGAGCTTTATTTAGGATTCTCTTGGAAAATCAAGCAGGCAAGCAAAGCGTTAGTAGTCATATGCTGCAATATTTCCAGCAAAATTTATTTGGGTGCAGAGAGAGTAAATATTTTGCTCACAATACCATCCAGGCTCAGATGTGCAAACACAGCCATCCTGTTGAGTTATCCTTTCAGGGCTGTGCACATAAATAATAACAATTCAGCCAAGGTTTCAAAGCTCTTCACAAAGGCAGGGAAGTATTATCTTCATTTAGAGATGGAAAGGACTTTAGATGAGGTGCCCGAGGTCACAAAATAACTGTATTAGATTTGAAAACTGAGCTTACTGTCAACCAGAATTGAAATGTAATTGTCTCTGTTCAATTGTAACTTGATTTTCATCTGCAGATTAATGTTCTGATTTAATGGGTAAGAAGGTCAAATCTTTCTAACGGAAACATTTTTAGTCAAATTCACCGTCTTTATCTAAGCCTCATTTTTAATCACTTACAATTTATAACTCCACTAATTGTGACTAATTATGCCACTGTGCTGATAAGGTATCCTAATTTCTCTACAGATTTTTTATGTTCATGGTTTCCAGCTTTATTGCTGTCAATTGAAGCCCTGCTTGAACAAAAGCAACACTGTGGTGAGGTCTCAAATATTCCCTGTCACCTCTGGGATCTCAGGAATGGTGTCCTAGGACAGAGTGACACTGACTGCTTTATAATGCCCTGATGTATTTAAAAATGCTGCTTCAAGTATAATTTTTAAATTGTCACCTCTGATCTCTGAGCATCTCCTGCTTCCTTAGAGCATCATGAACCCACTCTGAGCAGTAGCAAACACAGCACTGACTCCAAAGCACATGTGGGGCTGGAAGGGGGATAATTTCATCTGATTACATTAATATTTTATTGGAAGCAGAGTGACAAATTGGAGACTGATTGCAAACAGCAGACGATCACTGACTGCAGAGAACCCTGGCACTCCACTGCCACTTCAGATGCTTTAAGGAGCCGTTCCAAATCTGCAGGAAAATGGTTGAAACATTTTAATTCTGTCATTTAAACTGCATCACTCATTTAACCAGCTATTTTGGTTGTGATTATGAAAATACTGTGATATGTTTAGAAAAACCTTAGAAGACCTATACCAGTGTGTATTACTGATAGACTTGTGTGTTTTCCTTATAATTTTCACTACCAGTAATTTATTTTGAACCAATGAAAATAGACCTATTTTTTCAATTGCAAAGCATTTTTAGCTTGACTCAATCAGATTCTTTTCCCAGAGCCACACGAGGTAAGAGATAATTAATGACTTTTTCTTTATTATCCATCCCTCTGAAATGGTAACTTTAATTATGGCATCTTGATTTAATATATGTAAAAGCATTTCGTTACAGAAACCTTCACTATGTATAGAATGACTTTCACTGGTTCCTGAGATGCTGCAGTCAGGTCTTATTAGCAAAGTACAGCATAATCCTCCAGCTGTTCCCAGATCCAGCAGCTCAAAAATGCTGAATAATAAGGATGCAGCAAATGCTCACAGAATTTTGAAGGGATTGCTTTGGGTCAGTGTGACGCCTGTGGAAGTCTCCAGTGAATTGCTATTTTTACTGGAGCAGAATGATGCAGGGTTGGGAAGCATGGCTTGGATCAGAGAGACAAACCCCTGTCCCTGTGCTGTGGGATTTAGTTCAATGTGCAAGAAAAACCAGCACAAGCCCCCAGTCCTAGGGGACAGGTGGAGTTTGTAAGGCACAGGTTTGTGTTCCAGCTCTCCCAGACCCCACAGGGGTGAAATGGGCTCTGCCAGGAGTGCAGGGTGAGGGTGACACCCCCAAGCTCCAGTACTGCCTCAGCCCCCAGCTCATGCAGCTCCCCGGCCTCTTCTGTCTTTCCCTGGAGAGCAAAGAATGTCTCAAGGTTCAGCCAGAAGTCTGAGCAGACATTTACAGCCCTCAAAATAAATTACTTGGACTTTCATAAGTAAATCCTTCAGAAAATTTGCTGCTCTTGCCTGAATCTGCCATAGTTTAAAAATCCTTATTGTGGTGAAATTGCACTTTCTGTGGCTCACAGGCTGTGTGAGAAGGAACATCTCCTGTCCACCAGGGTGGGAGGTAAAACTCTAAACACAGATAGAACTGGTATTTTCACTTGTTTATTCCTGCAAAGGAATTCCTCATAACTTTGTGCTTCCCTCAGTAGGGTTGCGGGTAACTTTTACCACATCATGTTGGTGAAGTTCTCCCTCAGTGTCTCTATCCTCTGTTGCCTAAACCAGCAAGATTTTAGTTTGTTGTTTATACCCTGAAAGAATTTTCAGGTTTACTATACTTCAGGTTCTCTGTATCAGATCCTGAAAGAATTTCCTTGCAGGCCAGACTTGATTGATTTTATTTTTAGATACTTCAAAAGAAATCCTGGCCGCACTTACATGAAGAATAAATATGGTTGAAAATAGATAATATCTTTACTCAAGAGATGAAAAACATACTAAAACGGAAAAGTAAGAAGTCTTCTTTGCAGTACAGGGATAGATGATGAAAACTCTAGCAGGAAGTGGAAAACTTCTATGCTTATTAAAAGATACAAAGGGATAAGGAAGAGAAAAATGGTTTAAATCAGATTTGAAATTTCATTCATTCACTGGTGGGTTAAGAACCTAATCAGCTGCAGTATAAATGCTTTACTGTCATACTGATATGAATGTGTCCCCCACCACAAATCTGAAATTTGTTACTTACTGTGTGTTTTGATATGTGTGAAAACTGCTTCTGTCTGTTGCAAAGTGGAGCAGTAGTGAACCTAAATCTAGATATTCCCCTCAGGAAATCTCCAGTCATCTTAATCATGTGCTTGAATTATGCATATGAGACTGGGGAGTCTGGAGATTATTGCTTAGGGACTGGCACCAATGTAAGTGTTATTAGGATGGATAAATTACACCCAGGAGTACAATTCTGGCATCCCAGTTTGCCAGCTTCTGTCTTAGGCTGAGTTCAGGGCTTAGGGAGGCTGCAGTGGCAAAGTCTCCCCTCATTCTTGAAATCAGTTTTATAACAGGTCTGAGCAAAATGTCAGTGCAAAGCCTGAGGTGGTTCTTTGTTCTTTCACGAGCTGCCCTCATCTCTTTTGTACCTAAGTGTTTGTGTACAGCAGGAGACAAAAGTGTTACAGCCCCACACAGAGACAGACATGGAATATTCCCATGGATAATCTATTTCTGTGCAACTGCAAGAGCTCTGTGGCACAAAACATGAAGGATTTTGAAGACCAGATTTTAAATTATTATATCTACTAGTAATTTATCACCTACACAGGATCAGTTTGTTGACTGTTCCAGTCCTTTCTGGGTTGTACTTCACCTTTGGTGTTTGGTTTTGTGGCATTTTCCTGGTTTAAGTTCTCCTGCTTCTGTCTCATGGATTAAGATCCTTCTGGCAGTTTTGTGTCGAAGTCATGTGAGTTCGGCAGTGTTGGAAAAAAAACAACACAAATAAACAAAGAGCAAACAGAAATCATTTGGGGTGAAATTGGATTGGACTCCCTGCTCTCCTCCCTGGGTGAGCTCTGAGCTCTTGGTTGCTCTCCATGGCAGTGTCTAATGAAGCTCTGAACTGAGGAACCTGCACAGGAGGCCACAGAGAATTGCTTTCATGGGAACTCAGTTTAATATCCTGTCATTTTCGTTTATTATTTTAATAGAGAAGGATTTATTCCATAGTCACAAACTTCACATCGTATTTGCAATTGTAATACTATTTGAAAGTGGTGCTCCAAAACCTCATCATTTGGGAAGTTACTGGGAGTTGTTCCAGGGAGTTGTACCGATAAAGAAGAGTTTGCACCAAGACTCTGGGAACACATGAGCACAACTGCACTGAGGTGAGAATTCTCAACGTGTTTGATGGTCAGGAGTTTGGTCAAGACAGATGTGTCACTTTTTGTGTGCTTCATCTTTGTTTCCAGCAAGTCTCTGATCAGGAAATAGAGTTCATAATATATAATTTATGTGATTGTTTACTCTGTGAGACAGCAGTAGCAGTACATCATTTGCAAGTGGTCTATAGATAGAAACATCTTTGCATGAATTAGTGGTCAAATAAGTAGTATTTGTTCAACTCAGCTCATGAAGAATTAACAAAGAAAAGCCAAGAGGCCAAATGAATCCATTTAACATCCTATTGCAAGCAGTTCCCCAATCTCTGATATTTATAATTTCAGTACTGTGTTGCGGGTATCCTGTCACATGAAAAGCAATAATATTTTTTTGTGAAATCCATGGTTTTATTTCTAGAAAAATAAACTCCTCTGCGAGGCTCACAGATGTCTCGAGCTATTTGATTCCATTTCTCTTGGCAGAAAGCATCCCTGGATTTTGTGCAGGAGGAGGGAGAACAGGCACTGCTGGGAATGCAAGTTACTTTCAATGCTGCCTCTTTTCCAGTAGGATTGACAAAAATTGTTAGTTGCAGCATGATTTCATTATAATATCCTGCACTGCTCTAACTCATTTATTAGGCCATACCTGAGTAGATAACATGGAAACATTTCATCCTGGTGATGTTCTTATGTTGCCTCATGCTGTGCGAGCCGCCAGAGCCCTTGTTCTGCCATGGACATGGGTGTTGGGGCGTGGAGCTGACTGATGTGAGCACTCATCCCACTCTCCCTTCCTCCTGCCACGAGGCTCCGTGGCTCCAGGAGGTGCCCGGGTGTCCATCCCACTGCCCAGGCACTGCTGGGTGGTCTCACCTGCAGCTCTGGGGTGCAGCCCCCTGAGCAGGGAGGTGCCTGGAGAAGGTGTGTGAGGCTCTGCTGGGAGCAGGCAGAGACAAGAGGAGGGATTCTGGATTGTCACCCCACATGGCTCTGGGAAGCCAGGAGTTACTGCAGAACTGGCTGGCAGTGAAGCAGCAAAGGCCTGGGGAAGGACTGGGGGATGCAGTGGCAGTGCTGAGGTTGTGCTGGGCTGCTAGGCTGATCAGCCCATGGGCTGCTGCAAAGGTCGTGTCCCAGAGCTGACACAAACCTCCTCCTCCTCCTCCAAAGTTCTCTAACAGGAGCACTGTCAAACCCCAATTCAAGCCTGTATTTTTTCACCACGTGCATGAGCAGCACATATTCTCACAGCACATCCCCCAGAACCTTCTCCACTTTATGGGAGCTTGAGGTCTGTGTCTGTTGGAGTTGACACCGTTTGTAAGGACACAGCATAATGTGCTGCAGGAGGGTTCCTACAGCTCACGCACCCAAAAGGGCTCAGTTCTCCTGGTTCTGGAGCTGGACACACCCACTGGAAGCAGCTGTGGGCACTGGACTCTCCTCGGAGCACCCTGCAGCCAATGCCAGTGCTGGCACCCTCTGCAGTCCTGTGGGAGACCCTCGGCCAGCACTGACCTTCTCTCCACTCTGATCTCCCAGCAGCCTGTCCAGCCCAGAGGTGGCTCTCAGGACCAGTCCCTCTCCTCATGCCCACCTGAGGCCCGACCCAGCAGGCTGAGGGCAGCAGCTCCCTGGGAACCTGAGCAGGTACTGTTCCTTCTGCTCTGCTCTCTCTGTGAGCACAGGCAGTGCGACTGTGCTTAACCTCTCCCAGCCACAGGCTGCATGTCTCTGGGATTTTCCAGGGCTAATACTGCTCCAGAAATCATATTATATGAGATAATAATCTCTGAGATAAGAGATGTTAATAACATATTCTGTAAAACTGATATTCCATTTCCACTCTGTTTTCAGCAGAAACCAAATACATCCCATTAAAGCCAATGAGAACTGTAGCCAGCTGCCTTGACAGGGCATGTTAGAAATACAGCTTATTTTCCCCCTCCTCAAATACACAGTTTTACTGATAATATTTTCTGTTAGCCTAAAGCATCTTTTTTAGAAACAAGTATCTCTCTTGTGGCTCTTTATTGGTGTCACTTCAAGCTGAAATGTTTGCCGAGCAGACCAGGAGTGCTTTTTAACCCACTTTGTGTAGATTTAAATGTATACATTATGCAGGGCAATAGGGGATCAGACTCAATGGAGTATCTTCTGAAATAATTGAAAGCAGGACTTGTTCCTGGTACTTTGTAAATAGCAGCAATAACTCTTCACGTTTCACACACTATTTGAGCTTTTAAAATTCTGCTGTGCCATTCTGTGGCCAGGAGTGAAAAGTGAAATCCTTTCAGATCTTTTGGGATTTATCAGACAGCTTTAAGGGATAAATCTGAGATAAAGAGGAATAATTAACTTTTTCAGGAGCACTTTCAGCCAAGAGAATTTAAATCTTACTTTTAATCTTTCTAACTGACCATGAACCTTGCATTCATTCAATGTATAAAATGATGTGTTATGATATGTAAGTAGGTAGAACTGCACCGTGGACAAAATGAAGTGTGGAAAGCATTTTGGAGGAGATAGAAGCAAGTAAATGTGAAGTATATGAAAAAATCGAATCAATAAGATAACAATTTCAAAATAAAAACATTAGCTGCTAGAGAGTCCAATAAATCACATCAGTTGTGTGGAGCAGCACCATTGGATTAAATTATGGAGTGGTGAGAAGCAGAACACATCAAACACAAATAATCTCTCCCTCTCATTTCTTTTGGTTTATAGTTGAAGGTGTAGGAATTGCTTTCCCCAGCGAGAGGGGGAGAAGGAGGGAAGGAGCACGTGTAGCAATCACTGCTCAGCACAGTCTGAGCCATGTCACAGGTTTACAAAGTGTCACACTCTGCCGTGGCAAATGAGCCACTGTCACACCCTTCAACAGCTCTTTTGATCTATCCTAATGCTCAAATTATGGTTGTTGTCACGTCTTATTACAATTCTCTTGTGGAAGATTGAAATGTTTTGCTCTCTGATAGCAAATTCCTAATAATTTACCTTCCTGAGACACAAAGAAAGAAATTAGGTAGAATGCCAGCTTTTTCTGGAGTTGTTTAATATTCCCTCAGTGGTGTTTAACACACTTTGCTACGGGGATGCATTTTGGAAATTCAATATATATATTTCCAGAACAAACTATATGGCCTTGGTTTGACCTAAAGCCCCCACGGCATCAGAGGAACCTGATGGAGGTGACAGACAGTGCAGCTTTTTGTCATTTAGCCAGCACGGATCAACAGGATGGCTGGGATGCTTTCAGTGAGGTGAGGAAGGGCTGTGCTGAGATATTGGATGTTGTCCTGTTCAGCCAGTCATAAAAGGTGTCATGGCAAAAATGGTGACAGCAGCACAGTGTCCCTCCCTGGAGGGTGGGTCATGTGCCACGCCAGCAAAATAAGTTTTTGCAACATTTTAAAACAAACCAAACACTAATCCCTTGTTTGTTTCAATCCTTCAGTCTGTAAAGCAGGAAAGATGAAAACCAGAAATCCGTAAGGTGGAGCTCAGTCAGCAGGGTGGCAGTTCTTGCACGGCTTGAAGGCAGGATGTGGATGCCCACACCTGGAGCAGTCTGTCTGGGATTACCCAAGCAAAAAGGCCTCGGAGGAAGCTGCTTGGTCATGTTTTCCCTGTATTGGGAGGGAAAGTGCTCCATCACTGGCTTGTTTGCAGGCGGGACACAGCTGAGTAAAAGGGGGGAAAAGTTCATTCCAGGGTAAGGAGCGGAAGAAAAACTACTGAAGCACTGGGAACAGTGCACAAAATCACTCAGGAGTTTTGTCTTTCTACAGAGTATCAGCATATAAATCACACTGTCCAAAATTAATAGACTCTTCAACCACTTCAGTTTATTAACGTGCCTGGCAATTCTGCAGAAGCTGAGGTAACTTTGGTGAATTCCATTGTGCTTCTTAAGTGGAGAGAACACTTCCCAAGCAGTTTTATTGTCCTTTTAATGTCTGAACCCGAGACTGTTAGGGCTGCAAAATGATTTATAATGATGTGCTAAACTGGAGTAATTTCAGTCAATTTATTAAGTCCTTTGTGGGTGAAATGGAGAATTGCTGGGGCTGTGTTTTCTCTGAACACACTCCCTGTGCTTGTGCAGAACACGTGTGCAACTCCTCAAGAAGTGAGGATGCAAACCATATGGTAGAGCCTGCGGTGCCAAAGTGCATTTCTAACCCCTTAGTGATAATTAAATGTGTTACAGCAG
Organism: Petroica traversi; assembly: GCA_025920805.1. NCBI lineage: Eukaryota > Metazoa > Chordata > Aves > Passeriformes > Petroicidae > Petroica > Petroica traversi. The sequence goes on from JAHLSL010000010.1 coordinate 5,407,045, forward strand.
TGTCTCCCACAACACTGAGAAACTCTTCTGTGGTTTTAATGTATGTTATTTCTCACAGAGAAATGATCTGTCAGTAACTGTAGTGATTAAGTTACTGTTCCTAAAGAACAGCAGTCTCACTTTATTCCTTATTTTCTTTCCTATGGCTCCCAGAGATCATTGCCTTTGAGGTGATGTTTGGTTAAGTTCACGTGACTTTATTTCTGGACATTTTTCTCTGTAATTACCTATAGGACAATTACTTTTGCCAAGATTTGTACATACAGAAATGTTAATATCTAAATATGATTTCTCTTTGAAATTCAGTTGAGGCTTTTCAGTCGTATGCCAAGAAGTCACATGTTTAGGAGTATACGGTTCTGCAGGATGCATTATTTGTATTATTCATTAACTGAATTGCAGGTTCTTTGGGGAAAGACACTTATTTTGAACAACTATTTACTGAGTTTGGGTCACCATCTGTAGGTGCTGGGGGACAAATAGTAGAGCAGATGCAGTAACAGGCACTGCACTGAGAACAGGATGTGGAGAAATGCTCAGGTCAAACATTTATCAATGCTCTTCAACACCAGAATTTGGTAATGCTCAGCCTTGAGGACATCTCTGGCAAACAGGTACTCTGAATTTAGCACAGAATCTTCCATAAATACTGAATTCTCAAATGCAGCATTAGTACTGCTTCCTCTACTTCCCTTACAGTCATTTGAATGCTGCTTTTAGTTTTCTCCTCAGTTTTGAGTTCTGATTTTCTTTCCAGGCTGTCACCAGCATAATTACAGAGCACGAGGGCTAATGTACAGATTTTTTTCAGTTACCTTTAAAATTGTGAAAAGCCAATTCTCTTCCACTGCTTTTCCCAGTTTTTTGTAAATGCTCCTCAATGTTCAATCAGTTATAATTGTAGCTAAAATCAAAGGAGCCTCAGGATCAACACCTTAGAAACCAAAGAAATCTAAAAATCACTCTACCTCGAATGGGAGACCCTAAAAAGAAGTAAAAGACAGTGCTACATATTCATGAGGTTTTACAGAAATTAATATCAGAGTGATGAAAAGTGTATTTGTCCATGTAAAATGAGTGTAAAATGTCCATGTTCATTAACCTCTTTTCAGAAATTCACGGGGCAGCACAGCAGCTTAGCAGCTTTTTGGGAGCACAGTTCAAGGGAGAAGGTGTTCTGTCTCTGGGGCCGTCATGGTTGCTTTTCAGTGGCTGAGAACAGATGCTGCACAGGTAGGAATCATCAGACAAATGTATTGAGAGCTTAGTCAAGTCCATGATAGCTAAGAAAAATTGACAGGGTTTGGGTTTTTCCTTCTCTGTCTTGCTCTCTGAGGGATGCAGGTTAAATTCTATTTCTTGTTTAAAAACTATCATTACTATGAAGAGTTTAACTACACCATAGAGTTTTGGACCATACTGGAGGTGGTTCCAGGAATGGAAAGTTGTTTGGGTTTAGGGGGAATAAGAACACAATTCCCAGCAATCTGGTGAAATTTATTAGAGTTTTTGTTATAACAAGGCCATCAGCTGCTGCTCTGGGTGCCATGGAAACAGGCATTGCTGCAAATAGGGGAGGCTGCTTTCAGTCCATTCCTATTTCAGCAAAAATAAAAGAAAGAAAACGAGCTTTTGTGGGCTGAGATGTTTAAAGGACTCTGCCCATGTCTTTAGCAGTCCACGTGGCCACTGCCCTGGCAGAGGGCCCAAGGATCTGACAGACATCTGACTGCTTCCAGTCTCATGGAACAAAGCTGGAGCTCTCCACTGATCTCTCATCATAAATAAATGGGAAAACAGGAATATGGCTGGTGAGCAGCCCAGCCAGAGGAAAGGACAGGGAGATTTCTTTTCTAATTCTAATTTGGACCATGATGCAGCTTGAGCTGCAGGTTGGGCCTCCTGGAGCTAGTCTGGGCTTAAACCAGTCACTTCCTAATGATCTTCCAGAGGAGAGAAGGAACAGGCAGGAGAGCACTGGCATCACCATGAACTCCTGCATTTGATTCTGTACTCAGATATCCCAAATTTTACTTCACTGTGTGCTCTCCATATTCTTAGTAAAATATCCTAACAAGTAATTTCTCACTCCAAAAATAATCCGTGGGAATCAACAAAATGGTTTTCCCATTAGCAGCACAGTGAGTGCCTCGTGCAGCAGCAGCATTCAGAGAGCATCTGTTGGGATTGTTGTCATAGAGATCCCAGGATTGCTGCACTAAATGTGTAAGAGACCACACAACAATTTATGTGCTCAGTTTTATAGCTGTAATACATCAGCTGGAGATTTCCATCTGAAGTTTCTTTACCTTTCCTTGCTGGGTGGGAGGTGGGGTTTTCCCGCAAAACCCAGGGAATGAAATTAGAGAGATGAATGTGAGATTTTTGTGAGGTTTACATGTTAACAGGCATCTTAAAGTGATCACCTTGTTCTATAAGATTCATGAAAAATCCACATTTCTTTCTGAACTGCACATGTATTGTTTGTTCTTCATGTTATTCAGTAATACAGTAATTTATTATGCTTAAGCTGATGTTTTTCCAATTTCTTTACATTTGACTCATTGTTTCTGTGCTTATGTGAAGATGAAGCGAAGGAGATAGTCTGGAGCAACACATCCTTGCACTCCATGCTTTATCCATTTATTTCTATTTTCCATGATTTTCAAGGTATCCTGGAAAATAATTTAAATAAATTGGCACATAGAGCTGTATTATAAACCTTGAAGAAAACCTAAATAACTTTGGCAGGTCATAGAAAAAATATTTTTAAAGCTATTAACTGTCTGTCAAGTTGCCCCCTGCAGAGCCTGATGAGCTGCTTTCTGGCCCAGTGGAAATCAATTGCACAGGAAACCTTGAGAGCAAATCATTGGATATAACATGGAAAACCTGATCTTTCTTAGGGTATGAGGAACGTTTCTGGAGAACAATAGCATTTATTTACTGATAACTGCCAAGGTTGGCTGTTGAATTAGGTGTTGGTCCTGCCAAGATGTTTGTAGGGATAAAGGTGTGGGTGAGCTGTGGGAGCCCACAGCGGGAGCCTGGCTCTGCTTTGGGTTTTTATCACATAGATGCTGCTTCATCCAAACAATTACAGGAGCAACATGCCAGACTTGGCATAGAGATGTGCTTGGGAAATCCCCCCGGGGAGAAGGGAAAGCTGGGATCACTTTTGTCTGTCTGCAAGCACTAAAAAGGGATGAGAGAAACCCCTGGAGCAAGGATCTGCTAGTTGTCATCTCCAGCTGGGCAGGAAGTGGGGGTTTATTCTGAGTTCCATTAACTCTCACATAGCACAGTGGGACACACAGGCAGAGACAGGCTCTCAGCAGCCTTAGCTTGAGGTAACAGAGTCCACCACAAGATTGGTTTGTCCCAGCACAGGAACCCAAAATTGCTGTCACCCCAAAGCCTGTCCCAGCGTCTTTGTGGGTGCAGAGCTGCAGTGGGAGCTGAGGCTGGGGGCCAGTATCCCTGGGCTATCCCCACCCAGTGAATTACTGTACAAAAATAATAAATCACAAGCTCTTGCAGAGCTCTCTGCTCCTGACATAACCTGTTTGTATCCATCATAATGCAGGATTGCACGTGGCAGTTCAGGCAATAGGTATGGGTAGGTTCAGAAAGCCAAGGACTCTTGTTTCTTGTAAACACTATTGCCAAACCCATTGGGCTTGATGCTGCTTATTTGGGGTGGGACAGAGCATGAACAGGGGACAGGACACCTGTGCACACAAACCGGGATTAGTTTGTTCTGATCTCTAGGACAGCCCCTGGATATCATTTCTACACATCCCCTCATGTTAGAAAGGGGCAACCCCTTCACTTGAATTTCATCTCCCATATGGTGTGAATATTACATTTTAAAATCTGGGTTTAGGAGAGGTATTTTCCTGCAAGGGCTTCACGGGAAATATTTCCTTTGCTTTTTCTTATCTCTCTTTTCACTGGCAGGGACTGGGGTCATGGTAGTAGGATGGCCAGGAGAGAGGAGCACAGAGTCCATCTATTCGTCCTACAGCAGCTGGGATAGAAGGGCTTGGGTTGTGTTCCCCATTGTCACAGCACTTCTGGGCTAATGCAAACTGCATAACTAAGTTCTGTCAATTATTTGAAAAGTAAAATAGCAATTAGAGGGGAGCAAAAAGAAGGATGAGCAGCCCTTGGCACGTTATCACTCTTCCTGCCAGGAGAGGATTAAGCAAAGCGAGTGGCAGCTGTGGGGAGCCACCAGCCATCCTTCAGCATGGGATCACTGTCACTCACTGCAGATGCCATTCCCTTCCTCAGCTGGGATGTTCCATTTGTTTCAATTACAGGAGCTGAGGAAATATTTGCTTGTTCCTTTGGTTTTACATCTCTGCTGTACCTGAAGTTGCTGGTGCTTGTCTCATCATTAATATTTCTTACCACAGTGTGTCTTCTCCATCAAGGAAGGTCATTCCCTATCAGCTCCCACATCTAGAGGGGCATCATCTATCTTTCCAGGACACTGTGAAGTACTCAGCCATACCTGTCTATCTGACTCCTGTTTGTATTGCCATCTGTCTTGTTCCCATGTGTAACATCTAATTAACACCCCTGGTAATTAATAATGCTGTGGGGTCTTTTCTATTACCTATTATGGGTGTCAGGTGGAGTAAATCAGCACATGGAACACAAAGGGAATTGTGGTATTCAGTGATGGAGAACATAAAAAATGCACTTAGAGATTTTAAATATTCATAAAATAGAAGGCAAGGACCATCATTTTTAATAGAAGGTTTTGTATAGTGAATAAAGCTACATTTTCCAACTTCTTTGTAGAGCACTAACAGGACATTGTGTAGCTGAGGTCTCTGCACACACAGAAGACAGTTCAGTGGTCAGTTCATGGCAACTGCCTTGGAGAAATAGTTGATTTGTATTGTTTTAAAGTTTAATTATTTGCAAGTTTTTACAGTAGTGTTTGGCCTTTTGAAATTGTCCATTGAAAATGTATTGGTCCATAAAAGATTGCAAGACTAAAGGTTGAATGCAAATATTCTCCTGGGATTATCTCAGTTAGAGCAAACGTTTGGCCATCGATGTCACAGAACGTGGTTTCTGCCACAAACTCCTTGGATGGTCACAAATGAGAGTATTTCTGGTTTAAAAATCAAGTTGATTTCTGCTTCTCTGCAAAATAATTCATTTTAGAGATTAAACAGACCTTTGCTTTTAAATCCCCCAAACATGTAGGGGAGCAGTGCCCCAGTGGCACCAAAACCCATGTCCTGTGTATGCAACATCCAGGGAAGTGGGGTATTGGGATCAGCTGCCAAGAGATCTGCCCCAGAACCAGACAGAAACACAGCCAGGGGCTGGAGGAGGAATTCCCATCCCCAGCTGTGTCCCTGTGCTGGGTAGCACCCACAGGCACTTGGTTTCTTTAGTTATTCCACACACATTTGAGCCAGAAGCAATGAGCACTTTACCCTCTCAGATCTCAGAGATAACACAGCAAGAGCTGCCTAAACCCTGTTATTTTGTCTAGGATGCTTTAACAGAACTTGAGGAAAACCTTGCCCTTCACTAGTGCTGTTCAGCTTTCCAGGAGAATACCACAGAATTCTTCCTCCAGAAGCTGATTTAATTCCTATTCTGCTTACATTTTCATGCAGGATCAGGTTTCTCACTGTTGAGGGATATTTCTTTTCAGCTCAGGTCATTTTTTTAGAGAAAAAAGAAGTCTTTCTCCTGCTGAAATCTGTTTTATGAAAGAAAAATTACCTTTCCCACCATCAACTTTTCCAACTCCTTTGCAAAGATGAATTAAATCTGAATCTGTCTCAATTACTTGGGAATTGAATTTCATTGTAACTTATCACATTTCATTATTTTTGTAGATTAACAACAGGGACTGGCAGCGTGACTTCAGAGCTCACTGACTGTTCTACCTGCAGCTCTGGGTTTCTGAACTTGAGAGAAAAAGTGAAAAGATTTTTTTTCTTTGCTGCCCTGTGTTGCTTTTAATGCAAAATCTTGTCAGGCAAGAGGCAGTGGATATAAATTGATTTTCAGGGAATTCCAGTTGTTGATTGTTGGGGATTTTTTTGGTTGTTGGGCTTCTTTTTTGTGCGACTGGACACAGTGCTAAGCAAATTTTTCTGACTGCTCTAAGAGGTACTTGCTCTGCAGGATCACCCAAGATGCTTTCCAACCTCAGCTTTTACATGTGTCTGTGAATTATCATCAGCAGGGAGGTACAGAACTGTAAATGTCTGAACCCTGTGTTTATCACATGTGTCTCCTGCACCCACCTGATTAGCCAAAAGTTATGAAAAGGAAGGGAAATAATGGAGAAAATGTTCTCAAAATTGTCATTTGCTTTCTGCCCTGATGGGGTTCAGTCTTATTTTAATGTCACAAAAAATAATGAGTGGACTATGATAAATTAGGTGCCCATTTCAATGAGCTAACCTACTCAGAAACAAATGCTGTCCATGCATTCCTTAAATGTGATTTCAAAAATTGTATTGCTCTTCCTCAGAATTTACAATTAAGTAAGAGCAGAAAAAGTATATATAACGAAAAGGCAGTGATTGAGACATAGTATGACATTTACTTTTTACATTTAATGCCTGACTGTTATGTTTTTATTCAATCCTCTTTTGTAATTTTTAAATGTTTAAAATAATTTTAATCCTGGCTGCAGCTTCCTGATGATTCCCCTCTAGTTCTTTTTTATTTTCATCTTTTCCAAACCCTGTTGAAATCTCTTACTGCAGCCTTTGCCTCATGTCTTTACAAACTTTCTTGATTGCTATCTTGCCACCCAGAGAAAGGGAAAATTTGTGGTTCAGGGAAAATTCAATTGTTATATATATTGGTGGGTTACTTGTCCCAGAATTACTTCAATAACTAGCAGTGATTTATTTATTTTTAGAAGAAAAATGATATCTTGTTTTGTTTAAGTCATATGAAAGCAAAAGGAAAGTTAAAATAGAAAGAGAAGGCAGTGCTTCTTTTTACTGATGATGCATTTGATGGATGTCTCTCTGAGGACCTGATTGAACTCGGTGTTATACCCCCCAAATGAAGATAAATCATTGGTGAAGGGTTTCTGGAGTACATGCCCAAAATCAGTTATGCTCACATGGAGATCTATTAATCTATTTCTTCCTGTTCTGTCTACCCAGCCTCTTTTCAATGGCTTTTTAGCATTCCAAACACAGGTTACCTTTTTAAAGTGGTGATACAGTTCTGGTGCTTTCCATTAAAATCAGAGCTGAGCCCTTTCACCCCTTCCCTCTGCTCTGCCCAATTACCTCAATTCAGTTTTAAACAGTTTCTCCCAACAAAATCTGAGTCACAGGGACACTGACCCTTTCTGCAGAGGCTTGGTGGGGTTTGTCACCTTTCCTTGCTGGTAACACAGCAGCCCGGCAAAGATTCCTGTGTGAAAAAAACAATATAAGGAGATACAGCTGAAAACACAGCAATGAAAAAGAGCTATCCGGTATATTGTTTATACTGAATGATTTTTCAGGACTATCCAGTGGGGTTCAGAGCCAGAATGTATCACATGCTCATTCCCAGGGAAAGACAATCTGAGCACAGTCAATGCGTAATCAAGGAAGATGAAGGAATCAGAACAAGCATTGAAAGGAAGTTAAGTAACAGCTGGGAATTTCAAATTTTAAAATTTTGTCAGGTTTTAAATTGTGAGGTCACCTTGTGTTTCTCAACCAGAAACATGGTAGGCAGCTAACTCCATATTAGCTTTCCATCTAATATTCCATCATGTTAACAGTGTAAAAGGTTCTTGACCAGGCAGCTGGGCAAAGCAATCCAGATGAAACCGAAATCCCAGCACAGATAATTTTCATTCTGTCAGTGAATGACTGGCATTAGAATGACCCACTGATTCTGTCTCCAGTCTGAAATATTGGCAGCTAATGTGAGGAAATCCTGCCAGTGAATTCCAGCACGGGATGGAAGCACTGGTTGGGTTTGATGATCCTAAAGGGTCTTTTTGAACCTAAATTATTCTGAATGATTCAGTGGAATGAGTGATGTCCATGCACTGATTTTATGAGGCCAAAAGCACTGCCATGATTTGGTGTAGTGAACAGTAGCACTCTGATGACACAGAAAGCAGTGTCTTTGGTGATTTATGTGGCTGTACTCGGAAGTTCAAGGAGCTGTGCACTAAAGCCTCTAAATCCCACATGAACATTTTGCCTGGGAGAATCCCCTGAAAGACAGGAGGCACTCAGGCATCCTTGCACTTAAGATTCCATGTTTTGCTCCAGGGCTAGATTTCCAACTTGTAGCTGGAAGAGCTACTCTCCAGCACAGAATTCTCTCACTTTAAAAACAGTGTCTATGTTAAGCAGCCCCAAGGATGAAGAAAAATCACCCAAATTTTAAAAAGTGGTGCTTTTCAGCTCTGCAGGTGGGCTTTCACTCAGATATGCTCACAGACATTTGTCTGAGACTTCTGGATTTGTCCAAGAAAGTGTTTGAAATGCAGTTTTTTCCTTTGGTAGCTCTCTAGAAAATATCCAAAAGAGCTAAGAGGAAGCAGCACAACTCCAGAGCTGCTGCCCTTAGGAATTCTGCTGACGTGTATTGTGTAGTTGCATTTGTAAAACGAGGGTCCCTCACAGATCCCTCTCCTCTGCTGAAGTGAATTAACATCCTGTCATAGACCCTTACCAATTACCTCAGCCCTGGTCTTGAGTGCAGAGTTCCTGTCAATAAAGTCTGATAAACAAATGCAATACTTGGAGTGTTTAAAAACACGGCATCAGTTTCGTGACTGTGAATTTCATTGACTTTCTAAGCAGAATTGGACTTTTGCTGGTAATTCATTCCAAGCAAGTAGCCAGTGTATAAATCCTTAGTTCTGTGGTAAAGCTCATGCATGCAAAATTTATCTGGATGAAATCTAGGAGCCTGTGGGTGTTTTGGATGAGTTTACAGCTTTTATACTCAGCCTTTCTTCTGATGGAATTAATAAGTATTTGGGGTTGTTGCAGCTGCAGTCAACTCCTGGAACGTATTGATTAGTAGTATATTGATAAAAATTGGTCTCTGTGATTGATAGGTTACAAAAGTTATACAAAGTGTGCAGGCATGTTTGGAGAAGTGACACATCCCACATAGTCAATAATGATGGAAATTGGAGCAGAATTCTCCAGCTCAGCCTTGATTACCTTGCAGAAAGTGATCCTAAGTAAGGAATAACTTATTTTCATTCTGCTGTTGTTGTTATTATTAGTAGTAGTATTATTATTACAATTACTCTTATCTGTTGAGTGTATTTTCTAGCCCATAACCACAGGGGCTACAAAAGTGATTTTCTCACTTTGTACCATCAAGACTTTCTGATTCCAGGTAAATCCAGTTTGGCAGAGCAAGTACTGAAACTGCCCCACCTCTTTAATATGGTTCAACTCAAAACCATGTTTGACATCACTTCAGCATGACACGAGAAGGAAATGTGTTTTAAATATAGGGAGGTGACTTCAGAATACATTCCATAGCTTTATTTAATGTAAGGATGGTTTTTTTCCATATGAGTTGCCAAAGGAAAGGGATATTAGAGAGATAGGCTATTTTCACGTCTCTTTCAATCTGTCAGATAAAACCACAAAGGTGGTTGTTATTATTGGATTTCTAGTTTGTTTTCTCCATTTGTTGATGCCATTCTCATAACAGAAACCCTCTTTACAAATGTAAGAAATGAACCTATCACACTTGTCCAGCTCCAGCCCTTTTAAGTGGTTTTTTTTTTTTTTACTTAGTGTAGGAAGAAAGGGGCAAAACCCACAGAAAGGAGTTTGGAGCTTGTGTGAGATGGAGAAATAAAGGAACACCTTTTCTTAGCTGAAACCTGTCTTCAGAGAAGCATTTACTTTCTTAGCACTGCTTAGGTCTGAAAAGATCTATTCATAGTAAATTCTGGCCCAGGAAAATCATTATTTAACTCAATTGGCTTTGAAGCCTATTTTTCATTTTCCTTTTGTTCTGTGGCAGTACATATTTCCAGACCTTTGCACGGGAGCTTCTCCTGTTCTCTACACTCTCCTCCTTTATGAGAAAGGCACTGAGTGGACTTTTCCCCAAGACAGAATTAAAAATGCTACAATATAGCCTTCAGGAATGACACTTGGCATCACATTTCCAGAGCCCTGTACCATTTTTGCTTTCACTGAGCAATTTTTTCTTGTGGGTTTTCCCCTAAATCACTGTGAATTTGGCAACCACAAGACTCCACATGAGTGAGGGCAGAGAAAACCAGTCTGAGGTGGCTCAGTGAAGACTTTAAAGTGAAGCTTTATTCTTCTAAGCCCTACTGAAAGACTTAAAATACTCTCACTGACTTAAGGAGAGTAGATTAAGGTCTAAGGACTGGTCAGTGAAGCATTTTCTAAGTAAGGATGGGAAATATCTGTACACTGAAAGAGCCTGCTGTATTGAAAGATAAAAGGGAAACAATCATGCAGACAATGGGTCCGCATCAAGAGAAACCCTCAAAGCCTGCAGACTTTATTTTGTGTGGCTTTCTACTAGATATAAAATGCAGTGAACACAGCCCTCCCACATATATACACACTTGGCTAATTCATGGCACACGCGGCATTGGCTGGATGTGAATTTAATAAACCTACACTTAGTTGTCTCATGTGGCCACAGTCCTGCCCAGTCCATCTGGGACAAAGAAAAAAGAAACCCTTACAGAGCTTTATTTCCCCATTTCTGTTGAATATTTTCTGTCAGCTTACATGCTCAGACATGGGCAGTTGCTGGAGATTTAAATGTCTGATCAGCCCTGAGTGTATGGCCAAGAGGACAGAGGGGCCTTTGAGACATCTCCTCTTTCAGGACTCACTGATTCCACTGGTCTTTCCATCAGCCTGTGGTTCAGCTACAGACAAGGGGATTTGTCCCGCATTTGCTGAACTCAGTGTATCTTTTGTCTGGGTTGATGTGGAAGACAAGTTACACTTGAAAAACCTCTGTTGTGTCAAAGGGCTGTAGCACTGTGTAGGTTGTTAGAGCTAATTTCAGTCAAAGTGGAAACTGGAAGTAAAGCAAGCAACTCCTCTGACATTTGGGACAAGGATCATACCATAGAAAACAGAGTATTATCTCCCTCATTGTCAAAGGAAACAAATCACATACTCGGGATTAAATGCAATTTATGGAGGTGGTGCAAAGACTTTACACAACTGTAGGGTAAGAACAGGTGAACAAAATCCAGATCCAATCGAGCAGCTCCCCTCAGCTGTGCTGGAGCCCCAGGAGTGCTGAGGGGGCAGCACCTGCAGCTGCCTCCGTTCGCAGGCAGGCGCCATTTCCTGTCCGGCAGCCAAACGGGATAGATGTGCTGCTCCCTTTGTAAGGAATTCCGGGCCATGGATCCTTCCCGGTTGTGGGATATCCCTGGCCCTGGATAAACATGATAAACATGCTTTCTTGTGTAATACCCCTTCAAAAGAAGATCCTTATGTAAAGGGGACTGTTTGTTTGTGGGGCTTTGGGGGGGGGGGGGGGGCCCCCCCTTCCCAAACGTTGGTAATGGAGGACTGAGGGGAAGAGGCTGCCCCTGCATGCCTCACAGCTGTGGGATAGTCCTGTCCTTGGGTCCCTCACGGCTGAGGACGGCAGCTGCTTCTCTGTGAGGATGGGAGCCCGGTAAGGGCCTGAGGCAGCTTCGTGTGGGGGCCCGGTTTGAGCGGGAAAAGGGAGTAATTTGTGTTTGTGTGAATTTTAAGGCTGTGTATCTTCATGCTTTGTGAAGTTTAATATTCTGGATATTTGAAAGTGCTGGGGTTTGGGGGGAGGAGGTTGTTCTTGGGGTTTTTTTTTTTCTTTTTTGCTATCAGGCTTGAGTTGTTAAAATATTTAAATTAGGAACAACATGTATGAAAAACATGCTTTCTTGTGCAATACCCCTGAAAAAGAAGGCGCTTATGTAAAGGGGACCGTTTGTGGGTTTTTTGGGGTTTTTTTCCCAAATGTTGTTTATGGAGGACTGAGGGGAAGAAGCTATCCCTGACCCTGGATCCCTCAGGGCTGTGGGATATTCCTGTTCCCGGATCCCTCAGGG
>JAHLSL010000010.1:5419142-5502795 GCA_025920805.1 Petroica traversi
GGATCCCTCAGGGCTGTGGGATATTCCTGTTCCCGGATCCCTCAGGGCTGTGGGATATTCCTGTTCCCGGATCTCTCAGGGCTGAGGGCAGGAGCCAGGTGAGCACCTGAGGGCTGAGGCAGCTCCGTGTGGGGACCGGGTTTAGGCGGGAAAAGGCGACTCTTCTTCGGACAGGAGAAATTTGTGGGTTTTGTGAATTTGAGGGCTGTGTATATTCATGCTTTGTGAATTTAATGTAATATTCTGATTATTTGAAAGTGCTGGGCTTTGGGGGGGTGCATTTGGGATTTTTTTATTGTTGTTGTTTTTTGCTAAAAATATTTAAATTAGGAACAATGTATATGGGGAAACTTGCTTTGTTGTCCAATATCCCTGAAAAAATAAAGCCCTCATGTAAGAGGGGACTGGTTGTTTATGGGATTTTGGGATTTTTTTCCCCCAATATTGTTTATGGAGTTCTGAGGGGAAAGAGCTGTTTTCTACATGAGGGAGAAAAGGTCTCTCTTGCCTAACTGAGTGAGGGTGGAAACACTGTGGCTCCAAACAAAGCTGTTCTTACTAGTCTTCGGTCTCGTGTGAAGGGGCTTTTTCCTTCATGGTGACCATAAACACAATTTGCAGTGGCTTATCTTGCTATAAAAATTAAAAATGAGCCATTTGTATCTACCTGTGACTTGTATCTTCTGCTCTGCCAAAGCACTTGGTGGTGGTAGCTGCAGTTAAGGAGCTCAGCTGGGAATGATGGTGGGGATGGGCTCTTAGAGAAAGGGTTTGAATTGTGTTAATGGCATTTTTGCCATGTGTATTAAATATTCCTAAAGCATTTATCAAGTTTAAATGTAAATAGCTAGGAAAAATATGTAAGAACTTGTTAATATTTTCTTCCTCTGTATGTCTTGCTTATTAAATGGACCATTACTGGCTTCTGTTTGCATTCATTTTTAATATGAAAATCATTTCACTAGTTGGAAAATTAATAATGGCCTTTGTGAAGTTGTTTAAATGAACAGAACATGTGTTTAATGGTTTGGGGGGATCCAAGTTCGAGCAGCTAAAACTTTGGTATAGAACCAGTGCTAATGTGGTTTTGTATTAAAAGCCCATTGTGGTGCATCTACCAGAAATAATATGCTCCAAAACGAAATTGGTAGTTGCATGACTAGGTACTATATAAGTTTTTAAACCTATAAAATGCATTTTTCTGATAATAAATTTGGGTTTATTAAAAAACAATCTCTTACCACAGTATTATTTGTCTTGAACCTACTCCTATGCCATGGAACTTGCAAATCTAAGCTACTTCTGTTTTAAAAAATAAATTAAAAAAAAAATAAAGTCAGGGGTGTTAAAATATACTCCTAATAGCTTTTGCTAGATCTGTAGTTCTGTTTTTTCCTTTTCTTTTAGTTGAGAGTTATTATAGAGCTTCTTTTTTGTAATTTTTCTTCACATCTATGGGGCTGGGTTTTTTATTTTCTGGAGGGAAGGCCAAATGCCAAGCTGATACATAATTACAAATACAATTCGTAGTATTCCATTAAGACTGTGTTTCATTTTAAAAAAATCTCAAAATCCCTAAGCTATCACAACTAATGATGTTTGACGCCTGCTGATTGAAATTATGGCTAACAGAATAATGGCTGTTACATGTGCTTACTTGGGTTGTCATCTCACAGAATCATGTCTGAGATGCATTTAACTCTGACCAGAGATTCAGTTCCTTGGAGATCAGCTTTCTATGGTATTCTCATGATATTTTGGAAAACAAAAAGATTTGGGACAGTAATCTTTTAAGATTAATTGCCCTGTATCTTAACTATTGACTTCTAGTAGGTTGAGAAAATAGTTTCATTTGAGGTAAGAGGTCTTGCTGACCTCTTGCAACAGTGAAGCAGGGTGAGCTCACAAGGACCCTCTTAGAGGCATAGGTGCCATAGGCACCTCTTAGAGGGCTAAAAGAACATTTTTAATGGATGGTGGAAATGGCTGAAAGTGAGGGTTGCAGAAGAGTAGTTCTTCTGCAACCCTCACAGGATTTATTCTGTTTGGCAGGAGGCAAGAAACAGTCAGAATGGACAATGCAAAGCACTGAAGGTCAGAGGAGAGCATTTTGCTTTATCAGCATCCTTTGATGCTTTAATGAGCATTTTTTGATTATTCATCCAATTATATAATACCTTAAGCTGATTTGACTTGCAAATATATTGCCCATTCCCAAGTCAGATGTGCCAGAGAACTCTGCAGTTTTTCATTTCCACAATATTTTATGACTTTTAGTGAAGTCATTATAATAGTGGCCTTTACTTTTTACAGTAAATCCCAGTCATCAATTATATACTTAGGAATATGAGACATTATTTGTGACTTTGAAGATGCTAATATAGACATATTTTTTTCCCCAAAAAAAGAACTTTTTGTGCAGTTATGAGTAGTGACTTTCTGGGACTTGAGTTAATGAAGTCCTTGAATTTGAGCTGGGTCAGAATCTGCTCTAGTGTTGCCTGTTTTCTTACACAAGGGATTTGAGGTGTAGAAGAGGCTTTGCTTCTGTACCCCTGACTCTGCTGGAAGTCAAGCCCAACATTTCCCAAAAGGAAACTGGTTTCTCAGCCCACCCTGATTTCCCTTGCTGCCCCCACCCCAGGCTGGAGGGCTTAAATTGCTTCACTCCGTGTAAAATCCTGCTCTGCAGGGCTTGGATTTGAGCACCACCTCAGCAATTACAGAGCCTCTGGCACCTGTGCTGGGAATATGCCTGTGTGAAGGGAGAATGAAATTGCTGCTCTTAGCTGGTGTTGGTGGTGCTCTGATTTAGCTCCACCTGGCAGCCCAAGTTTGGTCATCTCCAAACTCTTCCTCACGAATTAATTCTGGGCTGTTATCCTCTTTGGTACTTTCTCCTTTCTTTCTCATTTCAAATCCCAGCTAATGACCTTGGCTAACATTCTTTCCCAGGTCAGGAAAATCTGAACCAGCCTGCTGCTGTAGTTGTGTTAATTGTGGGCAATTGCTTTGTGCCCAGCCAGTGAGAGGATTGTACGAAGCCCAAAAGAAGTCAGTGATTAAAAGGCAGCATCCCTGGAACTGGCCTTCCTGCTCCCTGGAATTGCTGTTCCCATGGTAAATGCTGAGATGCAGGAGGCTGGGCCCTTCAGCATCCATCACACTGGTGACTGGAGACATGGACTTGCAAAAAAGTGATCTGCATAATCTTTCTTTCTGAAGCCATTACTGCCATGTTGGCTTTCTCTGATGGAAGGCCAATAGTTCTGCTTCCCCTCAGAAGTTATTATCAGATGGAAGGAATAAATCGCAGGAGACATTCTGGCATCAAAGCTCCTGAAGCCAGCTGTTACGGGAATATCTGCTTCTGTGGCCTGGCTGCAGAAGCTGCTTGATCCAAGTGCAGTGGCAGTAAGGAAAGACGAGTACAGAATCATTAGCTCAGACTTTCAGCTGTGTGACTGGTTTGTATTCTAGCAGGCATGACCCTTTTGCACTGGACTGCTGTAGCCTTTGTTTTGCCATGTGTGACAATTGATTTTAGGATCCTCAAGGACCCCCGGCTCCCAGACTGGAGTGTGCTGCTGACAGGAACTGCAGTACCTCTTACCCCAGGAGCAGGAATTGTCCATGCAGGGCAAGTACCTTTATAAATGAGAGAGTCCTGCCAAACCTTGAGCAAACCTTGGAGTTTAATAGATTTTCCCAGAACAAAGCAGATGTCCTGGGCCTGGCTCAGAACTGTGCCATTGTTAATAAGAACAGTCTTGGGCTCTCCACAGAACTTCCTGTAACCCTGCAGAGCAAACCTGATACTGCCAGTCCTTGGTATTGATTGTATTCCATCCTTGGGCTCTGAGGCTGCATCCAGCAGGTTTCAGGAGTGCACCTTGCACACGTTTTCCAATTATATGTGGCTCAAACATGTGACTTCCATATATTGTGTAAGAAAATCCTGTCAGATGCCTGAAATCTCCAGACCAGAGGAGTTAAATATTTCATAAAGAGGGCTAAGAATGGTTTTCTGTGGTGTAAATCATATTCCTGCATTTCAGTGTGTTTCATGTTGGGCTGTTTGTTTGCCACTGGTATTTACTTTTGTCCCATTCCCCATGAAGTAAGAGCAGCTATAATCTTGAAACATCCTCTCTGCCACCTATAGCTGGGAGCACACTTAGCAGTAGAGGGAATTTCTGGTTTAAGAGCTTAAAAACAGTTTTTGGGTGAGCAGTATTGATCTGAGGGTTGTGTTCAAAGTGCAAGTGTGTGTAAACTAGTGAGTTTAGAGACAGCAGTTAGTACATGGCTTCAAGTAATTCCCTTCAAAATGGTGCTTGAGTGGATTGTGGATTCTGCTGAGTGGTTTGTGTCATGTTTGGAGATCTGTATTCTCAGAAGAGTTGCACTGCGTGGTTTACGTAGAATCAAGTTATATCCACTTTGATGGTGGATGCCAGCAATGAGAGTGACCCCTTTCCTCCAGCTGATAATAAAAATGTTCTTTGATATGGTGGGAATTACTCAAATACTGTGATTTTTATAAAAGCTTGAAAGTAGCTGAGATGTTCTGCTGCTGTGTGGGGGAGAATATATTATTTAACATAAGAAACTATGCCTGGCACATTAAAGAGGGTTGGTTGGCTTGAATGTGTTTGAATTCTTTATCGTGACAGTTTGTGCTGCTAATGAGGCGCTATTGGGAGTGAAAGCCATTTTGCAGACTTGCTTCCTCAGCCATTTTGCATGGTAATGAATCCCCTCCTAGCTTGGGGCCATAGGATTTACCTTTCCCTCTCTGCCATGGACGGGAACCCCTCACTCCTGCAGAAGCTGCAATTAGAGCTTTGCTGGAAGGGCCTGTGCTACTGTGAATGTGGGTGTGGATTGGGAAGAAAGCCACTTTGTGAGCAGAATGTACACACTTGCTTTCTAAAGTTACTCAGAACAGAGCTTTTCATGGGCTTGAAGTATTTTATCCTGCATGTATTTCAATTATTATGAATTATATGTCACTCATTATAATCCGTGCTGTGCCATATTTTTCTCCTGAACCTGTGCTACTTCTGGCTATTACTCTGATATGGCGCATCCAGGTTGATAACCAAACAAGCCCTTTCCCTTCTGAGTAATGCCTTCTTCTCAGCTGTATCCCTGGGGGCTGCACAACACAACGTACACACTGTGTCCTGAAAGAAAAGCATTTCCCCTGTGCCTCCAGTCAGAACAGCAAGACATTTAATCACCTGTCAGGCCTGTCTGATAGGCTGGCACGTTTAAACCCTAAATCAAAATGGGTTTGGTGTTTGGTTTGGTTTTTTATTTCCTTTTTCCCTCTACACTAACAAACCTGAGGCAGGGAGATGTGACAGCTCTGCTTAGCACCAGCATGAGCAGCTCTCAGTGATGTGAAGGGACTAGATCTCTGCTGTTGGATTACAGCAGCACCATCACAGTGATCTATATTGCTCATTATCTACTTTAATATTCCCTCGGAGTGCACGAGACGTGATGGATTTTATCATCAGCTGGTATCTTTGATTCAGCTGCATTTATTTCACCAGGGCTCTACTGATGTCTGCAAACCAATACCTGGCCTTAGATGTTAAACAAACAAATATATGTTTCCTGATCAAATATCCTGCTGAGGTATCAGTTTATTTTAACCTTTTCTTTCCAGTTGTGATTGCCTTTTTTCCTCGCAAAATCTCATTATAAATGACCTCTTTCCCCTTCTGGCTTTCCACAGAGAGCAGGAGCTTTATTTTTATTTTTTAAGAGCAGCTATCACAACACCTCTGAAAAAAATGAATTGATTTAAAATGTTTTTAAGAGTGGCTGTTTTCCTCTAAACAGGGAACAGATTGAGCGACATACAAATATTCTTCATAAAAATCATTCAGCTGAAGTTAATGAATGTGACCGTGGGGGGATCAGTCAGCCTCATACAGGAAATGACAGAGAAACACATCATGCCAAGAGCTCGCTACAGCTTCAGCTCAGTGGCTGAACAAAGTCAAGACATAATTTAACTCCCAAATCTTATCAGATGCTGGTAGAGGTAAATCTGTGCTTGAGTGGAGTATGGTTTACAGCCAAAAATATGGGTTTGAGGGGGTTGTAGGGAGGCTCCAAAAAAGGAAAACCCCTCAAACCTTCATTTCTTCTGGAGGAACTTTGTCAGTGCAATACCAGGATCTGTTGAGATGGAAACCTGAAGCTTTTGAGGGCTGGTTGGTTGGTTTTCTCTAGTTAAAAGTATCTTCAAATGTTCCTTAAGTCACAGAAAAATTTGATACAGTTTTCTATGAAGTGAAGGAGTCTGTGCTCACCTATCAGTGACCTGTTTGGTCCATACCCAATAGCATTTGAATTTTGTTTTCCAAGTATTTTCTCTAAAATTAAATGACAGGTTTGAGTTGGAGTTGGTCAGGTTTGGGTTTTTTGTTTGTTTGGGGGATTTGTGGTGGTGGTAAAAATTCCTTTGATCTGCTTTGTGACTTGTTTTTACATTCTTGCTGTTCACATTCTGTCCGCATAGCTCTGATTGGAATGAGCGTGTGTCCCTGGATAACAACAATCAAGGAAATTTTTATTCCTGGCTGCAAGTCACTTCATTCAGAAGTGCTTTTTAATTGCAAGGGGCTTCCACTAAATGAAAGATAGCTGGGATTAATTTCTGTGTGGAGCAGCTAATAGTGTTTAATACTTGACCTTGCCTGCCATTGAGCTGCCAGAACCATCAGGAGCAAACATCAAGTCTGGCGGGAGCAGCTGAGCTCAGCCTGACAACCATTAGGGAAAAAAAACCGAACTAAGAACATTCCAAAATTTATGGAGTTGCTGTGAGAGTGTTGCTGTCTCCACAGCCTCTTCCCCAAAAGCAGAGATGAAATTCCTCTATGTGGCACAAGAGCAGTGCATGGACTAGTAATATTGGGAAGCCATGGCTGATTTTATTCCTAATTGAAGAACAGCAGAACTACTGTAATTTTTCCTAGTCCTGCTTGCCTTAGGCCGGAGGGGTAGAGCAGCTACTTGTTTCCATGGAGATGCTTTTTTAGCAGGAGGACTTTGCCTTGTGTGTCTCTGAGACAGCAAAGAGCTGATTTCCATCACTGCTGTCTTGGAAGGACATTACAGATGAAGGGGTCTTTCATCCTAGAGCTTGAGGGGAGGGGTGGGATGTTAAAAAAGGTCATCAGCATGTTGGGATTTTGCAGTTCAACTCCCAGAAGTCATAACTCCCCCTCCATAGAAGCCCCTCTGGAGCTGCTAAAAATCTAAGTATGGATCTGCATAACAATTCTTTGGCTTTATAGAATGGAAAATGCAGCAGATGAGAGAGTAATGGAAGTGTCTTCCTGATGTGGGATTTTGGGGAATGTGTAGACTTGGAATCAAGGTCCCTTGCAGAAGAGAAGAGAGATAGCAACATAAAGGCTCTACTATTGCAGCAAACGAACGACTTCTGGATGTGCCATTGTCCTGGGTTAGCCATATGACCTGTTTGTATCCCCAATCGTCCCCTTGCTTATGCTGGACATTAAGTTCTGCAGCTTTAAGTTGGTCCAAGGAAGACAGTGAAAGTGAAGGTGGAGGAAAAAAAAAAACACTCGCCGTTTGTCTGCAAGATACTACGAACCAAGGCCAAGAGAGCGGAGAGGCTGCATTCCAGCAGACAGCGTTATCTCTTTTCTTTTTTTTTACTCGCTCGGTTGTGGGGGTGCTGGCCGAGCACACTGCAGAGGGTTTTTTTCCTCGGATTTTTCCCGGCTTTTTGCAGGGAGAGACTTTGTTTCTTTTGCTGGGAGTTTTTTTCTTTTTTTCTTCTTCCTGGGACTGGCTGGCATCGCGTGGGCCCAGGACACCAGGGAACCCCCGGGGGGCCCCCCCCCATCCTCTCCGACTCCTACAGCCGGGCCTGGCAATCGGCCCCCCCACTGGAGAACTGAACCGGACTCAGACGGACTCTGAATCTACCATCTCTTCAGAGGAAGGAGAGGTTTCATTGTTTTCATATTATCCAAATCTTCCCTATACTTGTAAATATTCTATTTGTTAAATAAATAGTTTTTTCCACTTTTCTCCAAGGAAATTCTTCCCGGACCGGCAGGGGGAGGGGCGATTGGAATCGGCTCTTCCTAGAGGAGACCCCCCAGAGGTTTCCTCCTAAATATTTGCCCTAAACCAGGACAGCCATGACATTATCAGTGAAAACTGAGAGCTGCTCCTGTGGAAATTAATTTCTTTCTGTAGCCATTAGCAAAAGTAAGATCAGGCTCATAAAGGTAAAAAATATCCCTTCTGTTTGCAACATAAAATGAAAATCAAAGCCAAAATTTGGATAAAGCATTCTAGATATCTGTTGATGATCCATGTAAAACTTGTAGAACTGATCCAGTCTGGATTCTCCCCCAGTCCAGTTTCTAGGTAAAATCCAATCTGGATTATTTTTCCCCCATTCCGTATTTTGAAACGATCCAGTCCGGGTTTTTCCCCATTCCGTGTTTTCGAGAAATCCAGTCCGGGTTTTCCTCCATTTTCGCTCCCTGCCCCAAGATTTGGGTAAGAGATGATTCAAGTTAATTTTTGCAGGGAAGTTAGGGCAAGGTTTGGAAGCTTTTCAGTGGGCAGCAGCTGCTTCCCTCTTGCCTAAATATTTCCTGCTAATTGGGCTTGTGGCAGAAACTCCTTGTGAGAATTTACAGCCAAAATGCCCTCAACGAGAGCAGCAAATGCAGACAAATCCAATACAGTACTTTATCCTGCCTGACACTGATAATTACTGGCACAGGTATCTAGGCAGGATTCTACCAAAATATGGATGCTCCTTAGTGCACAGTATTCAGGTTTTCCACTTCAGGATAAAACCAAACAAAAACAGACTCCCAAGAGGTTCCATTTCTAAATACTTCTTCTCCATCCTGTACTAATTTCTGTGGCCACATTTGTGTTTCCTTAAACAAAAGTTCCATTTCAGTCATCTTGCAGCCCCCAAGTAACTTTGAAAATTCTTAGTTGGCATCTTTTTAAGACAATTAGAGCAAGGAGGAGCATTTTGCAGTGCTTCAGACTCTACCCAATGTCATCTTTTCTCCAGTAATAAGGCCAGCGTGCCTTCAAGGACTGCACTTCCAAATATCCCATTTTTTAGAGGAATTGCCAATGGAGAAACCATTCTTCATCTTTAATTATTTAGGAAAGAGGCTGCCAGCAGCAGGAGCCCAAGCACAGATCTATCAAATGGCAGCAGTTTCTGGGGCCAATATCTACTGGGGTTTGTTCCCAGCAAACAAGGCCTGAACACTCCCAATTACAGACGTGTCCAGGGCAGCTTTTAATGGGAAGAGACCCCTCCTGCCTCTGCAACAAAGCTGCTTCTCTTGGCAGAATAAAGACAGCTGCTCTTGGAATGAGGTCTAATTTCAATTTCTCAAGTGCAAGAAGAGTTTATTCTTGGTAGCTCCCTCACCTTCTTCACTTCCAGATGAATTTCTTGATTTCTTCTCTGCAAATTCTCTAGTTCCCATGGGGTCAGGAATTTGCAGCTGTGATTTATGTGGCTGTGGAGCTGCAAGAGATGCTCAGTCACGGCTTCTGTGGTGATTACAGACCCCAGGAAAAGGAGGTGGTTTTCAGACAAATCATGGCAGAGTTTGTATTTGGAAACCTGGCCAGCTACTTGTGACAAATACCTCTACATAAAAATTATTAGAAAGCTCTGAACTGAAGGGGAAGAGTGTGGGTTGGAAGTTTCTGGTGCAAACCAGGAACTAGTTGCTGCAGGGTTAATAGTGTCAAGATGATATTTGCATTAGCTAGCTAATTATTTAATTCATCTGCATGTTATATGTCTGATTTTTATGTTAATTGGACAGATTTCTGGCAAGGGAAAAAATAACATCTGACAGTGACATTTAGTGTCATTTGAATCTGGCTAATGTTGAAGCAGTAATTTCTGTTCTGGTGTTGGGAGGAAAACAGAAGTGTTCAGTGCTTTGGTAGTCATTCCTACATCCCATAGCTGCAGGGAGAGGTGGACAGAACTCACCCTGCCCTGGCTGGCTGTGCTGTGCCACCACTGTCCTTTCATTCTCTTCTGATGATGAAAACACCAGGATGCTGTTTTTAGTCTTCTCTCTGCCATCCATTGTGCTGTCTTGTCAGCTAGAACAGGAGTCAAAAAAAAAGCTGTGTGCTTTGCCAAATCCCATAACATAATGATGGTTTTGTCTGGGTTACCAGCCTTGCATTTTATATCTCAGTATTTTAAAGCAATTCCTCATTGCTAAAATTTTAAATTTGGTAGAGAACTGGAGGGATAGAGCTCCTTCATATTAATAATTAAATGGCAGCAAACCAACAAAATCACTTCTTTTTCTGTCACTTTGAGAAGAAGTAAATAGCACAAGGTGGTTTGTGCAGAGGTTGGTTTGTATGCAGGGAGAGATCAGGTGGTCTGAGAGCCTGAGACACACAAATGATGGATGCTCAGGTTCAGCAAGGCACTGGCACACGTGATCAACCTTTAACACCTTGGACAAAATCCTCACTGGCCAGAAGCCAGTATCATTGAACTCTGGTTCCTCCAGCACAGGCAGAGGATCATCCATTGCATGCACTGGTTTTCCTTGCCATGCAGCAGTGTAATGTAGCCTGCTGGAAGGTGTTGTTTGTGCTGTAAATTGATGTGTGCATGGAGAGATTTATTTCTCAGCTGTTGGGAGGGAGAGGAGTTCTTGTAGTTTGTGATGCCTTACAAGTTTGCAAATGCTACTCAGCAAACTGTAGGTCTGAGCCTGTGGGGCTGTAAATGAGCTTTATCTCATTGATTTCCTTGGCTCTGTTCCAGTTTGCTGAAGGACAAGACAAACTTTTGAATTGTCCCCTGCCCCTTTGCTGTTTGTTGTTCCCAAAAGCTGCTCAGAGCAACATGAGGCTGAGTTTCTGACCCATGAGCTGCTGACAGCAGAGCCCCAGTCCAGGGCTGAGTTGTTGTGTCCAAGAGCCAGGCAGGATCCTGGGAGACCTGCACTCCACTCCTCCTGTATCAGCCAGTGCCACTGGCCCGGCCAGGGGTGCCTCAGTCACAGCATCAAGGTGGCACCAAAATTTCCGGACTTGGCACGGTTTGGTAGCAATGAGACTTACATGTGTTTGCTGTCCAAAGGCATGGGCTATGTCTAAAGCATGCAAATACCAGCATTCCTTAATTAACTGAAAGACAATCAGGAAGAGGATGTGTGAAGCCTTACCTCTCTCCCAGGCAGCAGTACCTACCTCCAGCTTAGCTCAGCGTTGTTGCAGAGTTCCAGCCCAGAGCTGGTGCTTCTCAGC
Organism: Petroica traversi; assembly: GCA_025920805.1. NCBI lineage: Eukaryota > Metazoa > Chordata > Aves > Passeriformes > Petroicidae > Petroica > Petroica traversi. Next base: position 5,430,483 of record JAHLSL010000010.1, read on the forward strand.
ACCTCGTTTGTCCTCCTGGCCATGGGCAATTGGATTACACTCACTTGCCGCAGGGAACAGAAATGTCTGCTTTGATGGAGTGACCTAAAGGATGCATTGAGGAAGTGGGAGACTCTCAGCTCTCTCTTTTTTGTGTCTTCAGAAGTGTGGTTTAGAGGCACCGTAAATCAATCGCCTCATGCCAGAATGCTGTAAAGGGGCCAAGCGAGAGAGCTGGGCTAAGAACACAGGAATTTAACTTCATATTCCAGTGATAAGGTACTTGCAGGGGGGAGGCAGTCCTGGGTTTTGGACAGCTGGCTGTGGCCTGGGTGTGCTTAGGGAGAAGCTGTGCTTAAACTGGAGTGACAGGAGCGGAGGTGTGTTGATGTTCTATCCAGAAAACCAACCCAAATGTGGATTGCATTACATATGAAATATGCATAGTTTGAGACAGTGATTTAGACACCCAAGAAGCTTCACTTTTTAGCCAGCATTTACTGATGAGTTATTGAGTGTGTCTATAGCTCACTGAACAGAGCCCCAGCTCGAATAATTTGTTTGCTATTGACACGAGCTGAGGTTGAAGTAAATTAATTTAGTCAAGCTCATCGATTTTTCACCATTTATGAAGAAGAGAGGTAACATTATCTAGGTGTTGCAATCACAAGGCTTCTCTCAAAGGGTCATATTCTACTTCCTCTGAAGGTATTTCAAGGAAGATAACTGTGTGTGTGCCTGCTGCATTTTCCAAAAGGGGAGCCAGTTCTGACACTGCACTTTAATTAAGGGTGACGTTTCCAAAGGCTGAAATGTTTTTGAAAATCAGAGAGATGCAGTCATGGTAGTTGTAGAGATTCCACAATCTCAACAAAATGATAAGTAAAACACCAGGAGCGGGAATTTTACAGCTTCAAAGGGTATTTGTGTTCTGTCTCCTGTCTGGAAATACAGTGTAATCAGAACTACAGAGTGGAATTTATCTCAACATATCCGAGAGAAACACTGCTCATAAATTATGACTTGTGAGGCTATGATCCCTTTCTAGTTAGGACATGCCTCGGGACTGGGGGAGGCTGGGTAAGGCACCACGGGGTCTGGAGGAGAAGGGAAATGCCTGGTGCTTCACCGAGTGCCTATTCCTGGGGCATTTTGCCTTAATTCCCAAGGATGTCGTGTTCCCAGCACTGTGCTCTGAGTGATGCCACCAGACTGAGCCTCCTCCTCAGTTCACTCTGATGTGCCACATGAGGTGTCATTGTGCCCTGATGGGGAAAGGCAGCTTTTTGTGTGAGGCAGCTGAATTCTCTGAGCAGAGATCAGTGAATTGGATCCTTGTTTTATTTATACCCTAGTGCTGTGTAGCAGTTGCTCTCAAAAAAAGCCAACCTCTTTCCTTGTATCCTGAAATCCCCCTGGTCAGCCAGGGAGGTTGTTGTGCCGCTGAAATTATCCATTATTTACTTAAGGATATCTTAATTGTTGCTACCCTTGACTGGGTTTGTTCTATTCATTATTCGTCTTCTGAGGGGGATTAAAATTAACCAGCTATTGAATGGCTCTTGTATCAATCAAATGGAGATGTATTTATGTACAGACTAAATGCAACTTTTCCCAGGAAATGAATCAGTGGAACTGTGTGGGCTCAGTGTGTGTGGCATAAGGGCATCAGTCCCTTATGCCAAGGGCTTAGGGAGACATTAGGACTGAGTCTGCTTATCCCGGGTGATTTGATTGACATTCACTATTCATAAAGGGTTTAATTTAATGTCAATATCATTTATTGGGACTGATGGGGGGAAAAGTATGTAAAAATTATTTCTCTCATTTGCATCGAACTTCAGAAAAAAACCAAAGAACCATAATGGAAAGTGTACAGGCTGTTTGAGAAATTATCAGAATTTTACGTTGCATCTGGAGTTCCTAGAAAGGCCAGTCTGGTGTGTTCTGCATCAGCCCCATTGGTATTAAAGTGTTGAGTACTGTGTGGTGCTTTGTAGGCATTTCTGTAGTGCCCTGTGGTTTATATGTGCGTGACTACATGGCACAGGTGTGTGACATGCTGGTTAGTCTTCATCTGTCACCAAAATGCCTCATTTAGGCAGCACAGCCGTGCTTTAATCAATGTCATTAATTACTCAAAAGAAGCACTTTTGTGATAAGGGTGATGTAACAGCAATTACCTCTTATTTGAATGTGGGAAAGGTGTGGTAACTGCTCACAGTGTAGCTGAAGTGGAGCTGATGGATATTATGGTGTGCAGTGTAATTGCAATGTAGTTAAAATGCAGGAGTTTCTAATATGAAAAGTATTTCATACATTAAGTGGCACAGATAGATGGATCACTCACAGGAGCTTCCCAGTTCCATCACTCATTGTCTGTCAAAGCCCAGAGTTTCCAGCACCGTCAGTGCTCAGCTGCTTCTGGAGCTCACCCATTGAAACATGGAATTCCTGCAGAGCAAGCTCAGTGATATTTATTCGTTTGAAGTGATTTGGGTGCTTCTGATTCAATGGTTATGCATGACTTTAGGAGTAAAAGTACCAGATTCCTCTTTTTAAAGTATCTACCACACAATGTTTACGTTGGAAATGTAATTGCTTGGCAGTTGTTCTCCTCTTGGGACAAAAGTGTGGCTGTCTTCCAGAGGGAAAAACAAATACATAAGCCAGTAGGGTCAAGGTTTCTTCGAGAATGTTGTATTTGCAGATATAAAGACACAAATTCTACCTCTGACTTTTATGAGAAGTATTAAGAAATGATAGGGAGGTTTGAAGTGCTGTGTAAGTTTAACTTGTGAAGTTTGCAAATCAGTTTTCTGCAAGTGTAAAGGAAAACGTTCCTGTCCTCCTTTGGTGCTGAGCTGGAAAGGGAAGTCTCCTGGGCCCAGCATGGCAACAAGCACCAGGTGATTGCCTGGTCCCCTTGCTGAGGGGCATCCTAGCTGCCTTTACAGGCTGCCAGCGTTGCTGCTGCTGGAGAGGGGCATGGCCAAAAATATCCCAGAAGGAATCTGCTGAGCTTGAACTTGACTCCAAGTGGATCAGGATTGAAAGTCTTACCCTGAACGCTTGCAGGGTTAGGTCATGTGTGAACAAAGGCAGAGTTCTGGGGCAGGGGTCTGACTGTGCACAGACATGATTTCCAGCCTCCCCTATTTGTAACCCTGTAGGAAAATATTCCTTATTGTTTGTAGCCATGTAGAAGCACCTCCAGCCACACACTCTCTTCAGGGTTTTGGAGGCATTTTATAAACAAGGGATATTTGTCTGGCTGCCAGCAGTTGTACTGGGAGTGATACAGAAGTAATCAATTTGTGCCAAGTTGAGTTTGAACGTGTTGAATGTGGAGTACAAGGGCTCCAAATAATCAGGGAAATTAGAGCAGAGAGCGATTAGCAAGCAGCCATGAGCAGTGTGATCCAAAGGCTCTCTGCTCCATGGGCAGAGATCAGGTTGATAACATTGTGCTGCAGGAGACAAAAAGGAGTTTGAATCATAAAGCAGCTGAAAACTTGCCAGACTAATTTTTCTTCCCCACTTTGTCTCTGTTTGAGCAGCACAGAGCTCCCATGGCACAGACACTGGGATGGAAACACAGATGCAGAAAGGGAAACACTAAAATGTGGGGGTGTCCCAAACTGACATCTGAATTGAGGCTGCCAGGAACTGTGTGTTGTGAGAGAGGGAACTTTGTAGGGTGTCAGGAATGAGCTCTTGGTCATTTCTGCCACTTTTGGTCTCTTTTTAAATCTGTGTTTGAGGATATAAAATATAAGTCGTGGTCTGTGATTGCTCTGCAGCTGTTGCTATAGTTTTGTGGGTAACACCACCACATTCCTTCCATAGCTGAGGCAAGTGCAACTTCCAGAGCTCTTGGTGGACCGGTGTACAGTAATTCAGTAGCTGCTGAAAGAACGATGGGCTAAGTAAAGTGAGCAGTAGAGACCCTGCTAAGTGCACAGAGCCAGTTGCATTCCATTCCCTTGAAATCCCCATTAATTTCTGGATTTGTTTGGGTAAAACAGTGTCTTTTGGTCTGCAAATATCAGCAGCACTGACCTTTATATACAAAACAGCCTCTTTGGTAATTTTCCCCTCTATTTTTCATGGCATGTGGTCGTTTGTTGTTCAAAGCCTTTTATACTTATCTTCTTATTTGAAAACTTTAGCTCCTTCTTCAAAGAAAGAAATCGTTAAAAGGTTTGAGCCCATAGAGATGGGATGTAAGAGGTCATCTCTTAGTTAAGGATTCCTTGACAGATTGTTGTTGGGGGAAAAAAGTGGAGAGTGGCTAGCATATATTTTTGATTCCTTTGAGTTAAAATGCTACAGTATTTTTATTTTCAAATTGCCATGATGAGCTTTATGTTCTGTGGAATATTGGAGAAATGTTTTCTGCCTTGTTCATGTGAGTGCTGTGGCCATAAAACTGCAGCAAAGTGTCAGCACAGTCCAGGGCTGGTGTCATCTGAATGTCCTTTTATTTTTACTGGCTACATTTTGGATTGCTGCCGTCTTGTTGGGTTGTCTGATTAGTAGATGAACCCAGTTTTAAAAAGAACCTGATTTTTTTTTTTTTCAGGCTAATTCTCCAAATGGAGATCAAACCTTAGCAGTTTAGAATATTGTAATTGGAGTTTTCTCTGCTGTTAGCTTGGAATGGAAACAAAAGCCATCTGTTTTTCAGCCTGTCAGTGGATATCCATCAGCTCACTGGCAATTTTGTTCACTGTGCTCCCAGCTGATGTGTTTCCTCTGACTAAATTCCCTGGAAAAGCACAGAAATTGTGTGCTTTCTTCTCTCTGAAGTGGCAACAAGAAGCACCACATAATAAAGCAATATAAATAAATTTTAGGCAATTAAGATGGAAGAAACCCCAAAATGTATCAGGTTAAAATGACATAGACATTAACCCAGCCTGTGTGGCTGGCGGTGACTAGGTAGAGCAGAAGGCAGTGATTTTTAAATGTTTTGATACTTGTTTTTTTACACCTTAGGGATATTTTAACGCAGCAATAACTTAAGGCTAATGTATTTTAATGTACTGTAGCATTTTAATGAGTGCCTTGTAGCAATAGTTAAAGTCACAAAATGGTTTCTATTAAACTTTTCTGTTTTCATACGCTCCAAACTTTCTCTGTTAGCATAGATGTGTCTGGATTTGATCTGTGCCCAAAGCAGATTTCCTGGGGTTTGTAACTTACTTTTATGCATTATTTAAAAAAAGAAAAAGGCTTGGCTTCTTTTGAGTCATGGTCATCATAAAAATTGCTCTTTGTATTACGCTTTATAAGGTAAAATTGCAAATTTCATCTTCTTGGCTTTCAGAGAGAGGAAGCAGTTAACTCTGAGCCTCAGCCCTGACCCAGAGCCACGTCCTGTGTGCATTTCCGTGTGTTTGAGCCTCCTGTTAGTGAGGACCTTGCCAGTAGGATGAGGATTGGAAGGTCTTGCTGCAGTTAACATTTTTGATTTTACCACCTAGGGAGAATCATTCAGTCTTGCATATTCCGTGTTTTGAGAGATGATCCGATGTTTTTGAACAAAGAAAGGTGATTGATTCTCTTTTTTAAAACCAAATGAGCTGGGATGCCTTTTGAATAGCTTCAGTGGCAGGCTGAAATTACTTGAAGATGGTTCATGCGTTTCTTTGCAGTGGCTGAAGAGCTGATTTCTCTTGTAGCTGATTCTGGCAGGTTTGATGTTCAAAAGGTCAATTGCATGAAAATAAAAAGAAAAATATCTCAAATGGCATCATTGAACTAGACAGACGGTAAAATTAAAATCTAAATGCTTGATACGAGGCTTGAAATGTCCCTTGAATAGAAGACTAGGAACAGTCACCTCCTTTATGGAGGAATCTTTTCTTGAGGGTTGGCTTTTCTGTCTTCTTTGCTGAAATTTCCATGCAGCTGTTTTCTTGTCTAATTACTGCCAAAAATAAAAAGTTATTTATTTTGTCTAACACCATTTATGAAAAGTTCTGTGCCCCTCTTGACCTCAGAAAACCCTCTTTTCTTCATTTCATTTGCCTCTATTATAGGCAGACTGTGTCTATTCTTTGTTTCCTTTACCCTTTCATCTTCATAATCAATACTGCCTGAAAGTTCTGATCTCACTGTTGAAATCACTTGGGAATCTCCAGCATGCATAGAGGTGATCAAACCTGCAGTGCTCAGAGAAAATAACACGTGGGATGGAGGTGTCTGGTCTGCCCTCATATCATATCCCCAGCATCTGTGAAAGGTATAAATGTAACCTGCCTCAGTTTACCTCTGGTTTGGGTCAATATTTTAGCACCAGGTTTGCCAAGCAACTTTTTTTCTCTTAAATTTTGTCTATAGTCTCAGCTCTAGTTAATGCATATCTTTGTCTGAGGAAAATAATCTACTTTCTGATAATTTTTTCCATGCTTTATAGTTTGGGATCATCTCTGTGTTTCATCAATATCCAATTGGATTTTTTTTTCTCCAGTTCATTATTAAAGATATAAAATTGTATCAGTCAATGTGACAGCAAACATTGCTGTATCTATTCCTTCCATTTAGAGTTTATACCCTTGGTTTCCTTTTTAATTAAAAATTTTCAGTGTTTTTCTGCATGTTAGCACATTGATCAGGTATTGCCTTGCCAGATTCCTTACTTTACAATTCCATGGTTATAACCAGCTGGTAAATTTTAGTCAAATTAAAAGCATCTTTCACCTTCCTCATCTTTCCTCTTTGCTTCATCAAGCAACTTTTCCCCCATTTGTATCTTTTGCAAAATAAAGCAGATTGCGTTGCTGCCACAGTTGCTTTGAACTTTCATTTCTCAGGCTTGAGCATTGCAAAACAGTTCCACAAATACCTCCTGCTATTGATTTATTTTTATGAAAATGTTCAGCGTGTGCCAAACTCGAGAGGGACCTAACTGGAACACAGGTTCAGAGGTGTTAGAGGCAGAAGTATCCATGGAAACAAACTTCTCTGCAGATGTTCAGATATCCCTCCCAGCCGGAGGTGGGGCTGACCTGTCTGTGACAGCTCTCACCTGAACAGCACAGCCTGAGCCCCGTTTAATGTCAGCTCTGAGCAAACAATGGGCTGATCCCACAGCTTCCCTGCACAGGACAAATTCTGTAGTGATGAAATCATGGAGCCAGCACCTGATACTGCCTTAGCAGAGAAAAGAGGAAACTTTTCCTGATGGCTTTATTGTCTCACATGGCATCATTAGCTATTCCATCCCATTTTGCTCTTTTTTAAAAGCTGTCTTAAATCCTTTCCTTAACCTTCATAATTTCCACCCTTCCTGAGCCTGAGCTAATCCAAGCAAGGCTGGCAGCCAAACCTGCCTTGCCTGGGTCTACCAAGCAGCTCCAGTGAGGAATATCATAGCAGGGATTAGGACAAAAATATGAGAAAGAGCTCAGCACACGTCTCATAAACCAGCCCTCAAGTAATTCTCCCTGAATTCCTAAAAGATATCTCTAAAATATTAGGAATTTATTTCCTTTATACATTGTTTTTCTTTCTCCAAAATAAGTCTAATTTTGAGCTCAGGTAAAGACTTCTTATGTGGATAAAAGTCAGCAAAGGGAAATAGGAGCTGACAGCAGAATTGCTGGCCTGGTGTCCCCATCTTCTGCCATTCTCTGGTTCATTCCTCTGGTTGTGTAGTCAAAACTGCTGACTATTTATGAAATAAATCCTTTTTTAAATAGACATTAACTAAGCAACATGTAATTATAGATACAGGAGCAGAAAATAATGGCTGCTACATTAAGGAGTGTCAGTGTAAATAATGGATCTTAAAGCTGCAGTGACTTTTTTATAAAGACATCAAATATCCTCAAGGCTTCTCAGGTGATTCATGGGGGGTTTCCCAATTCCCATTGTGTCTGCATCCTCTGTAGTTCAGTTTGGTGCCTAAGTGTTGTGATGTGCATTTGTTATCCTTGGCATGAGCTGAGGGAAGGGTTCCCCAGGGAGAGTCCCAGTGGCTGCTCTGGTACCTCCTCAGTGCCATGAGGGTTGGATCCCAGAGCCACCTCAGACTCTGTTCCTTTTCAGCTGTGTGCTATTCCAAAATGTGACAGGAGGCTCTTGCCAATTGCAGTTGTTCTGTAAATGGGACAGTGAAAATTAATGGGGTTTGTCTGACAGCAGGTTAGAAAAAGCTTTTTAACTTTGTTCTTTCTGTTTAACTTACTGTCTTGATAATGGGGGAAATAAATTCTTCAGAGAGGTGTCCTGTGTTGTGTCTTAATCTGTTGGACACATGCTCTGAAATAACTACAAAGAAATGAAGCTCCGTTTGTTGTTTGCTGAGTAAATCATGGTGTCATATTGCAGAAAGAGATTTTTAAAATGTCAACTGTGAGCAAGCAGGGAGTCCTGCACCTCCCTAAGCACTTGGCGATGCAAAGGAGTGGGATTCCCTCTGGACATGAGCCAGCAGGGCGAGTGTGATCCATGGATTTGGGTTAGAGCACGGAGTGGGTTGGCATTGGCAGAACCCAATCCATCAGGGAGGGAGCAGTGATTGTAGAGCATTACAAGAGCCTGATAAATGGCATGAATAATTAGATGCCTCCCTCAAGGACTGGTTCAGGCAGCTGTAGAAATTGTTCCTAGGTAATTCCCAACACTGCTAGATGTGTTGGTTTTCCCATAATCTGGGATTGTAAACCATTTACATTATAAAGGACTGAGAAAGGAGGTCACTGGAGTCAGAATAATTATTAGTAATTCTTATGATAATTAATAATGGCAGTTACAGGACCAATGGGTCCCATCCTTTCAATTAGCTGGCATGAGATGAGGATCTTTTGGCAGAAAAGAAGGAAGGAAAAGTGCTCTTTGGTTTCCTGGGTTCACAGGCAGCCCTAGAGCAGATAGGGAATTACAGCAGAAATTTGTAACTGGATTTGGGGCTGCCCTGTTATTTTTCCAGTACTAGTACAGTATAATCAGTTGACACCATCAGCTGATGGAGCTGTGTGTGACCTGCCTTTTGCATGAAGTTTGCTGCATTATCAGCCAGAGGAAAGCCCTTTGTGCCTGAAAGCTGCATGTGCTGCTCTAACAGGGCGTTAGCTTGCTTTACCAGGGGAAAATTGATTAAAGAGGTTTGTTCATGGGGAAAATCCACTCTGCTCCTTTGGAAAGCAGGCCCAAAGATGCGCGTTAACTCCCTGAGCTCCACCTGAGGCCCAGGTAAAGGACAACCAAATCAGTATCAGTCACTTGGAGCTGGCAGGGCAGTGCCTGAAGTGACCTGGGAATGGTATTTGATGGGAAATAACATTCCAAGCGGCCAACAAGCGGATGTTGAAGGTGGTTAACCACTACGGTGGACACATCTTCCCAAATTAGCCACTGCTTCAAAAGCACATCTATTCCCTCAGAAAATTCACACCCTATGAATTCATTTCATTTATCTCAACCTCTTACTTTTCTGTTCAGCCTGCCAAGAGCGAGCCTGTTCTCAGTGAATCCGTGGGCACTGTGGTGGCCCACGTGCAGAATGGCTTTTTGGGAGAGCTGTTGTGTGTGGCAGGTAGGAAGATGCTGACTTGGGAATCATTAATCAGAGCACTAATCAACCGTGCAGTAGTTTCCTACTGCAAGCTCAGCCTCTGTCATCCTGAAATATTGAAACCAGGGAGATTTAAATGCTCTGCAAATATGGGCCCAGTCATGGTGAAAAATGAAAAGTGCCAACCCCTGATTAATGACACTGAAGGCATTGTGACAGTGTGGAGCTGAGTGTCTGATGCTCTGCCCTGGACTCGTTTTTGGTAGTGCTTCCTGGGAGCTGTTGGCAACCTGCACTTGCTGATCTGAGCTTGAGGGACTTGGATGAGCACATTCTATTTCCTGCTGCTGCCATCAGCATCCCAATTTTAGAAGCAGTTAATGGGAGAAAACTGTTTGGTGGGTTGAGTTTTTCCTGTTTTTTTTCTTCTATTTTCCCTTCTTTCAGCCTATCCAGCCCCCTCACAGGGTGTCATTCCACAATCTGTTGCTGTAGTGGTGGTGAGGAACATTCAGCCTTGGAAATTCTGGAGCTCCTACATTTCAGCTTATGGAGCTGTTTTCCCTCCTTGGGCCTTCCCTCAGATACACCAGGAGTGGCAGTTCTATTCATTTTTACTTTGGCTAATCAAGCCAAGCTTTGTCAGTTCCTGATTTCCTTGTGTTCCCCAATTACCCCAGTAGTTATTTTCAGACCTGTTTTACTTGTTGACTTTTTTACAGCTCTGGTAGCCTTTGCTCAGCATTTCAAATGAGATCATTAGGCCTTTGTAGGCAGCTTGAAAGCTCAAAATAATTTTCATAGATTCAGTTCTTCCTTTTTGTCACTGCTTAAAGTCAGTCTGAGATCACCTTGGTGGTTGCTCAGTGAGTTTTCTATTCTGCACATTTACATCAGAAAACTTTGCTGCTTCCTGAATCTGGGTTTGCACCTTGTTCTGCTGTGTTTTACCCCATTCTGGTTTCCCTCATCATTCATAAACCTGGGTTTGCATGAAGAAAATCAGCAGCTGACAAATACTGGTAATAAAAGCATGTTGAGAGCTGCTCAGAAAAGAACACTCTTACATTAACTTAGGACAACAAAAATCAATGGAGCATATAAATCTCAGAGTAGATGTTAATGTTTTATTTTGAAAACTGGTTTTTATGATTATTTTATGCTTATTTTCTAGTCTGAAGTGGAGGAGAGGGGCAGAACAGGGGCAAAACCCCCAAGCTCCTGGACTGCATATAAAAAAAAACAGCTTTCAGAATTGATTTAGGAATGATAACATTATTTTTTAAAGCCTTTTTGATAACCCTGAATTTTGTAACTGCATTTAATCCAATAATACTTTGAGATTAGTGTCACAGGCTTGGAGGTGTTTCATGTTTTGTCTTTGTCTTTGCTCCTTATCTATCAGCTTTACCTGAGCTCCTCATGGAATCCCCTGTGAGGCAGAATTCATCCCACAAAAAGAGCCTGCTGCTTGACATCCAAAATTCCATAGTTCCTTTTGCAACTCCGAGGTCCCCAGAGTAAAATCCCCAAACTCAGGTGCTGCTGAGCAGACATCAGACAGTTTTGCTGCAGAATATATTGAGAAAACTGCAAGTTGTCATGTTTAACAAAAGGCATATTTTTTGGGGTTGTTTTCTTTTCAGAAAATAATCTCCAAATTTGGTTTCTTGTCAGAAAAATTTGGGAGTGAGGGAAGCTATGCACAGAAGAATTTTCAGGTATTTGCAGCTGTTTAAGCAAGATATAGATATGTTTGCTGAGATTTTGGTTCTTCCTGCACATTGGCCAAATAAAATTAACATTGGAAGAAAGATTTCAGTCAAGCAAAGTGGGTGAATTTCATAGGAGGAGCTGAACTTTGCATTTGGCACGTTACCCCACAGCTGAAGTTCTGATTTATCTGTTAATCAGCTTTAGGTAAAATAACAGCAAACCATACCCTCCTGTCTTGACTTCTGCACAGCTCAGATATTGAAGGCGATAATTTCCAGTTTAATTTCCAGATGTCCTATGCAGCCAATGGAGTGCAAAAGTCTTGAGCCAAGTCCTTTTGGATTATCTGATTTAATAACAGAGGAGAAAATAACATTTCCTCCTGGGTTCTGCATTGGTATAAATAGATGCAACTTTTGACTTATGAAGGCTGTTCTGAGTAGCTGAGACTGTGTCTCCAGTATGGGGGTTTTGTGAAGTTTTCTGCCACAGAAAATGTAGGCTCTTTTAAATGGAAAGGGTGGCTCTCTTTAAAGGGAAAGGGGACAAAAAGGCAAGGGGAAAATGTTTCTATTGTGCAGAGTAGGGGAAGGAAAAAAACTAACAACAAAATGGCAAAGCCTTTCTGTCATATTATAGGTCATTAACTTTATTCTGTATGGAGAAAAAAATCATTAAACTACGTAAGCATTTAAAAATTCCCCTCAAGAAAAAAGGTCCTCATGGATGGTGGCACTGCAGAGTTGTTACTGAGCTGGTTACAAATATGTCTGGATCACAGAGCCCAATCTAAGTTAAGATTTGCCATTATACAAATATCAAAAATAGGAGTCAGATCCTCAACTGGCACTGGAAAGTGGTTATTTTTGCCGGTTGATTTTTTTGATTCACTCTTTTTATGGGTAGAGATGTTTTCTGACACATGACAAGTCTGTTTTCAAGGGGTCTGTGGAAAGCATTTTTCTGTAATGACAAATTAATAGCTTTGTGCCAACATTAAGACTTAAAGCCTCATTCAGCTTTATTAATGCACAAATTTGTTGTGCATCCCACCTGCATCATGCTCAAGCACATAAATGGGACCCTTGATATTCTGTAATGACTGCCTGTTCCATGGCAGAGCAGGACATGTGGCATTAGCATGAAGAAATGAATCCTTTCTAATTATTCATTTTTTTACCATATTCAAGATCAGCAGGGTGATTAACATGCAGCAGGGTATAGTCTAGATGACCAATTAACTTCAGATAAATGTGTTCTGGTAATTACTCCCCATATAGCAGTGCAAATATTAGATTAAGTTTTAGGAGTGAATTGTATGGATCTTTGAGTTTGAGTAATTTAAGATTAAATAAATTGACTGCACTTCACCTGAAATTCCAGACCATTTTTCCCTTCCTTCTGCCCAGACACAGAGCTGCTCGAGTCAGCACAGCCTGGAGTTCCCATATTTTGCCACTGAACTGATTTCAAACCAGAGGGATGCTGAGAGACAGGAGATTGGGGTTGCTTGGATCATTTTAATGTTGCGCACATGTCCAGCAAACATTCTGGAAATCAGTCAGGGCCATCGAGTTAATACTAGAGTCAAGCAGCCTTATAATTAATAGTGAGTAATTGGCTACATTGCAGCCATCAGTTAAATGTTTCAGCAGAGTTGCTGGTACCTGTCACCCCAAGCTGCCTTGTTGACAGACCAAAATTCTATTTGAGGCATCCTCGCTTTTCCAGACATCCCTCAGAATTCCTCAGGGCCTTTTCCTCTCCAGCTCCACCTTGGCCTCTGCAAACCAGTGAGCCATGCTGTCAACTGCTGCTCCTAGGTCAGCAGCTTGTAAATCAGGAGGTTGATGCATCTTAATGTAATAATAATAATCTGCATAGGAAATAAAAGTAAAAGCAGTTGTGGTTGTGCATTCCCAAAGCCTTTCACAATCCCCTCTACAGGGGATCAGCTCCATGGCTCTGGAAATCCATAACCATTTTCTAACTGGTCAGATTAACACGCAGACAGAAAGAATAGTTAATCATAGCTTTGCAGAGGAGCCAAGTTCCAAACTGGACAACTGCAAGAGAGAGATCTGGAAACTCTACTTAACAGTGCCTCTAATTCCTGTGATTCAGCCACGTTTCCATTCCTAAGCAACCTCTCTTTTGCTCTGCATTCACACAATTATTTCCATGGACATTGACTTTGCATTTGTGGCATTACAAGAAGAGTGGATATTGCCACCCACGTTGCAGCCCTTATATTAGGAACATTAGTTAATATTGTTAATATTATGAACATTAGTTAATATAAGTACTGGTTGAGTCAAATTCGGGTATTCATAGCAACAAATCCAACTGTCCAAATGTGCTTGATCTCAATTAGATGAATTCATCTCTGCCTCATTAAGTGCTCTTAGAGAGGCTCATACAAGTGGCTGGTGCAATGAGCTTTTTTAACTGCACTAAAATTGAAAACTCAACATGTGTCCAAGTGCTGTTTAACAATTAATTTGCCAAATAGAAAATTTGATTTAACTGTTTTCAGTCAAAATAGAGACATGGGAAATTTCAGGTGAGTGGGTTTAACCCAAGTGACATCACATAGAGATGTCACAATAACTGCATGTCATAAAGGAGGTTGGTTATAATTAGTTTGGTATTGAAAACCTGTCTGCTTTTGCCATGTGCACTAGAACCTGTTTAATTTCTGAAAAATAGAACATTTACAGCCCTGGCAAAGGTCACTCAGTATAGGAATAAGTCTGTGCTATGAAAGACTTGATACCAGGCTTTCAGAGCCTGAAAAATATCTGTGAGAAGTGTTCCTTTCAATCAATTTTCAGAAATTTAAACCTTTTTAATATACAGTCTCCTGTCTCAAAAATACCAAAGGGCCAGGCTGGGTGCCAGCATGTAACAAGCTGCTTTCTGAGGTACCAGCTCTTACCTTTATGTAGATTTGATGGGATTAAAAGCTGTGCTGCGAGAACTCTTTGATCACAGAAGCAGCTGAAAATTGTACAGTCTGCATCTCTGAGTTGCTGTATCCAGTTCATCCAAGTCTGGCATCATGCTCTGTCCCTGGCACCATTCTGCCATTCCTGCCTGCATCTAGCCTGCTGATCTGAAACCCAAAATCCAAGTTCCCCATGAGCCAGCCATTTGCCTGAAACCCTGAGGATACTTTAGTTAAAAGAGGGGTTTATTTTTTTCTCTGAGACATATCGCAAGTATTTTAAAAAAGGGAAATTAAACAACTGCAGAGTCAATTTATTTTTCAGACTTTGTAAAGGTTTTTTATTATACATGAGGATATGAGGAAAAGATTGCTATAATGAATGTCATAAGCCTTTGATTTACCTGCTTGGTTTTAGTCTCTTACTGTTGAATTACAGTAATAAAAGGCTGTTCAGGACAGCAAGCAGGAAATGAAGCAGCAACTGGTGATAAAAGAGGCTTTTGGGGAAAATACATCAAGGGCCCTTCAGGAAACGCGGTGCTCTTGCTTCAGAAAGGTTTGTGGGTCTGCTTCCAGTGGGGCTGCCAGCCTTGGTTTAGTTTGGTTTCCTGGTTTCCCCAAGCTCTCCAGGGCTGGGGCTACCCTGATCTGCCTGTGCTGAGCCCACAGCTCACAGGTGGGTTTGGCAGGAGAGAACACTGGGAGCTGATGTCACTCAGGCAAACCCTTGTGGGGCACTTGGTGCCCTCATTTGTTTGCAGGTGGGTTTAGATGGTGGCAGGAGCAGGAACGAGCATTTCGCAAAGTGCTGGTTTCAATCACCTGAAGCAAATGTAACAGGCAAAGATGCAAAATGTAAATATTCCTGGAGAGGGGCTGGAGGTTCACTTTGCCAATGGTGTGAGAATGAGCACATGGAAATTAATTGCATGAGAAACCTACAGATCTGGCAGAGGACTTGAGAAAGTTGCTGATGTTTCGGTTGCTTTCAGTTCATGCTACATCTGAAGTGCAGCATGAATGGGCCCTTTTAAAAATTGTTGAATGTTAAGATCCTCAGTGGATGTTTTTCAAGGGCTGCTCTGTTAAATCCCACCTTTATCTGCAGTGGTCTGATTCAGGAGCCTCCCCATGGCACAAAGGTGGCAGCAGGATATGTGAAAGCAGGATTTGGACCCTGTTTTGAGAAAACAATGCTTATTTGCAGTCAGCCCCAAAACCTGGTGCTTTCCATCTGGAAAGTGAGCTACAAAATACCTCAGAGGTTGTCCTTGTAGGTGAGAGCCAGTTCTGTTCTTTGGGATGTGCTTGTGACAAAAATGTGATTTACCAGAGAAAAATAACAAATCAAAGGAACCAGGGTAGCCCCCAGCAGCAGGGGATGTGTCTGACAAGGCTGAATGCACGTGCCAGTGTTCTGTGTCCTGCAGTGACAAGAGAGGTCTCTCCCAAAGGGAAATTGGGTTTGTCCTGGCACTGCTGAAGTAAATCGGAAGGAGAAGGGATGGCACACAGGAGTGGTTCTTTGCTCAGTAACAAGTGAGGGGAAATGCCAGTTGTTTATCAGCCGTTTGGAAGCCTGTGAGTCTGACACTTGATCGATGGCCTGTGTGAGCCCTGCCTGGGCTTCCCCTGCTCCTCCAAGATGCTCTCACTTGGCCGTGGTGTTTGCTTCAGTCAGAGCACGCGCTTGGAATTACAGACTGGGTGTTTGCATGCAAAGGAAATGCTCTAAAGCTCATCAGAGGAGCTACAAAAGGGCAAAGGAGTATATTTCAAAGAGAACTGGAACAGTAAAATGTGATTTAGTTGGAGCATCTGACTAGCAGATGGTGAGGAATAAACTGAAGAACATGAAAACCACGTGGGTGTGTCAGGGGAGAGAGTTACCGGCAGGTGAAGCAGGGCACTCACATAGTATAAACTACAATCCAATCCCATTTTGAGAGACTGGAAAATGGTCTAGAAGGTGCAAAGTCCCACTGGCTGTCACTTTTTCAAGCAGCCAGCAAGTCAGAACTGCACTGCTGTGATCCTCCTAGAGGCCTGCAGCATCCTCCAGGATGGATCTGCTCTTTCCAAGAGGTCTGGATGGGAGCATGGGGGCCCACTCGGTGTTTGGATGGCAGGAGAATGGCTCCTTATTTCCTTCAGTTCCACGTGGCTCAGTGCTCAACAGCTCCGCTGCTCTGTTTTGACTTGACTCCTTGGATGTGGTACAATTTACTGGATTTCAATGGGAAAAACTCATTCTTTTGATTCTTGGAGGTGTTTTATGTTTTGGACTTCAAACAGCAGTAGTAGTGAAAACTTCCTGGCAAGTATATATGTATTTAAATCTGTAAATGTGCTTTCCTTGTGTTCTCTCCTCTTGTTTATCCCAAAGAAGGTGGAACACTGGGAACTCGCTGCCTTTAGGTTTTTTTTCTGTACTTGACCTCACAGGAATGAGAAAGGAGAGTGGCAGTAACGTTTAGTTTGTGAAGAGGGCAGACACTGGTCTTGGGAATGGTGCTTTTAGTTGTTAGTCCCAAACTTTACTTTGAAGGCTCTACAGAATTGGAGGAAAATCACTCCTGGAGCTGTGCTTGCGCAGAGAGGAGGTTGCGTAACTGGACTGAGGTGACAAGAAGCTGTTGATTAACAGGGGAATTGTCATTCCCAGGAAATTGTCTGGGGAATTGTCATTCCCAGGAAAAAATGCAAAGGCTACATCTATAACTGAGGCTTGGATCAATGCACTTGTGTAAATAACAAATCGTTCCAGTTTTCAAAAGCCTTTGCAGAGCAAGGGATACACCTGTGGCAAATTCAGCATGGCCTTGGCAAGTGTAGTCCTGTGGTCTTTGCAGTCACACAAAATTCAAATCTTCTTCATCATCCTCAGCACTTCACACCCTCCTGGTGGGACTGGCTGAGCCCCCCCGGCCCACACATGAATTTGGCAGCCGTTGTGGTGCAAGGAAGGACTAAAATGTAATTTCTTGGAGCATACATGGGAGGTTTCAGGGTGTTTCTGGTTTTCCTCACAGTCAAAAACTTTTTAAGCGTAAAAACTTCTGGAAAAATAAATGTCCTGTGACTGATATGAAGAAGTGCTCCTGAGAATCTCTAAGGCAAGCCCTGGAAAGGAGGGGATAAATAACAACAGCTGGAAAATTGTAATGGGGGAAAAAAAGCACGAGGTATTAAAGCCAATTCTAGGGAAAAGACTTTACTCTTGTGCTTTATATTACCTCTTTGAAGGTATATCCTTAGTTGCACTGGTTTTCATGAGGCATAATCACGTACTTGAAGCTTTTAGGGAGTTCATTCTTTGAAGTACTTTTCCATATCAGGGTTTTAAAAAAACCCACAAAACCACTCGTATTGCCGGATTACTTTTTTCCAATCCAGTGTTGCAGCATATTTCTGTCCCATCCATCCTCAGCCTTTTCACTTGTGTCTGTAACATTTTGCAAGGATTTCTCTGAAGTCAATTAAATTAATCTGGATTTACCCTGAGAGTTTACAGGGCAAGAATTGCTACATCTCATTTTTAAGGGTCCTGTCTTTTCCAAGCACAGGCCTTGCCTGCAAAGGGGTGGGGGAATTTTTTGGGAGGAGGGTGTGTAGGACCAGGTGCCTGCTGCTCTTTCTTGATCAGTGAATGGACTTTGCACCAGGACAATCATCCGAGGGACACCAAAGCAGCATTTCCTAAAAGGGGAAAGCTAAAAGGGTGTTAGATGTGGGACTTGGAGTAAAGATACGGGCTCTGTGGTTAACACAGAGGAGCTGTGTGTGTTTAGTCCCTCTGGGACAGGATGGGAGCCAACTTCCCAGCTCAGGAAATAGCTGTGCAGGATCACTGCAGGGGTGATGTCAGGGAGTGCACATCTGACGTACTGTAGGTGAAACACAGGAGAGCTAAAAATAACTCCTTCCCCACCTATGTGGAACAGGCATCTTGTTAATTATGCATCTTTCAAGCTTGGTTTGCAAATTGGCCTAATAATATATAATCATGATTTATTTAGGGACAAACTAGCATTTGACTTTGAATTTTGGGTAAGTCACCTGCATTCCTGGCATGTTCCTGAGGCTCATGCTTGGCACTTCACAGCTTTTAGGTCAACAGTGTGAGCACACTGGGCAGCTTTTTCCTTCCTGTTTCATGAGATTTAACCTAAATCAATGCATTGAGCAACACTATGTGAGTCTGGGTATACTAGTTATTAAAAGTTCATGTGATGTGTTCCTTTGTCCTTCCTATCCAGCCAGTCAGTCGTTGCTGAGTTTCTGTATTATTGATCATATAATAAAACAATTTTTGTCAAAAATCCCCATGTTGCTCAAGTTAAGATGTGTTTGTGAGACAAGGAACTGTCTCCAGCACTTTGGTACATGACAAACTTGGGTGTGTGGAAATCTAACACACTGAAATGTGTGCTTTTCTTTCCTTTTTTGGGTTGTTTTTTTATTGTTGTTGTTTCTGTTTGTTTGTTTAGAGAAAAAGAAAATTCCTTTTGAAAAGTAGAAATTAATCTTAACTGCCTGTTTTCACTGTGTACCACATTCATTTATTTTTCCGTTTGCTGTGGTTCTTGCATCTAACAAAACCTTTGGTAATCAAGCAGTCTCAAAACCCAAGGTCTGGCAGCCTGAACTCCAGTGTCAGCACACTCACAAGAAGTGAGCACGGAAAGGAGCTGAGAGCTGCACTGTGGCCATTTAATAACCAAAATCAAGTGTTTGAGCAGGAGAAGCATGTTCTGGGTATTTTTTCTGCTTTATTGTTTGCATGCTGCTGCTGCTCCAGTTCCACAAAGCTCCCGGGAGCCTCTATAGTTTATAGTACATGACTCATTGGTCTTTTGACACTGAGCTGTTTGACACAGAGATTTTTATTTGTACTTCCATGGAGAAATGGATGTAGAGATAAAGGTTACAGAGGGAGGTGAGTGGCCCTCAAATTGTGTTAACTTTAAAAAGTCTGTTCTCCCTTAAAATGTTAAATAGGATGGCAGTGATGTCCCTTCCTCAAAGCTCAGACCGTGCCTCTGTGGTTTGTGTACATACAGCCAGAATAGGGGTAGAGAAAATACCCTTACAGGCTCTTTACTTCTCACATAATCAGAATGGCAGTGCAACAACCCATGTTTGAAAGGGCCTTATTGTAAACCAGACCTGCTTCTCTTCAGCTTGGTTTAGTGAGCAGGTAGGGATAGTGGGAACAAGGGAACACGACCATACTGCAGTGCTCTTCCCTTTTTCCTTCCCTTTACCAATTGTTGTGGTTCCAGCCATCTCAGGTCCTTTGGCCACTGCCTTTTAGGAAGGATTTTGTGTCTATTATTGGTCAGCCTCCAGCAGCACCTAATGGGAAGTGCCCTAAATATATTTGCAAATAAACACCTGGAGCTCAGCAGGATACTCCCCCAGGCTTTACTTAAACATTTTGTACATTCAAAAATGGAAAGGCAGGAAGAAAATGCTGAGGATAACAAGGGGATCTGTGCCAGGTAAGTTCTCCTGGGAGCTGCTTCAAGGCAGCGAATGATTTTATCTCCCCACTGCCCTCAGGAGGCAACAGCATTTCTGCCCCTCATTCCATTAGAGGAGCACAAAGAAGCTGGAGCTGGGTTGTGTGAGGGTCATACCATGGCCATCCCTGTCTTTTAAAGAAATTTACTCGACTGTGCATGATTAATTTTTTTCTTCCAGTGCATCACTTAGAGCCACTGAGAGCATTTTGCCCTGAAACACAACAGCTACTTTCTTAGCTTCAAAAATCAGTGGGTATTTAAACTCCCTGAAGCCTCAAAAACCCCAAAGCAGAAACTCAGTGTGAACCCTTTGCTCTGCCTCCTTCTAATGCCCTGCACTTTGTATTCTTTTTGGAATTCTTATTCAGTATTTTATCTCAAAGAAATGGGTAGGAAGACTCTGCTGTTCCATCTCTAGAAGAGCTCTCCTGATAGACAGCTGAAAGTTTCTGTAGTTTCCTCCAGGTATTTCAGAATTTAAAAACTGATGTGGAAAAGCACAAATTGTTTGGGACAGAGTTGGCTGAAATTCTGTCAAAATGAGATCATTTTAATGAGTGTGGGAGGAGGCTGCATACAGGGGCCAGTCATCCAACCTGCTAATAACCTCTAATGATTATAAATAGCCTTGTGATGACTTGAAGTGATAGCTTCTCATTTTTGTGTGGTTTTTCTGTGTCTGATAACAAAAATTCTGCATTTTGAAGTTTAAAGCCCTCATTCTATCCTCATCTGTTTTGATGGGGGGGCATGTGGTAGAGGAGAGAGGGGAAAAGAGGTTCCTGCTCTGTTGTGGGTGCTGATGCCAAGGTGTCAGTAAAATAGTTATGGTTTGGAACATGTACATGTGTGGATATTCTGGGATTTTCTCCTGGGTCTTTTGGGCTTCTATTCCAAATCCTTGCATTTTGTGCACTTCAGGTTTTGGTCAGGCAGATCTTCCTGAGAGGAGAATAAGGGGAATTATAACCTACTTGGGACTTTTCAGTTGATTAATTTTTTCATCCTCTGAGGAAAACCCTTTTTAGAGGTTGGGAAACAAAGGTGGTAAAGTGTGCCTAATTACAGTTGACTCCAGTGGGTGAACTTCAGTGTTAGTCTGGAAGAGTTGAAAAGGAGTTATTTTAAAATTATCACTCTTCTGAAGTCCTGCTGGAAAAAAAAGAAAGAAAAAAAAGAACAGCTACTCAAAAACAAGGAGTAAAATGAGTCACAGATGAGGCAAAGTCTACCATATGTCAGCTACACCTTGGAGCCAGTGGGGTGCTGCCTTTGCTTGTGTCAATGGGGTATTTTTGCTGAAGTATTCCAGGACACCTTGTGCTTCCCACAGCAAAACCCCAGCATTTGGTGGGTCTGACACAGCAGGAACAACACTGGGCTGCCTTTTTGGGTTAGGATTCATTTTAATTTTACAGTTGGATGCTGAGGCACTCGTAGCACTTACAATTATAATGTAAATATTTGAATTTTTATTTGTCATAATTGATCACCTGACTTTAACATCTGCTGAGTACAGGAGATGCAGGAGCTGAGGGGGTAAAAACATATGTATGGATCTCCTCAGCAGGGCATTGGCTCAGCTCTCCTCCGGTATTTCCTCCTGCTGTGTTGGTGCTGAATGTGTGGCCACTTCCTCCTGCTGGCATCAGTGCCGTGGCTGTGGTTGCTGAGGGCTTCGGTGTGCTCCGAGCCATTTACACCCATAAACAGGGAGCAAAGCTTGCTCAGAGGCTCCTGAGCAGTTCCAGGGCAGGTGGGAATTGCCCTTGGGACACCCCTGGAAAAGGGAAAACTTGCAGTCATGCCTGGCACAGCCTGTTGTAAGTGTGGCTTGGGGGTGCGATGGCTGGAGGTGATGCTGTCCCTGACCATGGAACCCCGGCCAAGGACAAATCCCATGAACCAGCAGGGACAGAAAGCTGATTGAAGACCGTGGAGAGAGGAAAAGGCCTTGGAGAGAGGAAAAGAATTCTGCCTTCCCTCCCTAGGAGCAGGGAGATTTGTCATTTTTAATCTCTGTTTCTGGACACTGTTTATCCACACCCTCCCGAGCATTACACGGGCTGTTAAATTGAGTGCAGCATCCAGGAGCGCTTTGTAGTAAAAAGGTACCAGAAAACGCTGCAACAGAGCCTGAGGGCAGGAAAGCAGCTGCTCAGTAGTGATGGGGATTCACCTGTTTTGGCTCCCTTATCTTCTTTGCCCTCATGGATGACGGAAAAGGCAAACTGTTGCCTCCTCATGTAACCGTGTGACTTGTAGGAGCAGCAAAACTGCCTCAGTGTTGCTATGGAGTGCTAATAAAATACTGTTTAGTGGGCTTGACTATTTATGGACCTTTTGCTGGAGCTGCAGTGGGGGTTTCCCTGTAGATCCACATTACAGAAAGCTGCACCACGGACAAGGAGCTAAAATTGTATTTTACAGTCTGGATCAGCAAATCTTTTGAAGTTCATTGATTAAAGCTCGGCACAAAGCTATTTTTGGACGGCAGTTCCGACCTCTCCCTGACTTTGCGGAAGGAGTTTAGAGAAGCCCAGGGCTTGTGTGTGCCCCAGCACTTGGGCTGCTACCGAATGGCAGAGGAGGGTGGGGCAGGGAGGACACTGGGTGAGGCACAGCTGTGCAAGCACCAGGCAATTCCTTGTGCAGCCCACATGGATGTGGCTCCATGTTTCCTGCAGGAATAACAGGCTCCTGGCTCCTCTTCAGCCCAGGCAGGGCTGCAGGGAGCTTCTTGGGCAGAAACACTGTGATTCAATGCCTGTTAGACTTCCTGGACAGTGGGCTTGCTGTGGTCAAAGAGGAATTGGAGAGCTCTTGGAGAAAGGCAGAATCCTTCTGAAATCTGCAGGTCTAAGAGCTGCCAGAAAAGTTTTAGATGCATTGTACTAAATTCAGCAGAAATTGAGAGTGGAGTTCAAGAAGGAGTTAAGGGAGAGAAAACATCTAAAATAAATCTCTGACGCTGACTTCTATGTGCTGGAGGGGCAGACAGGGAGAGTGGGTGAAAGCATTTTATGGAGACTGGAAATTCCTTCATGGAGTGAAGCTGTTCTCTTGTTCACTTGCTTTGAGGAGGGACTCAATATTTGTCTTCTGGGCCCAACTGAGACAAAATATTCCATGTGATTTAGGAGATCAGCACAATTCACTCCCTTAACCTAGAGAAAGAAAAATCACAAGACATCACCTGTGATTAAACTGTTCTGGAGCCACTCTTTTCTGCTCTCAGATATTCCACCATCAGAAAAACAAGGGATTGTCTTCAGATGGGTTCTTTGCTGTATAAGAAATGTGGGGTGATGACTTTTTCACCAGTCAGTTAATGTACTAAATGTACAACCAATGTATTTAAACTGAAACTGCACACCAAGGCTTTAAGTCAGTATTATGAAAAAAACTGCAGAACATATCCCTCCACCAAAAATACCCAAACAAAAAATTTAACCACACAAAAAAAATCAACCAACCAAACTACAAAGGAACCAAAAAACCCAGAAGGAATGGTAAATGTACTCTTACTGGTGTCCTTAGAGAGCTCTCACCTCTAAAGGTGGTGGTGCAGACAGGCTTTTTTCATGCATATCTAAGAATGATTATTTGTCCTCATTCTTTGCTTGGTGAGAGTCCCCTTCCCTCCAGGTCAGTCCAGGAACACCATGCACAGCTCCCTGGGATCAGCCAGGGAACTTTGATTGCATTACTTTCAGGCTCATTATTTTCCAGGGGGTAAAAAAAAAAAAGGTGGAGACATTTAATAGGATCAGTTACCCTTGGAGGTAATTTAAGCTCTTCTCTCTGTAGTTAATGAGCAAAGGAGACAGGAACCTAAAGATGAAGGTGGTTACGCCAGTGCTGTCAAAAGCTGCATGAAAGTCTAAGAGTAAAGTAATTATTTTAGTATATATTTAGTATATAATTAACAAAAAGTTCTCAACAATTGGCATTAATGTTTCCAGGAAGGTGATGCGGATATTTGGTTATTTGACTTCAGTCAGACTTTACATGCTTGAAGCAGAATCACAGCTGTTTAAGTCACTGATTCCTGCATGACGAGCTGGGAACTCATTCCCAGCCTTTGTGGAACACAGTACTTGGGATTAATGGGGACAAGAGAATTCACTACATGGACGTTTTTGAGTTGGAAAGAAATGCAAAGCTTCCATCCCAAATTGCCATTTGTATCGTGCTAAATGCAGTATCCCACATCCTGAGAGCAGTTTTTCCCATTTTATAGAACAAATAGCAAAAGTCCAACCTTTACCTGTGGAGAAGACTCCTGTCAGGCATTTGCTGTGCTAATCTTGGTACATATTTTGTGTGTGGTATCACTGATTTGTGTGTTGGGAGCTATGGAACTTGTTTGTGGCAGGGATCATCTTAAGGATGTTTGCGTTTCACACGCGTGTCATCATGGATTTGGGATGCTCGGGAGTGTCTTGGCTGTGCCCGCTGCTTTTGTGGGATGCTTTTGTTGCCGTGGATTGGCTGCTAAGCCTGTGTTTACTCAGCCCCTGTGCTCTGCTTTAACAGTTCTGCCAAGCAGCCTGGAGAGACTGATTCCTGACCAAGCGATCATGCCCTGATAGAACATCGCTGCTGCCGCCGCTCCTCCCTGGTCACTGAAGGGCTGCCTCCCAGAAGATGGAGCTCTTTCCCCGAGACTGCTGATGGACACCTTGTAAGTTCAGTAGCACATGAAATTGGGGAATTCTTACAGATGTCTGGGAATTTTTCTTCACGGCTGAGAGAAAGAAGAAAGAAATAAGCATGCTGACCATTGTTATTTTGTTATAAAGGAAAGGTTTTATTTGTTTTTTACCTCAGTAAATTATATTTCTTAACCATTAACAATATGTGAAAGTAAGTTCAGTTATTGGAGTCCACAGGCCCACCTTTTTTTTTCTTTGAAGCTACACAAGGTTCTTGTCAGATCTAGGTGTATATAAAGCATTGCAATTTTCTTGATTTTATCACCTGATTATAGAAAAGGTGATTTGTCTTATTGACAGCAGTCGCTCCCTTTTTGCTGGAAGCAAATCCATTTACTTCTCTCTGGGATGGAGAAGGGGTATTTGTTTCTGGTGTTCTTTGATTTCCATCTGTGAATGATAAGGCTGGGAGGGATTTTAAATTTCCACATTGAAAATCAGGTGGAAAAGTAATGAGCATAGATTGAAAGCAAAAGATGGATGTTGGTGCTTGCCCAAGGAAGGGTGGTTTGTGTGGGATGGTTTGAGTTGGGGCTGAGCAGCAGAGCCCTCCTGGGATCAGATGACGAAGGAAATTGTAAGTACGTGGGGATTTGAATACATTTCTAATGTGCTTGTGTGTATTTGGTGTCTGATCTCCTTCCCTTAAAAGCAGCGTCAGCCCTCTCCCTCCTTCCCTTCCCTGATCACCCCGAATCTGAGTTGAGGCTCTTGGTCTCTCTCAAGCCTGGACATGCTGAGGAGCCCCTCTGGGAAGTGGCCAGAACGGCTGTTACTGACACCCAGCAGCTGTCAGCGTCTCAGCCTCGCCGGGGTGGCTGCTGTGAACATTTTACTTTTCATTTTATTGCTGCAGATCAGATACTGGTTTTTACAGCTCGCATGTGTGCTATCTAAACTGCAAAAAAAGATTAAGAAGAAGGGAAGTTTTATAAGCACTGACGTGGTTGTCATGACTACCTAAGCCACTTTGCTGGTGCCATACAAGTCTTTCACTTTATCTGTCTAGCTTTTATACAAAAAACCCCTACATTTATTTCTGCATGAGAGTCTGAAGAAACAGGGCTCAGAAAACAGCTATGAGCATCAATATGTGTGAGGGGGATGTGATATGCAGGTGAATCTGGGGCTCATCCTCCAGCCAGATCACAAACCATGTGTGTTCAGTTGTGTTCAGTGCCTTAGACAGGGAGAGCCAGGTCCAAGGTATCTCTGCTTTGGTCTGAACTGACAAGGTTGGAGTGCTGGCAGTCAGGGCTCAAAATGACCATGGGAACAGGCTGCTCTGACTCAGTGGGAGGTGCCAGTGTCCTCCCAGAAGCTGACAGCATTAAAAAGTTTGAATTTATAGATCACATATTCCTAAACAGCCCCACTATCTCTTTTTGAGGCTAAGCTTCTTCCACAGGCCTGTAAGGCTGGAAGAGCTGGGATGTGTGAATGCCTTCTTGGAAAAATACAGCTGAGCTTTCAAAGCCTTTTTTGGTGGTTTGGGGATTTTCTTTTTCCTTTCTTTTTGTAAAGGAAGGGTTTGCTCAGTGCCAGAGTCATGGATCCATGTGCAAGGGAACAACCAGAAACAGGAGCGGTCTGTGTGCGAGTGTTAGCTTATTCCTGGTGCTTTATTTCAGATGAGCAATGGGTAATCACAAGGAGAACAAGGAAAAGCACTAAGTGTGTTTGGATAAAGAAAAGATGTACCATGCTGTGGGCACAGGGTCTCCAAAACAACAAGGGGCAGTTTGAGATAAAGTTTTGTTGCCAGGAGACAGTAACCATGAAACAGAAATGCTGATTAGCTGAGATACTTGAAAGATGATGAAAAAAGACATCTTGGTGTCTGTGTTATATCAGAAGCATAAAACAACACAGTTTATCTAGGAAAAGCTAAACACAACAATGCAGATCCTAACAGCAGAAATCCAGCCCCAGTGCAAGTGGTCACAGGCTGATTCAAAGTTTAAGAATGTAGCTGGAGTTGGTCATTAAATGACTCGGGAGTTAAATTTCTGGAGGAGGAGGAAGAAGATGAAGAGGTTACATGTATGCAGCTGTATCATTCTTTGAGCACTGAATCAGCTCAAACCTGCTGGATAATGGGGAGCTGAGGTGAGAGGAGTCTCTGTAACCTGTATGTGCACAGCTTTGCGCTTCCCTAAGGAGCAAGGAACTTCTCAAGAGGATCATTACAGCATAAAATAAGCATTTTAGGTTCCAGGTGGGCATCAAAGAGAAAAGTTTAGGAAGAAATCTGAAAGAAATCAAATTAAAGGGAACAAGGATAGAATTTCAGAAGACACAGGTCTGGTCATCAGGTTCTTTTAATGGGTATAGGAAAATAATAACTTGCGAAAAAAAGCAGCCCTCTGTTAAAAATCCTCCTCTTCTATGTTCCCCTGGAAAGGCTGGCATGGTCAGAGGAAAAGAAAATTGTCCACCATGCTGAGGCAAGTTTGCATTCCTCTCTGTCACTTGGTTCCTGAGAAAGCTGGCAAATACCTGTGTAAGAGAAAACATCTGCAAAATGCTCCTGTAGCTGGTGGGGATATGAAGGAAGTTTCAAGTAAAACCATTCCAATATACTCATTTGCTCTTTTTATGCAGTGAGAATCTGGAGTTGTGAAAGTGTTTGTAACTCCTGAAAAAATCATAGACTATTCAATCATGTTATTAGAATAAAATCAATGATTTATACTAAGCATTCCTAAAAATTGCAAAATGTAATTTAATTATTTTGCCAGTGGGGAAATGGTGAAGAAATGAGTTGTTCTTGCTTAACTTAATTTTTGTTTCTTAGCACGAGGTTTGTAATTACTTTAAGTAAGCAAGTTATTTGTTTCCTTTAGCAGTAATTGACAAGTAAATGTGATAGTGACATATTTTCTGCTGGAAAACTCTACTAGCAAGTCCCTGGAGTTAAGAGCTCTGACCAAAGTCAGCGAGCCAGGTGGGTCCCCAGTGTGTCATCCCAGGGGCTGAGCCATCCTTAGCACAGTGCATCCATTAGTAACTGGAAGCTGCAGGTCCCTGTCACTGCACACTCTCAAATCCTCTGTGAGAGCAGGCAACACTAAAGGTAACGAGGTTTTATTGCTGTTTCCTCAGCTAATCTGTTCTGTTGTGACTTTGGCTGCTCTGCAAGAAACACAAAATAGGCCTGGATCTCTGTTTTCCACCTGTGGGATAGGTGGAATTTGGAGTGTGGTACTCTGAGGGCTTTCCTTCTGGGCCATAGCCTCTGGTTTGTTACTCCCATCATCGGGGTGTTGGATTCAGTGTCTGTGAGCAGAGTTCTGCCAGTTCCCTACTCCTGGCTCCCTGTGCCTCCCCAGATGCTGCTCCCCAGTGTTTTGCAGTAATGGGTGTGATGAGCTGCTGCTGCTGCGGTTCCATTGATTGATACTGGGTTAAAGACAACCTGTCAGGCTTGGCTTCCTTGAAAAATGTGTGTCAGAGGCTGGACACTTGCAGGAACTGTTTATCACTGCTGTTTGCTCCTGTAAACTGCTGGTAGCTGCCTTCTGTAAACGCTGAATAAAGCTGCCATTTCTCCAGCCTTGGGAAACCACAGCGTGTCCTCAGAGCCCCACAGTCACTGGGGTGGCTTTGAGCAGCCTGTGGCAGGAAATCCATCCTGTGGCACAGTTAGTGGGGGGTGCCCAATTCCCTACGGGTCACTGATGGCTCTGGAGCTCCTCAAAGCTGAAAGTCTTCAAGCATTTTTAAAAGCCAAGAGTTCATAAAAATTAAGGGTTTTTCATAGGCAGAGTGCATCTCAGAGAACATGCCCTGGGTAGCTGGGGAGTGAGAAATTACAGACAAAAAGCAGATTGAGGAGACACAGAAATCCTCAGGGAATCACAGCTGCCTGTTTTCTCTCTTCTCAATTCAATTGTTTCCTGCCACGAGGAAATGTAGGAAAATAAACAGAGTTATCACCCGGGAAAGGACAATGCCGATTGATGAGTGCATTGTGTGGCAGCAATCTCTTCATTGCACTGGGAGATGACAAAAATCGTTCCTAATGAGGGCTTTCATTGCTTGCAAACTCAGCCATTGCTGATCGGCCCCTCATGGATTAGGCATGTTCAGGAACAGCCAACTATCTACAACAAAGGAGTACATTTTCTCAGGATAAAAAAGCAAGCTGAGGATTACAAGGACCCAACAGTCTTTATCTGCAGAAAATCCTTGTTTCAGGTTTTTTTACCTCTTCTTAAAGGCTTGGAATAAATAACATTGATTTCCTTTAAAACTTAATGTGTTCACTGTTAAAGTATTCATGCAGCTTAGAAAAGAGAAGGGATTATTTTGCTCTAAAGCCTTCCTTCAATGTGAAAAGAGATCTATTCTGCCAAATTTGTCCACAAATTATAACATTTCAGACAGATATTATTTATTTATTTATATTTATACTTATTTGAGCTGTTCCTTCTCACCTACTAACTGGAGGTGAAAACATAATCGGAAACTTTCCAGTTCCTATCTCTGCGTGTCAATGCAGATGTGTAGATGCAGGGAAGGCCCTTAAGTTGGGGCAGTGGAGATGTTTGCTTGAGCTCTTTTTCCTGCCTCAGCTGGCATTTGAGCTCTTTCCTGGCAGTGATACCTCAGAGTCCGAAGGAAATACCTGAGTGAAGGTTCTCTGTGTACAGTCTCTGCATTATTTTGTAATTTCCCAGTGCTGAACTCCCGGCCAGTCCATAGCATCTGGCTGCATTTATCCACTTGGCACAGAAACTCTCTTTGAAGTGCTCTGTTTCTGCAGAGTCATGGAAGACATTCTCAGGAGCTGACCCACAGCAGAACATGTGCTGGGAGAGCAGAGCAGCCCTGGATCAGCTGCTGAAGGATCATTGATCTCAGGCCCTGCTTTACAGGCAGAGGGGATCGAAGGCCTCCCCACCGGGGCTTTGCCTGGCTCAGGGTTGTTGTTCCATTAGGGCCTCCTTGTCAGTGCTGCCCCAGACTGGAGCTCAGGATGCACTGAGGATGCACTCGGTGGGGGAAGCAGGCAGCCCTGGCAGCAGCTTTAGCAGAATTTGCTCTGTAGGTGCTGGGCTCTCAGAGAGAGATAAACTGCATCCATGTTAATACCTCACTCTTTCTGGCATTAAGGTTCGCAGAAATTCCCTGTAGCTGGAGCACTGCTGCCACAGCCAGAGTTCAGCTGGGGCTTGTAAGCTGCTTAAATATTAAATGTTTATTGATTTCTTCTCCTGGGAAACTTGATTGTTTAAGCCAACTGAAACCTCTGTAGGTCCTTAACAAAACTGGAAGTGATGGGTTTGAAGGGAGAATATGGTAGAACAGCTGGAGGAGGGGAATGGCCATTACTGCAACCCAGGTGTTGCTGAATTCCAGGCAAAGGAGCCTGAAAATCCTGCATTGCCCTGGTCTTGTGTTGATTTGGGACCAGTGCAGGGCTCAGTGGCTGCAGCAGCACTGAGTTTGCTGGTAGAGAATATTCACACTAAAGGAATTTGCTCTGCAGTTAAACTGGAGTGGATTTTGGGTGGATTTAGAAATAAGGTTGTTCCTAACTCAGAGGCTGGGGCTGAGGGATGTTCCCTGCTCCTGTGGTTCAGGTTGCCTCTCAGCGGCTTATATCCACTACAAAGAGTTTCCAGGAAAGGTTATTCAGCATTAAGTGTTCAGCCCAGGGAAGAGCCAAGCAAGTGAAGTGCATATTTTTGCAGAGTATTTTTCCATCCAGCCCTGGCCCTTTGATCTGAGATGTGTAACCTGTAACATGCCAATTTCATAGCAGCATATCCTAGCCCTCAGTTCAAGTTCAAGTGCTGAACAGAGTAGAGTCCAACTTGCAGAGTGGATTTAAACTTCTTCAGAGTTTGGAAAAGTTCTGTTTTTAATGAAATTCTCTTCACTGTCTGTTTCAGATTACAAAATCTTAGCTACATACTTTTATTTTCTCACCTGACTTCGGCGGTGGCTGGATTAGCTATTGCTCTCCAGGCTGCATTTTCCCTTTATTTTAAAATTGTCAGACATTTTAAAATGAGCAAGCTCCTGATTAATAACTAATTGGCTTTAGCAAACAGCTCTTGCTGGGTGGTTACCTTGAGCCAATTCCTATTAGTATTCCAGCACACGCAGGAAGTGTTCTCCCTCGTTGGAGGCTGATGTTACATCTCTTTAGCCACTTATAAAATAAAGCTAAATGAATTAGTATTGATTCCCTTGCTTGTAATAACAGGAATGCAACCTAATCACCTCTCCAAATCACCCAGGCATTCCTGAGCCTGGAATGGAAAAAATGTATGGAGAGGACAGGAACTCTGCGTTGCTGAGGGCAACTCTCTGTGACAGGCACTTCCCCAGGCAGGGCTTGCTTCCCACCTGGGCAATGAGAAACATTTTGAATATTACAGTTCCTGGGTACAAGAAGTTTTTCCTTCCACGGTGTCTTGAATATGTTTAGGTTTTATATTGACAGCAAAGATTAATTAATATTTCACAGGCTTCACTCAGAAGTTCAATCTCTCACAGCATTTCTCCTGTTTTGTTAAGCTCACACCGCCCTCTCTGTGGGAGTGTTTCTTCTTTACCCATTTTTCTGAGCAGGTCAGGGAATACATTACTCTTATTACAGCCTCTAAATGCAAGTACAGTGGAGAGAAAGAGAGATATGAAGTTATTAAGATTTTTCTGAGCAGCTTCTTCCTTTTCCTGTCTGAATAGTTCTTCCATCCCTCCCTCAATCTTAAACAGGCAAATCCCTTCTCTCTTCCATCAAATCGTGGAACAGCAGAGCAGAACACTGTTACACTGGACAATTTACAGAAGTTCTACTGTGCATACTGAAAATAATCTTGCAAGGCTCAAAATACCTGTGCTACTGCCAGAAATGCTGCTGCTCTTAAAAAAAAAAATTAAAAGAGACCATACCAGAATAGAATTTGTCATTAAAAAATGCTGACCAGCTTTTCTGATCAACCTACTTTGTGCTCAGTATTTGACTGGCTACAGGAAGCTATTCTTAGATAATACTTCTGCCTAAGGTAACACAAGTACCCAAAAAATGCCATGCACAGCTTTTACAGGGCATTTAGTGCCCAATTAAAGCCAGCAAGGAAAGGAACTACTTGAGAAGTAGATGAAATCAGGTTTTGAAATGTTTAGCTTAAACTACTGATGTTTACACACAGAGCTGAGCTTTTCCAAGTGCACTTCTTCTCCTCTTCATGGCCTTGGGTTTCCAAAACTTGAGGCAGAATTGCATCTTCAGTGAAGGTTCTATGGAATGTCACCCTCTGTGCCATCCCAGGGCTCCAATGCTGTGTCCTCTGCCCAGCTGGAGGTGTGACACACCCTCTATGATTCCCATGAAACTGGTCTTGTATGATCCAGAAAAGATAAAAAGGGACCCACCCAGCTCCCAGATTAGTGTCACAGATTTATTAAATCTCTTCCAAAAACCTTCCGTCACATAATCCTTGTAGTGGCTCTATGTGTGCAGTGGGTAGTCACAAACATTAGAATGGAATGTGTAATAAACTTATGTGGGGAGACAGAAGTAAGTGCTAACCAAGATGCATTTCAGGGGACAGAAAAAGTTATTCAGAAACTCCTGCGTCTCTTGAAATGTAACATTCCATGCCTTTGTGCAAACATGAAAGCAATAATAATAAAATTCCTGGCTTCTCTCTACGTAATCAAACATCTGCTCCATTGCCAGTGACACTCCCCACCTGCCCCAGATGAGCCTGGAATGTTTGCTGCATTTATTCCAGAGAGCTTTCACAAGTCAGAACAAATCTATTCAATATTCTTTTTGTTGCTTTTGTGATGCCAACAAACTCTGCAGCAATTTGCTATAAATGCAATGGGAGGAAAGGACTTTTCATTAAAAAAAGCAGGAAGAAAATTGCAAACTAAACCCCAGGGGTCAGGACTTCGCAGAGATAGAAAATCTCTAACAATCAGTTCAAGCTTTCAGAGATTGGACTGAGACACCTTGACCTTTCTATGGAGGCTCCTCCTGGAGCTGGGCTAACTCCTGCTACAATGTTCCTGTGTCTGACGGCTGAAGGGCAGCCTGGGAACTGAGTTCCCAAAGCCATTCCCAGGTCCTGTTGGGCAGTGGGAGCGTGGCAAGCTGGCTGTAGGGCCCAGCTTACCCTTGGGAACAGCGTGGCTGTTGTTTGACAGGGAGACACTCACAGGAGGCTGATGTTTAATTTAACCATCTGTATTTGAGGCAGATGGAGGAATTCTGCAATCTCTCCCATCTGGAGTTTCACTGTTGCCAGTGGAATTGCCACTGTTGGTATGGATGTCGCACATAAAATAACCCCACATTTCTGTTTTCCTCATTGTGACTGCAACGTGAAAGAAATTAGGTTGGGTGCTGAGGGATGGTAAAATGTATTTTGCCGTGTGCAGGGGCAATGAAGTCGTTTTGGGGCACAAGCTACTGCTTGGTTGGCTCAGAGGTTAAAAAAGAAAATTCAAACTCCGAAAAGCTCTTTTCGAGCCATTTTTCACTTCCATTTTGTTCCATTCCTTTTCCTGTCACTCTCTTGTACGAACTTGTTTAATGGTCAGAATATACAAATAATTTTTGAAGTTAAAATATTTGTATTTCAGGATGAAAAGTTATCCGTGTAATTCCTGCCATTCGTGACAGTGATCGCCCAAAGGTGTTGAGGGATTCTTTAACCAGTGTGAATGAGGAGAGATTCCTGTTACAGCAGGAACTTATAAATGTAAAAGTTGATTTCTCTATGATTAAAGGCCAGTTTGACAGGCTGTGGTCTGGTGATTAATATGATTAAAAAGGAATATTCTGAAAATAGGAACCTTCAAATTTTTCACCTATTTTTAAGCAGAACATCAATCTTTCCTGAAAGCCTTTTAGAATTTGCACATAGACATCTACTTGCCTTTGTCCTATCTGGAAATAACTATTTTGAAACAGGAAAACTATTTTCCTGCTTAATGGTCGTTCTCCATTTTCAAGATTATTTTTTTTCCATCTAGAAGTAAAAAATGGTTCACTTCTGAATATTGCCATCTATTAACACCCTCTGCTAAATGAAGTTCAGTCCTTTGGGCTGGATTCAAGTGAAACCATCCTGAGCTCAATCCATTTACACCTCCTTTAGGAGAGGCTTGGATTTGCTCATGTCTAAAGTCACTGCAGGGCAGCGTTGAAGATAATGGAAAATCAAGTGTCAACTGTTGACTTTTTACAGTAAAAACATGATCAATATTCCAGGGGCACATTATTTTAAAGGAAGGTTTCCAGCTCCATAAAGCCATGGTGTCTGATTGTGAGCAGAGTGACATGGGCCAGACTTGACCGTTTCTGACAGTATTAATAAACCTCAGTGTTCCTCAGAAAGGGTAAAATCACCTTTTATTGTTCTGTTTTGGGCATTTGCTAATACTTGCATGTTTCAGAAGCTGCTCTCTCTGGGCTTAATTACTGGGAGTACACCTTCCATATTAGACTGAATCATTTTTAATATTAAACACCTCCTTGAAATGCTTTGTGCTGCAGAATGAAAAACTTTCTACTCTCTTGTTTTGTTCCTTAATGAAGGATCAAACATTTTTTTGTTTACTTATTCCGGGAGCAAATGCAAGCAATGGCACATAAATACCCTGGACATAATTGAGCCATTGATCCACATCAGTAACCGAGCACTGGAACATCAGGGGGAAAAGGGGGATTTTACACACTACTATCAAGTACTGGCTTCATTTCATGATGGAAATGAATGAGGTTGGAACAGCCCTCCAAAAACATCCAGTCTAGAATTCCCCCAGCACTGCCAAGGCCCCCACTAACCCATGTCCCCAAGTGCCACATCCACATGATGTTTAAATATTTCCAGGCATGGTGACTCCCCCACTGCCCAGGGCAGCCTGTTGGGTGCTTGGTGATATCCCAGTGCAGAAATTTTCCCTAATATCCAATTTAAACCTCCCCAGTGGGCTGAGCAATTGTAGCTGATGCCACAGGGTGCAAGAAGAGGCTTTCCCAGGAGTTTACCACTAATTGTATCTGCAAAAGGCAGGAATGCTGAGCTAATTTCAAATGATGGATTATGTGTAAAATTAGCTTTCCTTTGGAAAAATTTCTCCTTTATGGTGAGTAATGAAAATAATACTTCCCTGGTCAAACTGCATATATTAATGATTAATATAAAATTAAGATAAATAATTAGTGAACAATGCAGGAAATATTCACTGCAATCAATCAAGTTTACATCACATCCTATTAATTACTGGGATTCTCTTCCACCAGGCTGTGTTCTGTTGTGTCCACTGTGTTCTCATCCTCCTGAGCCACTTGCATGCTCACATCCCAGCTCTCCCAGAGGGTTGTTATTCCCCTCAGTACCCACTCACATCTTAGCAAATAAATCCTTGTGTACTAAATACCACAGCACTCAGCCAAGGATCTGCTGAACTGGGGGTCATAGGGGGTTTGGGGGGATTTAAAGCTGAGGGTATGCTCAGGAATCTTAAGTGCTTTGCCCTGAAAATAAGCAGGTTCATTAAGGAGCTACTTAATTTCTATTCCCAGTTTTGTTCATGTCCTGTAGAACTGAGAAGGTGGCGGGTTCTGTGATCAGCCAATGTACGGCTACCAGTGATGGGCAAGTTCTTCAACTCTCTCACCTTTTTTTTAAAAAATTATTATAATATTATTATTATTACCCATTTGTTCTCTGTCCTAAATATCCTGATGGACTCGTCCACAGGGCTCTGGGTTGCAGCTGCACAGCAGCACCGTCCCTCACAGATCACAGGGTGTGGGAGGAGCCGGAGGCTGGAGCAGGGGACACCCGGTGCCTCCTGGCTTCTCATTCCTGCTCCGGCTCTGAGCCCTGGGGCTGCTCTGCCCCGGAGGGGAAACCTAAACCAGCAAAGCACTGGGGGTGTTTCTCCTGCTGCGACTCTTTGTGTGAATAGAGGGAAAGGGAAAGGAAGAAAATGTACAGAACTTCCACAAACTCTGTTTCCCCCACTTTGTTTACAGAGCTGGTGTGCAGTGCTCAAACCAGGAATAGGTGTCCTTGTGCAGCGGGATTGGCACCATTTGGGCTCTTCCCAGTGGTGGGTGTGCTGCACGGGTGCTGCCCGTGCTGTGTGTGACAGGTGACTGCAGGCGTGACCCTGCCCGCGTGTCCCAGCTGTCCCTGTGGCTGGTGGGGACAGAGCCCTCCCTGTCGGTGCTGCTGCAGAGCTCAGCCTGGCTGAGCCCTCCGCTCCCCACGGCCACTTTGGGTACAGGTTTTCTTCTCTCTCATTGTGTTTGACATTTTGAAGGCTGAGCCTCATTCCAAGCAGG
Organism: Petroica traversi; assembly: GCA_025920805.1. Lineage (NCBI taxonomy): Eukaryota > Metazoa > Chordata > Aves > Passeriformes > Petroicidae > Petroica > Petroica traversi. The sequence continues at coordinate 5,466,226 of JAHLSL010000010.1, forward strand.
CAATCGCCAGCACCAGGCAGGGAAATGAGCTCTATGAGATGGAGACCAGATGAAACAGGGGGAAAGAGTGACCACAGAACTAAAATGAGATTTGAGGCAGATTTTTGTCTTGTGTGATGTCTGTTTAAACAAGAAACTTGAAACCAGAGACCTTAAAAATGAGAGCAAAAGTGGTCCCTCTTTACCCTTTGGGAGACAGAGACAGCCTTGGTTAATTCGGTGCTTTTGATGCTCAGAACAGAATTTCCCCTGCTGATATCCCAGCAGTGCTACTTGCAAGGCCAATGCTGCTTTTGTTAATTTTAGTTTTTGCAATCCAGCTCTTCTTCTCTTTCACCAGTTTGAGATAAATGTTTTCTGCCACTATCAATTGTCTGCTGCAGCAACAAAGTCCTGTACCATGGGCCAGGGGAAGGCTAAAAGAAACCACAGCTTCTGAGCATCCTCCTGGAATGCTGGAGAAGCAGGCAGATGGCACAATTTAAGTGTTTGTTTCTATATTAACATATCAGTGACAAGCTAAATTTCATCTGCAAGCTCAGTTTCTGCCTTTCTCAGCCTCCTAATGAGGCTGATGTATCTTCTGAGAATGTCAAACAGTGGCTCCAAAATAGAATAAATTCTTAATAATGTAATCAGATAGTTAAACATTAGCGCTTGCAAAAATGTTGGCATTAAGTGTTCTCATTAAAATCGGTTTTGCCCTTGTTTATGGTATATAGGGCTGGGAGTGCTGAGGCAGCAGGATCTGAGTCTCCTTCAAAACCACCCTGTTCCCAGCTCCATCCTGAGGGGATGTGGCCGTGCTGAGGGAGCCATCCCATGTCCAGTAATGTCTTGATGGGGTTTGAGCTGGAGTAGTGCCCAAAGGGTCTGTCCAGGGTCAGGGTGGTCCGGCCTGGGAGCAGGCAGTCAGCTGGGCATGGAACCCCAGAACCTCCTGAGCTGGAGGGGACCCAGCAGCATCACTGAGTCCTGGCCCTGCACAGACACCCCAAGAACCACCCCAGGACCACACCTCCAAAGCCTTGGGGAGCTGCAAGATTTTCCCTCTAGGCAAGGACAGCTGAGGCACAGCAAGTGTTCCTTCCACTAGTGGAGATTCTGGGAAATCAATCTTGATTTCTGCAGGTGGGGAGTTTTTTGTGGCGCTCCCTTGAAGCTTTTTTCAAAATCAATTATCAATAGGCTACTCTCACTGATCTCATTTACACAAGACTTTGTTTTGGGTTTTCTTTCATTAAATAGGATTATTTTTGAAAGGTCAAAATGCTAAAGAAATTACAATATTAGAAGCATGTTATGAAAAAAACGGGGGAAAAATTTTTTTTATAAGGAGTCAAAAACAATCTCCCTGTGTAAGGTTCTCTTAAGCTGAAAGCCTGGCTCACCAAAGCTGTGTTCAAGGGGTCTGGAAAATATAAACTGATTCTGTTGAACCCTAACAAAATGGGTTTAGTTATTGGTTTGGTTCTGTTTCTTATACAGAAATATTTAGAGGAAATTAAAATGGGAAATGAACCAGAACTGTGACTTCCCTTCCAAACATTTTGGTGGAAAACCCTCAAAGGAAGAACAGTACTTCTCTGGTTGGGAACATAATTGAGTCCTCTGATATACTGTGCTAATGGTTATTTCTGCTGTAACAATGGATCCTGAAATGTATTCTGCAAGGAGCATGGAAAAAGAGTTTTAAGTGGAGAGTAGGTAATATTTTGACTCAATCAAGAGGATAAATGACTCGTAAAGCAGTTGGGCAGGTGCAATAAACAGAGCTTGGATAAAAGCAAAGATATTCCCCTGGTTCCCCGCCCCAGTGGTTCAAGGAATAGATTTCCAAAATACAACAGCCTTTAGAAATGGGATTGAAATAAAAAGATGCCATCTCCTGAGGAGGAGTGTGCACACACAGGGATCTCAGCTCAGAGGTGCAGCAGTGAGGGATGGAGGCAACAGGAGGAGACACAGAAAGAAACATTACTCTTGCCAAAAAGCTGGGAGAGAACTCCTCTTTTAATCAGGTTGTACTGCAAAACGTACTTGGGACTGATGGTGAAGAAAAGCCTGTTTTGGATTCTGGGAAACTTATTTTAGCCCTTTCAGGATATTAAAAAAAGAGCTGAGCTGGGGGGTTGGGTACTGAGGCATCCCAGCTTTAGATCACCCTCAGTGATCCCCTGAATTCAGGAGACTTCCTACTGAGCACTGGATCCAACGAGGAAAGTAGTCCAAGAGGTGATTTGGCATTTCAGGTACAGAAATGACCAAAACAAAGGCTGCAAAATGCTTTTAAAACTGGCAGGTTATTGGAATATTTTTTCCCTAGGTGAGTGCCATGAGTTTCCCTACATTTCTCTCTCCTTTCAGCCAAATTGGGATTTAATAGATTTCAGTCCAGTTATAAATGGAGAGCTGTGTGTACAAGTGATGGTTTGTCATACCTTTATTTATTATAAATACTATCTGCAAGGCCCTAAAAGCATTTGCTTTGCTGCAGCTGGTTCCAAATGGGTTCTCCATGTAAAGTCTGGGAATGAAGGCAGGTCTGAAAACACCACCACACAAACACGGATGGTGGATGTTGGATTTTTTAATTTCACATTTCTGTCCCTTGCAGAGGCTGAGCAATCCTCTGCAATGCTGAATTCAGCCCCACTGCTCTGTCTAACCCCAAACTCACCAGATTCCTGCAAGGATGAAAGCCAACTGCCTGTTAAATGGGGAGCTCCAGGAATCCAACAAAATGCTAATACCCATTTGTAATTTATTAATTGAACCTTTGAAAGCATTTCTTTGGCAAACAGCTCTTTTTGTAGCTCTGATAATTACTGAATAGGGATAATCCAGCCCTTCCTGCTATTCCATGGTGTGCTGAGAATATACACATTGAATCATCCAGTGCCCCAAATTTGGCTCAGATGCCAGGATGAGTTAGTCCATAGTTAAATATCTGGCAGATTAATAAAAAGCATTCCCATCCTCTTTCCATGTGCAAGATACTTGCAGTGAAAATGTATGTGAGGAAAATAAAGTATTGGAAAAATAAAGCCATCTGGTGTGAGAACAGCAGAGCTTGTTGAAAAATGGTGTCTGCTCTGAAATGGGCACAAAACAAACAAACAAAACCCCTCCCTGTGATTCTAATCTCTTCCAGTTGCCTTAATTCAATAAATATATTCCATGTTTTTCCTCTCCTCCGCTGAAATGTGGTTTCCAAGCTTTGGAAGGAAGAGCTGTTTTGAAATGAGTAATTGAACCATTCAGTTTTCATTCCTTAGGACAGAAACAGGAATTTTTTTTCCTAAACAAAACACTCGAGTGTAAGGTTTGACTCCTGCAGGAGTTCATCCAAAAAATGCATAAATCTGGGGAAGGTTTATATTTAAAGACAGGGGCATTTTTCAGTGAAAAATATGAAGTTTGAAAATAGGAAATCTGAAAGTTTCAGCCAGAAATAGTAAGCAGGGTGCAAAGGTAACTCAAGTCAACAAATTACTGAAGAAAAGCCATAAATGGCATAGCATAACCCTGAAGGAAAATTGAAATGGAGCCCTATGGCACAAAAAAACTTGAGTTACAATTATAAATTCAGGCTGTCAGTATTTTGCTCCTCCACCAATGCAAGTTTACCGAAGAAAATTCCAGCTGGTCTCCAATTTTCGATGGCATTGGGAACAGTAACCAACATGTGGCAGGTAAGAACCACTGGATGGGTAAAAATGGAAGCAGGAAGGGCCTCATTTCTCTCTGCCCACCACATTTAAGCAATTCTTCAAAGAGTTTCCAATCATTGCTGACTTTAACAGAATTCCTATATAAAAGGAGAAAACTCAGGATCCCAATTTCATGTGTTCAATGTTGATTTATAGAGTTATGGAATTGAAGAGCATAAAATTCCTAAAGTCAAAAATTTTTTATCCTTTCCAGCTGCCACCATCATTCTGTGTACTCCAAATAGTCTTAATTAATTAATTAGTGGCAACTCTGGGGGAAGGAATAGCAGAAATTGTATAAAAACTGCCCAGTTTTAGAAATAATCATGGCTCAAATTCATCACTCAGCATATTTTTTAGAAATATACATTGACAATATAATCAAATATTCATCCTCCTCTAAAAAGCCATTATAAATCCATTCTCACCTTCAGATGTTCAATGCCACATTTTCCGAAGATTCATCCTGAGAGAATTTCAGATTTTACGTGTGATGTAAGATTTGTCCTTTGTTTTTCTGAAGGGGCTTCCCTGACTGTCTTTACTGACTGAATTTCCATTCTTAGGAGAGGAATGTTTTCCCATCCTGCATGACCTTATTGCTCAAAGCTGGGTTCTGTGTCACCTTCCAGCCTCCCAGAGTGTCCCATTCTGGCCTGCAGAGATCGTGACCCAGTGGTTCCTGCCACAGTGGTTCCTGTGGGTGCTCCGAGCACTGTCACCCCCATGTAGAGACAGCACCAGTGCCCAGTGCCTGACATCACCAGCCCTGGTCTTGCAGCTGCAGTGGAGAAACTGCACAGGTGGACGCAGCAACTTCTTCCGTTTACACTGCTTAATCACCTATAAAAGCTAATTCAGAGACTCATTAAAGCTGATATTATCCCTACCTCTATTCAAGAAAGCAAATAACCAGTTTAGAGAGTGGCATGTCCCTAAATGCTCTCCAAAATCATGGAGTATCACTCTGGATTAGGCAGTGGGTTACAACGTGGACAAAGAGTCTTGGCTGGTGCAGGTATGTCAAGAAAAGGAAATTATGCTGTTTGATTGATGCACCAAATTAAAACTGTCTGAAAGAGGTCAAATTCAATCACGGGCACAGGGAAGTGCTCACAAATGCTCTGAAGAGCAATGACTGTTCATACAAATTATTTAGGAGAAAAATTGTAGAAGAAAACGTGCTGGAGAAAATCTAAACTGTTCATGGTCAGTTCTGGAGTAGAAATTGCCAAAAGTCATTAAATTATTCACTAACCATCAGTGTATCACAAAATTTATTGATTAGGTAGTTTATAGGAGGTGGATGTATTTACAGAAATGTGTTTCTCTTCCCTCTTGTTACTTTGTAGCAAGTTGGGGTTGTCTTAAAGAAATGCAGAGGGATTAAGTTGTGCATTATTTATGGCAAATGCTCCCTACTCAGATCCTGAGTTAATGGGGATGGCACCATGAGAAGTTTCTAACTATTCAATATTGCATTTCACTTTTCTAAATGAACAGCCTATGCCTAAAAAACGTACTGGAGATAATGAGAGAAAAGCCAAGCAAAAATCATAACGCATACGAAAGAGAAAAGCTTTCTGGTGGATAGTTATCAAAAATCTTTGTTGTTTAAAAGCAGGACTTTTTTTTTGTTTGTTTTTTCTCTCTTTACTTCAGCACAGCAGAACTTTCCCCAGGTGGGATTCAACAGCTTTTCACCTTACAGCAGCACAAATTCTTGACTGAGAGTGGGCCGTGTTGAGTATGATTTTTTTATAAATCCTTGAAAGTGCCTGGCACCAACAGAGGGATCCACTTGGCCATTAATGAATTAATCTCTGTAGCAGGAGATCAGAAGCTTTTCACTGTTCACTGACAGAGACAAAAACACCTCACCTTGAACTTTAGCCGTGAATTCCAAGTTTGTGCGAGGAGGGTTCCTCCCAAAGCCACCAAATGTAAATGCCTATTTCCGAATGTGCAGAGGTGCAGGGTCCCTGCAGCACTCAGAGATCGGGGAGGGACAGGAGCGTGGCGAAACATCTCATCCAAGCAACGCAGGATTGCCTCCCCTGGAAGTGCAGAGAAAGTAGGACAGGAATGCTCACCCTCTGATTACTCTCATCTGGCATATGGTTTTAATCTCTTGGATGGAACGGGAGAGTTTAAGCCTGGAGAGGATTACTGTGCTAATTTTCTGTTACTTGTGCTTTGTAAACGCAGGCTTAACGTTGTAAGTGCCTTACCGTGTCCCAAATCTCCCGAACTTCAGCTCGATGTTATTTCTGGATTTGGGCCCTATGCAGAACCAAAGGTAGTAAAATTCCTCTAGAGTATGGAAGAAGATGCAGACTGTGGGTGTGGATCTGTGGCAATCAGATGTCTGTGCTACTGAAACAGAGCCTGTGCTGCGGATTCCGAGCGGGAGGTGTGGATGGAGGTGCCAGACTGTTCCCGGGAATCCACGGCCGCCTGCTCAGCCCATGGCTATTGTTACACAAGATGCAAATAATCGGGGCTGATTTCAGTGTCCCTTCTGGGAGTTGCTGTGCCAGCAGCCACAAATCCTGGATGCTGAATGCTAACATATGCCAATATGGAAAAGGCCTGTTGCTTTCAGTGTAAATCATTTTACAGTAGCCTTTACTTCCTGCAGGCTGACAGGATCCACTGTGGCAGCACCAGGAGAACACTGGGCACTGCTCAGTGAGGGGCTGGAGAGAGTTGATGAATAAAAATTACAAAATCATCTCCCTTTTTAGAGTTCTTGACCCTTTTCCAGTCACTTGGGGAAGGCTCTTACCTTGCAATGCTAAGCCCTTTTTCACCAGTGACCTGAAAGCAACAGATATTTGAGTGCTGCAGATTTATTTAGACAGTTTCTTCCTAGTTCATAACTGCTGAAGCACCAGCACAAGGAAAATGCAGTTGTGCATACCAGGACTTAGGGCTGAGATTCAGTGTCCACAATTGGAGTTGCAGGAATTAAGCAGAAGTGATTTTTAATGAGGAATTGCAGTTGGTTTCTTGCTCCCTGGCAAACTGAAAAAGACACAAAATCAATCAAAATTCAGTGTAAATTATTCATCTGACTTGATTGAGTTTAGCACGAACAGCCCAACGTGGCAGCACTAAAAGGCCTTTTGCTCTGAGGGGCAGCAGAGTGCTGAACCCAAAGCACACCTGAGTTAAGAAGCTCCACTTTGGGTCTCAGGTCCCTTCCCATCCCAGCTAAACAGACACTTGTAACTTCCCAGACTTTGCAGGGAATACACTGGGGTGTTTAACAGGGAAAAAGTGCAGGAACTACCAGCATTTCACACCAGTCTTAAAACAGGTACCGAGCTGAATTAGGAGAATAATGAATCTTTCAGATGAACAAACGTTCAAATCCTGGAGCAATGTGCTGGTGGTACAGAGGTTTAATGAACTCTTTAGGGGTGGTATAAATTGGCACAGCTTCAAGGAAGCCACAAAAAACCTGGCCCTGGCTTTATATAAATATACAGTAATGATCTCCCTCTCTTCTGTTGGGAAGCTTTTATCCTCAAAAGCCACGTTCCATGTGAATTATCTTCATCATTTTTTCCCCCTTTTAAGCTACAGGCTCTGGCCTATCTATTTAACTGTAGCATTTTCTATCAGAAAATCAGGCAGGGCTTTCTAAGGGTAGCTCATGCATTGAATTTAGCTGTCAGAGCTACTTGTGCGGCCTTGGGTAATTGGCTCCTCACAAATCTTTATCTAAAATATAAAGGCAAATAACTGTTAAAACCCTTAACCTAAACTGAAGCAGTAAATTAGCCCACAAATTTCTTGTACTGCTGCTTTTTAGTTGGATTTACTCAGCCCATAAATCAGAGCTGAGCAGGAAGTTTGCAGGGTGATGGTCACCAGGGGCTGAGCCTGGAGCTGTGAATGTTAAAGCTGAGGAGGTGAACCAGGAAGGATCTGAGCTCTTCCCCACAGGCTCTGCAGGTTCTGCTGCCTCCTCAGCATCACAGGACTCTGTCTCAAGGTTTAAACACTTGTAGGATTGTGTCAGGGGTGATTTTTTAACTAGGATGGGAGGAGTTCCCCAGCTTTCTCCAATGAGCAATGGTTGGAGCCACACTCAGACTGCAGGACGGCAGGATTTGGCTCCCTCTTTAGCCCCTTTGGTTTGAACTCTTGTGCTCAGAAGAGTGCTGGGAAGCAGGGGTGGAAAAAAGCAGGAAGAGCAAAGGAAATGATGGCTGAAAGAACTGTGGGGCAGTTTTCAGGCAGGGCAAGGCAGAGGGCCTGGCTGGACTGAGCCTCCTGTCTCCTAAAGAATATTTCCAGGAACTGTCCAATCCCCAGACTGTTAAGCCTTGGGATAGCAAAGATTTGGGCTACAAATACTTTGGTGAGGAAAGCTCATGGTTCTGACTCCAAAACTGCTGTTTGAGTTCTCCTCTCAGTGCAGTGGGCCTTTGCCCCTTCAATCTGGCTGAACTCTGTGTCTGACAAACCAAGGAATAAAATCTTGGGGCAAGAGGGATTGTCTTGTAAAGGTCACTCGAGTTCCCAGGTGCTCCTTCAACCTGCAAGGCTGAGGAAATCCATAAAATAAAGATTTGCTTCTGGTCCTTAGTGCTGCTGGCTAAAAGTGTCAGTGGGTTCATGGAGCTGCACAAGGAATGTCACAGGCTGTGGAATTTATTCACCTCAGGGCCAGTTCTCAGGCCTGCAGCAGTCCTGTAGGTGTGTGGTGTGGCTTTGGCTGAATAAAATGTGCTGAATTCCTCACGTGAGTCCTGGAGAAATGGACCAACAGTGCCAGGATTTAGGTACCCAGCTGTGAGGGACAGGAAAGATGGATGTCCCAAGACATTCTGGGGGGCAGGGGCAGGCTGGGCCTTGTCCTGTGCCCAGAGCTGTATGCCAGCCTGGCAGTGCCCACCAATCCCTGGCACAGCTGAGGCAGTGTCCACCCCTGCCCCTGCAGTCCCAGTGCAGCTCCAGGGGGGCCAAATGCCAGGGAGTCCTGCCTGGGAAGGCCAAGGGGCATTTAGGGCACCTGCATTGGCCCTGTCACCTCTTGCAGTTCCTGTCAGCTGAACACTGCTGGAACCCAGGGGTTGGCAGCGTGATTTTCTGCATTTTTTCTGTCTTTGTCTCTTTCTTCTAATTCCCTCTTCTTTGAATTTTTGTGTGACTTAAAATGGGCATAGTTTGCTAAGCTAATGCTTTGAGAAGTGTTTTATGTTGATTGAATGTTGCACTAAACCTTTTGCCCCAGTTCTCTGATTTTCTGAAGTCACCAATAAAGTCTCTTGAGAATATCTTGTCAGTATTTCCCCCATATGTTTCACTCAGAGCACAGGAACGTTGTAAGTCCTTTTAGAAGCCTCATCAGGTGAGTGTTTTGGGGCCTTACAGCAGCTCAGTGGATTGAGGATAGTTGCAGTAGGAGTAAGTCCTTGTTGGAATATTCCTGTGTTTTTGAAATACTCTACTGAATCTGTGTTCTCTGTTATGGAAGTAGGTCAAGGAGATTTTCTGGCATTTCCCCCTCTGCATCTGTTATATTTTGGCAGTTAAACTCTTCTTTAAAGTACTTGTCAGTTAAAAATTCAGGGCTTTTGTTCTTATACTACACCAGCACTTGGAGAACAGGGTTTGGATGTTAAGACCTGAATTTGTATTTCAATAGTGTTGCTTGAAGATGAACTTCAGAAAACTCATGTTTTTCTGGACCTGGAGCGTCTTGTTCTTTACAGCAGCTGTTCTATAAATGCTGAGATTTTAGTGATGTCTAATAGCAGATTGTGAGACAGATTCACCCAGTTTAGCCCACAAACATTTTGTAATAACCACAGAGATGAAATAACTGGACTTTCTATCCTGGGGTTGGATTTTTGCCTCCCAGTATTCAAAATATATTTTCCTCAGAGGGAGATGCTATCCTAGAGTTCAGTGAGATTATGACACCAACTCTTTAAAACCTCCTTGACACCAGTTTGCAGTGAGTTTTGTTGCTACCTCAGAATGGTCTCCATGGTTCCCAGTGTTGGCCCTGGCTCTGAATTCCTCTGTGATGTCAGAGTGTTTGTCCGTGTCTCTCCCATGCCATAGAAATTCTACATAATGTATAGCATTAGACTGGTGTGAGGTGTGAGTTATGTGATTTGCTGTAGCTAAAGCATGAGAAGGAGCAGCCAGTATTTAACTTCCTCACATTCCTCCATCCTAAAGCAGAAACCTTTTATACACAAATCTTTCAAGTACTTCTGGCTCAGGTTCTGCATTTTCCCTTTTGTTTGGGTTCTGAATCCCTACTCACCAGCCTTGGTAAAGCTGACCTATTTCTGCCACCTGTGCTCCCCAGTACAGATTGTGCAGAAATTCCTGAGCAGAAATACTTCTCTATAAATCTGCTGCCCATCAACACCTGAAACATGTTGTTCTTCTTTGTGAGTTGTAAATATTTCTGAAAGCCATTTTGCTGTTTATGTTCCCTGTGTGCTTGTTCCAGTGCAGATCTGCTCTTTGTGTTCTCCAAGTCCCTTCTTTTGCTGCTGCAACTCAAATACCAGCAGAGCTATTGGGTGCTGCAGTCTCAGTCTCCGTTTCAAATTCTTCTACACACTTGGCCAGATCATTGGGTTTTTCAGTGTTCTGTTTGTCAGCTGTGAAATGGCACCTATCTCTTCTCTCATGCTGCTTTTTACCTTTCCAAAGCAGCGTGTGTAATCTTTGCTGAATTATAAGATAAAGCTTATTAAAAACAGTAATCATGGTCTGAAATTGCTGTGACCTTCATATTCAGTGTGGTGGGGCAGGGCAGAGCTGCTCATTGCTTTGGTACAATTTCCTGTAAATTTAAACCTCACATTTATTTCTTTGGGTTAACTGACTTTTCTTCGTTTTTCAGGAATGACAGAATTCCTGCAAATCATGTTGGGTGTTCTGCACCAGCATTGCTGCCTCTGCTGGCACACTTCAGCTGCAGTGGGGCTGTCCCTCACTGTCCTTCACTGTCCCTCTCTGTTCCTGCTCCATCCAGAGTGTTCCCAGCTGTCCTGAGCAGGATGTGGTGCTCTCAAGGACAGGTAAGTCCTGACCAGCTCCCTGTGCCATGGCTCCCATCTGAAAAGTGAGTTGAAAGTTATTCCCTCTATTCTTTGACAGCAGTAAAATGTTTGAGTTTGATTGGGATTTTCCTGGTTTTTTGGGTTTTGTTTTTTTTTTTGCTTGTGGGAGTTTCCTAAGGAGGCTGATGCCCACACAGGGCTGTAGGAGAAGGAATCCCTCCCTCTGGTTTTGTGCAGTCCCTGCACAATGGGGTGCTGAAAATCCCCCAGTGCTTTATAGACTGACTAAAACTAATTTTATTTATGTTTTAACTGAGCCCCTTTGAGGCAGCAGCTGGTGTGTTTGTGGATATTCCTTACTTTTTTAACTCCCTCTCTCCTGGGTTTAGATGGCTCCTTTTTTTGGCACACAAGTGTGGTTCAACAAACCCTTTTCCCTGTCAGTCCAGAGCCTGTTCTGGAATGGGCCAATTCCAGCTGCCTGGGCAGGGGAGCAGCCTTTGGATGGGCATGGGAAGTGGCACATGGGCTTGAGGGGAGGCTTCAGTGTTTGCACCAAAGCGAGTCTGTGTAACCTCAGCTCCCAAAAGAATTCATTTAATATTTATGGTGTAGAAGGAAATTTTGAGCAGCTTGGAAAGGCTGGTGAGGGTGGGGAGATGCAGTTATTTTGTATAGAGTATCAGGAGTGTTCTCACATCCTTTTCCCTGCAAACACAGTCTGAGTGTGGGATGCTGATTTGGTCCCACACCTCCTGAGAGACCTGTTTGTTCTGGGAATGTCCACGTGGACACATCCAGTGTGGAGGAGAAAACACAATCTGGCTCCTCAGGTTGAGGGAGAGGCTGGTTCACAGGTAACTATGGCAACCAGGCTGTCACTGGGAGCATCAAGACATTTACATACCAAAAATAAAAAAGCCCAAAAGCACAACAGACATTAATGCTGCAGCCCATTTGGAGAGCTCACCTCAGTTTTGTGGGAAACTCACCTCAGGGATGCTGGCAGGTGAGGAGATTCTTCCCTCCTCTTATGTCCTGAATCAGCAACAAACATTGTTTCTGGTGATAAACCTAATAATGGCTTCCAATTAAAAGGGGATATTTGAGTTTCATGTTGGAGAAACACTGAAGACAATTTTATGTTCACCTTAAAAAGTTTCTGTCACACACTTCCCAACCCAGTGTGCTCACATCAATATTTATAACACCCAGCCCAGTGTTTTCACTGAAAAGCCATTAATACAACATATCAGCACTGGTGACAAGTTACATTTTATTGCTGTCAACAAACAAAGATGTTCTTTGTCTGCAAACTCCCTTTTTCCCCTTTTTTTAATCAACCATTAGGTTTGAGTATTGAAGGAAATGTGTAGATGTGCTTTCCAATGTTTTCTGGAGGGCTTCTGGAGACATGACAGATGGAGCTTGTAGGAGCTGATGGAAGACACTGATTAATTTTCCTGGGAGATGGAATAACAGTTTTGGTGTAGGTTCTTTGCTTGGGATGATGAAACTCACGAAATTCCTAAGGAGAACCAGGGAGCTTCAGGAGGTGAGTCTCCAAAATAAAGATTTCATTTTGAAAACACCTCAGAGTATTGCTCACTGCGCCATTGTTCTGGTTTAATTCCATTTGTGCTTTCTACCAGTGTAAAGGGGACAGGGGTCAGATCAAAGCCACCTCTGCATATTTTTCATCCCATGCCAATGAGTCTCTTTAGAGGGTTATCAGCATGTGTGGAAGTAAGACATTTGATGTAAGTGGGGGGGTTTTTTTGGCTTTTTTGACAAAAAATCAGTTTTAAAAAGCTACCCATGCCAGTGGAACTAGTGAGAGCTGCAATAGTTTTAGCTGGATTTAAGCAGCAGTAGGAGGAAAATGGAATGTCTGCACTAAACCTGTCAGCTCTGCAGCTGGTTAATGGAACTGGTAACTGTGTAATGATCCTCTGCTAATACCCAATTTTTAAACCACTTAAAATCTGATAAAAAAGCTTCGTTCCACAAAACTATCTATCTATTGAGCCAGCTGTGCCTTACTGTTCCAGAATTCCCTTTTCCAATCCTTGTGGAGCTCTCCAGGTGCCAGATCTGTTAGAGCAGCCAAATGACCTGCACGCACCTGCTGTTACTCCTTAGCATGGGCTCCGAGGGAAAGCTGGGAGCACCTGGGAACAGTCCTGAGCCTCTGCTGGAGCTGGTTCCAGAGACTCCCATTTCTCTGGAGGAAGAGTGTTCTGCCAGGTTCTGTGTAATTGCTGTGCAATAAGAGCAGCCCCAGACACGAGGTAGTCCATACAGAGACCACAATCCATCCTGGCCCAGCTGCATCCCACAGCTTGGGAGGAACTGCTGCAAGGCTCAGCCAGGTAAGCCTCTCTCACAGGTACACCTAAACCAAATGCAAGGTGGTCTCCTCATGAGGGTGAATGTTTGTAATTTTCTGTTCATTAATTTCCTCTCTCATATCATTTGGAAAAGCAAGGGAGAAATGGAAACACACCCAGAGATCAACAGCACTGTTCTCACAGTGCCAATGATGGGAAAATGATCACCCTCAGCTATGTTCACTCATTTGCTCTCACTTGAAGGCTTTGAGTATCTCTACAAACAATGCACAGAGCTATGACCAAAGTAGAGTGGGGAAATTCAGGACTAGGATCAAAATGTGGAACTCTTAAAAATCCTCTCCAAAGTCGAAGAGTCCATAGGTGTCCATATAGAAACTGTGGCTGTGATTTGTGTAGACTGAAGACCTGGCCGATCCATGAGCTGTCGTTCGAGCCAGTGCAGACTGGAGGCATCTCAGGGCTTCATTCAGCTCCAGCTGACTTTAAATCAGGAGCTGGTGACCTCCCAAAAAATGCACAGGGAATCCCAGCTTTACTAAGGTCAGTATTAACTGCCACTGACTCTGAAGTCATTGTATAGTGACAGAAATTTAAAAAAAAACAAAAAAAAACCAACAAAGAGAAATCAGGGTTTTTTTCCTTGTCTGCTTTCAGTTTCCCAGCACCAGCATGGTCAGGGAATATTGTATTTGTGCTCTTCAGCAGGATGTGCCATTGGATATTTTGGTTATCAGCATGGAAAAAAGGCAATTTGAAGTAATGTACTGACAGAATCATTTTGGAGGTGTTTTTAATGTCTTGCTTTAAGAAAGAGAGTGGCTCAAGCTTGGATTCAGGTAGCAAAGCCAATTTCCTGTCCTAAATGACAGTGCCAGTGTGGTAATTAGACCATGAAGGACAATACTAATTTTAAGGTATATATGGGTGGAGAAAAAAAAAAGGAGATTGAAATAATCAACATGTGAAGTGTGAACATGTGAAATCGTAAGTGAATCCAGTTTCCTTGGCAACTTGTGCTGTGCAGCCTGAGTATCCCTGAGAATTTCACTTGGAAGCAAGTGGGCAGCAGGTACTTCCTGGAGATGGGAATGCTTTTGAGGGAGAGTGTAGAAGTCTGTGGTGCCTTGGATGCCTCTGAGGTGTGTGGATGCGGTTTGGACGGGGACAGAGATCTTTAGGAACTTAGAGCATGAGGTTTATTGTAATAAAGAGTGTGGGGGTAAGAGACCTGCCATGAACCACCAGGTGCGGCTCAGAGCAGGTCAGAGAGGTGAGAGAGAGAGGTAGAAGATTGGAATACCGTGGTTCTTGCTTACAATACAATAAATCATGTTCTATCTGAATATTCTAATTTTCACTAACCAATCTAGGACAAGATACAAATTCTATAGCACTTACACACAGCCTATGAGCATCCTTGTATTACCATATGGCATTATATTTTAAACCCTAAAACTGCTTTTTTTACCTTATGCTAAGTTAGTAAAGTCTACTCTGAGCCTTGGATCTGCAGGCAGGCAAGGGCCATTCAAGGAAGTCCAATCAAGGAAGGCCATTGTTCAAAGAGGGAGATTACCTGCGGTGGCCATACCACTGTTTTTCAGTTTATTCAGTAACCGAGGTTTGGTATCTCAAAACTTGTCTTCATTTCAATCTCACTTGTAATTTCTATATTTTCAGCATCTTTCACCAGGTAATAATTTCTATAGGACTTTCCTTTTTCTTCCTCCCCAACAGGAGAGCAGTGGGAAACTGGTTCAGCCCTGTTTTACCTGTGTGGTTTTACTTTTCCCACTGAACTCTGTGGCATTGTTCTCACTTCCCGTTGAACTGGGGGTGGTTCTTTGCCCTGGCAGTGGTGGATATGGCACAGGGAAGAGCAGTGGATGCCTTTGTTGAAGTCCTTTTTTTTTTTATTGGGAAACTGAATGGTCATTAAATTGTGTTACTTAAATTGTTACAGCAGAAGAGACTGTGGTTAGACATAGACCAAAACCAGTTGAAAACACAATAGAAAAGTATTTTGCTGTGGTGTTTCAGATACAGAAATCCCTAGAACCAGGCTCTTGGCTGATTCTTCATCAGTCCCTCTGCTTGCAAGCTTGCTTGTTAAATCATCACAACTGAAGCATCAATGAGCTCACAAGGCTTTAAAAAAAGATAAAGTCTTGGCTTGTTTAGCTTACCACATCCATCATTTCAATCTTTGCATGATATCTTCAAATATTTTCTTTTTAATAAAAATGGAATTGCAAGACCCTAAAAATCACAAGGAATGACATTTAAGTCGGGTTACAGATTTAATTTGCTTTAATTGGAAAACCATGTACTGGAAAAAAACCCAAACATGGCTAAACAATATATTGCAGGTCAAAGGGAGTTCCTGAGGAGAGGGGTAATGGTTATAGGGAATCAGGGATGGAATGAGGGATGTTGAACCCAAAAGAGGAAGCATGGAATAATTTGCTTTGCACATCTCCATATAAATACGATTTTATATATATATTTATGTATGTGTATATAAATATAAAACTACCGTTGTCCTTTGTAAGTATTTTTAGATTTCATGTACAAAATATCTTTACTGGGATAAAAAGCTTAGAGACATTCTTTAATATTCTCACTTCCCTTGCCTTTCTTATCTGTGGAGCTAATTCTGTTTCATGTTGGACACACATTTTGATTTGAGCACAGGAAAGTGCCAAGGACTGCTGCTGGAGGGGTTTTTTTAGGTGGGTATTCCAGTGTACTTCACAAGGGAAAAATGCCCTCTGGAATCCAATGCCACCTCAGGCCAGAAGGGTGGACTTGGCACATGGGCTCAAAATCACTTTTCTGTGGTGGTTGTTGACAGCAGCAAAGTCTCTACAGGACCTGGGTGGGCTGAAAAGGACAATTTATTGAGATTGTAGTGAACTGTGATTAGGATTTACAACTCCAGTGCATCCTTGATATAATCAACAGATGTTAAATGAAGAAGTTTGTGAGATATTTCTTTAGTTTCTCCAGGGTGCTGGTACCAGATCTAATGCTAGCTGTTCATTTTAATATGAATATTTCCTGGTGTGTTAACTCAGCCTAATCCACTAAAACAGCTACTTCTTTACTGTAATTTTTCTGTGACCTTTGTGAGCAGAATATATGAGAATACAGGGAGGTTAATGAATTCTGTTTTTTCTCACCAGTGTGAGGCATTGAAGTAATAATCTCTCGTTAGAGAAGAAAAGAGGGCACACGTCATGTCCAATATTTAGCCTGTGGCTGAGCTGTGAACTAAGCCCAGCTCTCCAGAGCCAGGCTCAGAGCTGAAGCAAATAGGTCACTCCTGCTCTCACCAGACCATCCATGGGATGAATTGCAACGCACATTTAAAAAGTACTGCAAGTTTTTGAATCCAGGATTCAAATTTTGCCCTGCAGGTCTTGCCTTCATTGCTGTGCCCCTGCCCTCAGGGAGTTGTGACATGTGGTAACGAGTGCCAAGGTTCTGGCTTTGCTGGGGGAAAGCAACGCGTGGAGCACAGGCAGCAAAGGCTTTTCCTGGCTTCCTCTCTCCTGAAACTATTCTGTGCAGTTCTGGGCCAGAGGAAACACCTCTCTTCTGACAGAGTCAGTGCTGAAACAACCTCCCCATTCCCACTGGGACTTTGGTAACTTGTGAGAGCACTTGCAAATCAAGTTCAAATGATTTTGCTGCCACCTCCCATAACACAACCCTCCCAGGTCATTGCAGAGCATCACATGAGGCATGAGCTTCACCCCTGCTGGCATCGCAGCAGGGTGGGGCAGGTCCTCTGTTCTTCTTTCTGTTTGCTATTTCCAGTTTTCCCTCCTCCTGCTTCTGCCCTTCCATCCCTCTTCCCATTCTTCTCCCATATTCCATCTATCTTTACATCAGTTTTCATCCTTCCTTCCCTTTCATCTCTCCTCCTTTCTGGCACTGCTTCCTTTTGTCCTTCCTCCTGTTTTTCCATCTGTCTTTGTCTATACATGTTCTTCCTTCTGCCCTTCCATCCTCTTTTCCATCCTTCTGTTCTCCATTCCTGCCTTCCTCCTTTTGCCTGTGCTGCCATCCCTCTTGTTCTACCAGTCTTATTTCCATCTGCCCCTCCTTCCCTCTGTTTGCCCTTTAGTGTCCCTTTCTGTCCCTCTTCCCACCTATTCTTTCCTCCTTCTCTTCATTCTTCCTTCTGTTTGTCCTTCCTTCCAGCCGACTCTCCTGTCTTCTTTGCATTTGTCTATCCATCCCTAAGTCTGTCCTCCCTTACTTCCATCCATTCTTACCTTTATATATCCATTAGGTATCAAATCCATATATTTATAGTGGATAAAACTGACCCTTTCCTGGCCAGCAGCAGCAGCTCCTCATTTGAGGGTTTCTGTGTGTCCATCTGTCCTTCCCTTCTTCTGTCCCTTGTCCCTGTGCTGCCATCCTGATGGGGGCAGCTAAAGGGCCTTTCCCCACTGCTGCAGGAGTGGCTCCATCAGCACCATGCAGAGCTCACAGGGATTTGATTTCCACACAGGGACACAAGCTCTGTGCTTCAATGCAAGGCCTTTGCTCAGTTCCCAGTTAATGTCCTGCGTGAGTCCCTCAGTTCCCCCTCCCCTCTCCCCGTGCAGCCCAGGTGAGGAGAGAGCAGCATTGACAGTGAGTATTGAGGCAATGTGTGCTTTTGGCAGGAGCCCCAGCAAGTATTGCTCCCATCCATCTCTCTTTACTGTGCTGACACCTTCAAATGGCAGCGGCCTTTACAAGCTGTGTTGGGAATTATCCTGCACCTGCTGCCTGGAATCTCTGTACATACCTTTATCTTTTCCTGCTCCCACCTTTGTACCACGCTCACTTGCCAACAATGCGGGGGGAAAGGCATTTATCAACTCACCACCATTTTATGCAGTTCTCCAGTAATTCTGAATGGATTCTGTTTGGATCAGATACCCAGTGTTGTTCATCCAAGAAAAACAAAGAGAGGGGCTCAGGGGTGACAATCAGCAATAGTTTACTGTAACACACACACAGACAGCACCCCTCTTGCTTTATCCAGCCATAAATTGTAAATGACACAGGTGGGAAGAAAAGGTTTTTTCTTTTTGAAACAATTCTGAATAAGTGTTCTGACTTACAGGACCTACATTGATCTGCCTGTCATCCTGCTCCATTTGAAGTGATAGAGCTGCAGAAGAAAGCTTTTGTTTAATTGAGATAATATTGTATTTTTCCTTCAGGAGAGAACTGAGGTATGAGGGATGATCTTCCTGCAATAAAATGGCAGATGAAGTCCTGACAGCAAAGCCATAATTGAGCACTCGTTAATTCTGCTGATTAAACGAGGCCTTGTGCTGAGCTGTGTGAGCAGTACTGGTGTCCCATGGTGAGGCCCAGTGCACTGAGCATGGCTTTTGTGTCCAAACAGATCCCTGGCTTTGAGCTGGGCACTGGCACAGAGGGGATGTGGAACTTCCCTCACAGCTGGAGCAGTGTCAGCTGCCCTGGTTCTGGGCTGCTCTCAAATAAAGGGCTTTTCCCCTTGTGCTGTCCTGAGTGAGGGCTGGAAGCACTGCTGAACTTCCTGCCCTTGCCTCAGGCCCCGGCTGTGCAGTCAGTGCCCATCCATGTGTTTGTCTCCCGGCCAGGAGCAGCCGGCTGGGAGGGACCAGCTGAGGACACTGCGGACACAGGGACAGGCCCAGGGTGACAGTGCCAGATGGTGCCTGAGCTCCCCAGGGCCCCAGGCACTGACTGGGGTGGCCGTGGCCTCAGCAATTCTGCTCTGCTCCTTACCCTGCCTGCACCCGAGTTCAGCACTCAGGGACTGACACAAAACCAACCCGGACACCAAAAGGGGGGAGCTCCCAACCATGAGCCAGAGATTGCATGCTAGAAAATACCATTATTATTATTATTAATTACTACTGCTGGTGCTGACACCTTGGGTTGGTTCTGGATTAGGCCAAGAAGGAATTTCTGGGATGTCTCTGCTCAGCTGCCAGTCCCAGCATCTTCATCTGGTAATGAATTTGGGAAATGTTTGTTCCTGACCCGGACTGTGCTCCCAGCTTGGAAGTGCTGTAGGTCTTGTGCTGAAAGTGCCACTGGTGTCACAGCAGCCTCATCACTCTTAGGTTCCTCACCTGCTTCTGCAGGGAAAAGGGACTGGCACTCTAAAGTTTAAAAAAAAAAAATTAATTTTAAAAAGGCATCAAAATCTGTTTAATTTGGAACTGTAGTCTGTTTTTTTGGGAAGTTCCATGCCCTAATCTGCACTAACCCATTGCATAGATTCCATAGGATTTCTTCAGCAGTGATCATGGCCTTTAAACAAGGAGGTTCTTACAAGCGGACATAACTCAGAGCCACAGAAAAAAAAAGAAGTTTTCTTGGAGAAAACTAGAGTGGCAAGGCAGTATTCATTTATTTATCAAACTGAAGACAAATATTATTAAAAGGGAAGGGGGAACACCTTAAAAAAAAAAAAGGCTGACTTGCTGTGTTGCCTTGATTTACTCTCAGGAAGGTTCCTGCCAGTGCCATTTTGTCCTGATTTGAAAAAACAATCCTGCTTTACTTGTTTTTTGTCTCTTGAAAAGATGAGAAAAAGAGAATTGTCACTTCTTTTCAGGGACTGTCACCTCAGCACATAACCACAAGTTGTAGTGGTCAGCTCCACACAAATGGAATGGGATCCACACATCAGAACTGGGGAGACTCTTTGACTCAAAGACATCAACGGGACTGGAGGGGCAAATCAGTAAGAGTTACAGATTTGTAGAAGAAAAACACATGTGGAATGTTTGGGTTGAAAACTTGTTTGTAAAATAAACAATGTTTAAAAATAGTGTCCAAAATTAGAGCAGGAATCTATCTAGGAGCAGGTGCCCACATTCTATCCCTTGCATCCCATACACATGCCCAGCTATTTCTGCCTAATAGTTCACTGATATTAAATTATGAAGTGTCCACAATAAACCGTAAAATAAAATAAAATATCATAGCATTGCTCAGCAAGAGAGCTCTCACAGCACTAATTCCTTCACTACCTTGTCATTTAGATAACAATCAGCTGCCCCAGTCAAATCCTGCCTGGCTTTCCCTACCTTCTTAGCAATTCAGACTGGACAGAGTTCCTAGAGCTGCTCTTCAGAGTCAGGTCAAGATTTTCTTCCCAAGATGTTGCAGGAACAACAAATTTCTGCCATGTGCAAGGCAGTGGGGCACGACTGATAAATAGATACGTTGGACAGTAGGTAAGAGATGTTTGACAGATAGACAGATCGATAGATGTCAGCACTTGCAGGCCCATGGCTGCAGAGTGGAGTGGGTGGCACTGCACCCTCACCCACCGTGCCTTAGACCGTGTGGTGACAGCCCCCCAGCCCCTTCTGCCCTCTCCATCTCTGCCAAAAAAGAAGCTAAAAGAAGTAAGAAAAATGTTTTTGCATCCACACCTTCCAATTCTGTTTAACAAGCAGTACATTGCTTCTAGTGGGATAATGATTTCTTGATGGACTCTCATCAATGGCCTGTTTCCACATTATCTGAAATAATTGCTTCAGAGCGACCACAGAAGGAGCAGCAGGTAGGAAATGAGGCTGCAGTTGCCAAAACATAATGGATCATTTAGTCCTTCTCGGAAGGCTTTAACACTGGTGTGCCTGGTAGCCCCATTCTGATGACAAACCTGGCTGTGGGGATCAGGTCACGTACATCACCAGTCAGCATTCACATCTGCCACAGCTCAGTAAGGGCCCCAGAAAATAAACATTAAAAAAACTGTATTCAAAGTGTACTCCCAGCTTGCAGGCACTACACCCTCTGGCTGAGCTGATGAACATCTCAGGAGGGGGGTCTCACCTTCCCCTTTTTAGCGGGGGGGGGGGGGGTTGCTTTTCCCCCCATATTTTGCATCTTTTAATGTTTCCTTTCTTTTTTTTCCTTGAATTTAATTTCCAGCCCTTCTTTCTTGTCCCTTCCTTTGTTCCAACCCTTTGTCAGCTATTAGTACAGACAAACCCAGTCATATGACCACCTTTAATATGCCAAAGCTTTGAATAATTTTTATCTTTTTGCCATTAAAACCCTTGTGTGAAACATTGGCTCCATACATGTCCAGGGGCCATAATTCTTTTTGGGGGTGACATGCTTTATAAAAAGAAGCCAGTCAAGCTATTTAAATAAATGTATATTTTAAAGGGTCCTATAATAGAAATTGTATTTGAATTATATTCTTTATCTAGAGCTTTCTAAGTGATATTGTGGTGTAAGTCTGAAAACAGTCTTAATTTTTTATGAGTGTTTTAGTGTACTTTTAGAAGAAGATGTAATTAAGACTGTGGTTTCTCAGCAAGGAGAGCTGCATCCATGGATGCAAACCACTCAAGATGGTTTTTATTGTGGCTCCATAAGGAACCAGGTTAGGAGGACAAGGAGCAGCTTTGTAGAGAGCATTTGGACTGATTTAGCAGCTATTTCTGGGAGTGCAGTCTGGGTAATTATGCCCCTAAATAGCCAAACTGTTTGTGCAGAGCCTTCTCCGCGGCTGTAATTCTGCTCTCACTTTGCACACCCAATTCAGCCTGCACTGACACAAAGTCCAATTTGGTGCAAGCTTTTGCAATAGAATGGAAATGGAGATCCACTGGAGAAAGCAGAGCCACCCTCCCAAAGCAGCCTCTATGTGCAACAGCCCATAATAAAATGAAATGAGGAGATGCTGGATCCAGCCCTGGAATAAGGGACTGCAAAGAGGGAAGGCTGCACTCCAGGGGTGACAGCAGAGTCCCATCGCAGGGAGAGGGGAAAGTATTACTGTCAAGGACCTTCAGCCCTTTACTGCCATCCTTGGGAAGGAGGATGCAGGAAAGGGAGTGGGAAACGGCCTCAGCTCAAAACTGAGCTCAAAACACATGGGGCTTGCTAAGGAAAAACCCACATGAGTATGTTTGGAACTGCTGCGTTGAGGTGGAGCTCACAATTTGCAATTTATGAAAATAAATAAATACAGATCCATGAATTTCCAAAGTGCTGCAGAAACAACAGGCAGCTGATCCTTGGGATCAGTTGCATTTGCCTCCAGTCCCCTTACATTTGCCTCACTGTCACTCATCCCTGGGTAAAGGCAATGAGAAGGGACACGTTTGTCCTGCTCCAAGTTGTAGTTCAGAGGTCAGGAAAAGGGAGTCTGTTCCCTGTCACAGTGTGCTAAACAAATTATAATAAACTTCCCCTACGCCAGGACCCAAAGCAGGACCCCCACAGGAGATGAAAAATGAGGCCAAAACTCTCCTCCAGAGTTTCACCAGCTCAAACAAAGACTGAGATAATTCCAGATATGTTGGAGATACAATGTTCTCATTTTTAAACTGAGAGAATCAGAAAATAACGAAAGTGTTGGATGTTAGGACCCATTTAAAATATGACTGACCTAATTTTTTTAATGATCTATGCTTGGGAATTACGAATTCACCAGCATCACCAATGACCAACTATTTTTAAAAGAGAAAACCCACTGGATTAATTCCCCTGATGTCTATCACTCAGTCATGCTGTACCCAGTTTGTGCTGCAGCTTTTGCAATTTAATGTTTCTAATAATTACCAAACCCTCCTACCCTGACTCTTCAGTTCACCCACTCCAGATGAATCAATCTGTGATGATTGTTTTTCTGGACTTACCTCATTTTTTGTGATGTTGCTATTCTGTAAAGAGTCAATACAATGTTTTGGGTATCACCAACACTTTTCCAAAAACCACACAGACAGAAATGCTCCAGAAGGAGATGTGTTTGCAAATACCACAGGGAATTTCCTTGCCAAAATCTCACGTGCCTTCAGTTCAATCTTCGCAATACTGAGAACACCAAACTCCACCCAACAAACACTGGGAAGAGTTGTTTCGTAAAAAATGGTTGATGACATCCTACATTATTTTTTCTTAAATCTGAGATACTTTGATTACAAAGCGCTCTCACAGCATTTCATACTTGTTTGGCTGCTTCCTGCTCCTGGTTAAACTCCCTGTAAAATGAAAGGGAAGCACTGATGTCTCCCTTTCTTTCCCAACCTTTCCCAAGGTTTTCGAGTTTTTCCTATTTAGGAAAAGCTTTTCCCTGCAGACATGCCCATGGTGGGATGCTGCTCCCTGGAGAACGTTGTTCAGCCCAGGATTGGTACTGTGAGGCCTTCCCATGTGCGAGAGAGGGAATAGTTCAACCTATTCACACCTTTTTAAAAGAATATGTCAGACTCTTATCCCATAACAATAAATTCCTCTGTCAAAGCGCACATGTTCCAGGAAGGAAAAGCCAGTATTTCTACTCTAGCTCCCAACTTGCTGTTAAACCACAGCAGTAGCTGTAAAACTGAAGTTGAGCCGTAGAAAACACTTAGTGGTCTCTGTAATTTGGGTTTGGATCTCAACTGGAAGCCGAGAACAGAGGAGAGATTATCCTCCTCAGGAGCCACTTGGCTGGGAGGCTCTTGAAGAGTCCCTGGGGGCTGGTGGCAATTCCTGCCTTCCCCAGCACTGCTGCTGCCACCGCCGTGCCAGCACAGACAGAGCTATGCTCCTTCCCCAGGGCAGTGTGGGGTGAGGAACTTCTGCAGGTGCTGTAAAATAAACCAAAGCACGAGGGAAACCTGTGCCTGAATTCCAACTGTACCATTTGCTCTCGCCACTGACGGCCCTAATGCTCTGCACAATGATCCACTCCAGTGGCTAAATTAGCTTTTTTAAGGGGGATTTCGTTTGGGGAAAGCAAAACAAAACACCAGCTTAACAGAACTTGAGGGCTTAAACATTCTGCTGATACAAAAATAAGGCTGAGTTATCATCGCCCAATGTGCAGAGCTCACAAAGCTTCCAAAACAACCGCCAACAACAGCAGCAGCTCTCACATCAAAGGAGGCTCCCAGGTTGATGTGAAACTGCACAAGCCTTTCTGTTAAATATTGAAAGGATAAATGGGTTTTATCCTGTGGGACTGTGTGTACACCTGCACACAACACACACCTATAGGATCTGTATAGGATCTGTACATATGCCACCTCAAATTCTCTTCAGCTCTCTCTGTGCATCTGTACATACACACAAACCTCTTTGTGTTTGTACACACAAACTTCAAAGTCTCTTCAATTTGGGATCAAGTTCTACTCAACAAGCAATTAGATATTTTCTTTCCCCACAGCAGTCCTGTAAATATTCATGTGGTTTCTTTTCCCTAGAAGTTAAGACTGTCACCCACTTCTAGAACCTGCTAAATAATTCCAAGGAAACGAAAGGCAGCTTTTGGGATGTCGGTTGTTCCATTCCCAGGTTTGCCAGCACACAGGGAGTCACAGAATATCCTGAGTTGGAAGGGACCCACAAGGAGTGTAAGGCACTCATTCCCAAACCCTAAGCCCTAATTTTCAGCAGACAGACGTTCATGTGAAGTGTGCAAGTTCAGAGTATTGACAGCACAAAGCCTGATCACAGACTGATCAAATTTCAGGCACCTTATCCCAGTGAAATATCTACTAAAAATAATTGCCAGTAGTCATGTAAATCAAACCAAAATGGGCCTTAAAGAAAGATTCATATGCAGCAGATATGAAAGAACTTCCTGATTATTCCAAATCCTGTTTTAATTAACACTTACTTCTAAGTCTGCCTTTATTTTTTCCTTTTCATCTCCTGCCTGTCATTCATTTGCCATCTCCACCATGATGAGAGTGATTCTTAATATGAATGGGAAACAAAAAACCCCCAAACATTTTTAATACTCTGTCTGCTTAAAGAGGTTCTGCTGATTCACATTGGCACCTCTGTCCTGTAACCTATTTTCTTTTCATTTCATTGCAGACCCACATCACAATTCTAACAAGAAGCCCTAACTCAGGACAGAATTTCAAGAGAACAACTTGGCCTCTCTCCCCAGCATATTTCCCTATCGAACACCAATCCTTGGCTGCTAAATGCCTGCAAAATCAGCCCGATGCTGAGGCTTTTAAATGATGATGAAATAGAAAAGTAGGGCAGACAAGGAGAGGAAATTTTTCAAAAATTTCTCATGATTGCCCTGAGTCCTGATCCACAGCAATCAGAATGTAAACAGGCATCTCTTCCAGTGTATTTGGTGACATTTGTTTTCTTCATGATTTCCTCACTTGCAGATTATTTTTTATTATGCAAAGCAGATTGTTAAATGCTGAATTACAGGTGAGCTGACCTTCACTCGCTCAGTTTACTCAGGGTCTGCATTAAAAGAGGGGGGAATAAATTTGGCTGCAAGGCTTCTATAGCTGGCGGAATGAGAAAAAGCAACCTCTGCAAAATGGGAGATTTAAATTTTAGTTGAAATACAGAAGGAGATTTACTCATCTTTCTCTTTCCATGAGCTTGCTGTCAGTACACAATTACATTGTCAAATCTGTATGCAAATAGACATGAGGTACACACAACTTGGGTAACACAACAGCTGCTCCACAGTTACAGTCAAACTCTGCTCATCAGCCCTGGCTCTAAAAAATTGTATTTTCCCTATTATTTGGAAGGGGTAAAACCCAGAATTTATATTGGCCCTATTGCTATTCCAGAGTCCTTTATAGTTACACCTGCACAGAGTTGATAGCTGGAGAAATCAAAGGCAGAGTGAGAAGCCCCATCCATTTGCTCCTACTGCAATATTATTTCTCCCTTTATTTCTTCCAGTGTTGAGATGAAGCTCTTTCATCTGAAGAGCACACAGGCCCTCCTGTAAACAGAGAGCAGGAGTGCCACTGACCTCTGGAATTTCTGATTCTGAAGGTTTTTGTTACAGAACTGGGCCATAAGAGATGGGTTCAAAACTCTGGAACAGGCAGCTTTAAGCTGAATTTCCAGCACGTGCTCTCTGTGCTACAGCAGCTTCTCCATGGATAATACAGCGTGAGACAGGGAGTGATTCCCAGCTGCTTTAACATCCTGGCTGAGAAGGAGCCCCAGCTCCAGACATTCAGATAAAATTCTAGGGACAGCTGACATTCAATTCTGTGCTCACGTGAGGCTCTGGGTACCATGAGTCCTAGTACTGCATTGATTTCTGATGTCAATTCTCCAATCTAAAGGTGGGAAAAGCTTGTATACACACAGGATTATGGGGACAAAAGGGGAAACAGTGCCTTGAGCTTCGCCCTCACACCCAGGAAAGAAGAGGAGCCCAACTATCCAAGGGACAAACACTTTCTCCCAGGCCTGAACTTCCCAAACCACTGCTAAGGAAGAGGAGACCTTGGAGGAGCTCCAATCAGGGTAACAGGCCTGAGATCTTTGGAGTTTTTACCTTTCTTGAGACTAATCAGATTTTTTTCCTGGTGTAACACTATGAAAGTCAGCCCAGGGAAGAGTCTGGACTGTTGGCTGATCAAATTAATATTAAGTCACATTTTTTCCTTTGAAATTGCCATTAGAGATACCACAATAAAGGGAGAAGATTAAAAATACGTCAAAAAAGACAACAAGTCTTAGCAAATGTCTTGCTTCCCTTCCCCAAGTTCTGTAAAAGACAAAGCTTTCATGAGGAAGATTTGAAAAGTTGTGATCTGGATGAACGTTGAGGTTTTTTCCAGTTTTACTGCAAAGCGTTGCTGTTGTGGGGCTTGACAGATCTTCCCCTCACTGAACCACTCCAGACCAGGAGCCCAAAAC
This sequence comes from Petroica traversi, assembly GCA_025920805.1. Classification (NCBI taxonomy): domain Eukaryota; kingdom Metazoa; phylum Chordata; class Aves; order Passeriformes; family Petroicidae; genus Petroica; species Petroica traversi. Next base: position 5,493,001 of record JAHLSL010000010.1, read on the forward strand.
CCATTAACTTCCTATTCCATATTCATGGGAAAAAAGAGGCCACATTCAGTAACTTCCCATGCCAAAGATACAGGACTCTGATACAGCTACCTAAGAACCAGTCTTTTCCTGATGGTTGCTTTGTGTGGCTCCTGGGATATCTGTACTTTTGTAATGACTGACATAATTATAAAAATAATAATATAAGACATGCAGCAAGAATATTGAAAGCACATGTGTGTGTTTGGGGATGTGTGTTAGCAGGAGATCACCCTTTGGATCCAGCACTAGGGACTGTTTCTCATCCCACAATCCAAGATAATACACATTTCAGAGCCCCTGTTGTGAGCAAGTATTTAAAGACTAACATTAAAGGAAAATAAACCTTTCCAATCGATTGTGAAAGTAAAACCAGCAGTGAAGCAGCTACAGAAATGGAAGCACAGCTAGAAGAAAATTAAAAACAGCAACCCCAGAATACCTGTCCTAATTAAACCTTAGCTGGGAATATGTGAATTAAAATAGGAATGACATTTGAATTAATAAAAGAGCAACAAATGTTTCAGGAAGTGTTTTGCCTTGACTGATGGTGTGATTTCCTGAGCTCCAAGGCATGCTGGCTGGCTGACCAGCTTTACATGGACACTTGGTAGGCTCCTGCAGCATTTTTAGGAACTGACTGACCATGTCTGTCCAGAGTGGCAACCAAGCCACCTCTATGGCTTGGGTAGTCAAACAATGATCCATGGAGTATTTTTAGGCTATAAATAAATGTACAAAATTAATTGCAAGAAAGCCAAAAGGTGGTGAAAACACACAGTGGTCAGGAGAGAACAAGAACCTTGAAATGCATCCAGAACTTTCCTGTGCTGGGCAGATTTTCCAATGCTTCCCTTTGTTCCCAACACAAATACAAACTGAGCACCATCGCAAAGCCCCACAGTACAGCAAGACACAGAGAGATTAAATATAATGTAAGAGTTATTTGGGATTCTTAGAAAAACTAGAATCAAAGATAAGGCATTAAAATCACAGGACCCAGCTGATATCAGCCATGTATTTCCAGATTTGTAAGGCCATTTTTCTATGAGATAAACACTTGACTAGAGAAGGGTTGTAAATTCTCAACTGAACTGGTTTATATTGCCAGAGCACACAAGATTTTTAGCAACAAGGTGAAAAACAGGCTTAGTATTTTTTAAAAATACAGATTTATGACAAACCCTGCTAAGGAGGCTCCAGCACACAGAAAGCTCCAATTGGAGCCCCCAGTTTCCCTGTGCTGTATCCCTGCAAATTCCTTGTGAATACACAGCAGGGGCTTCAAATACTGATTTTTTTTTTTTCTTTCTTCCCTACTTTGCTTCATTCCCTGGTAGCACAAACCCATTTTTCTAAATGGATGTCTTGGATCCCAAGTGCCCCCCTGGGCAAGCCCATGTTTGAGCAGCCCTGCAAGAGGAGGAATGCAGCCTGATACTCATTAAAACTGTTGATGGGCTCAGACTCTGCTATTATTGGAGATTCATCAGTTTCTTTTTCCATGAGAATGTATTTGACTGCAGTATTTGGAAAGTAGAGCAATAGCACCAATTATATCCTAGCAAAGCGCGTGTCTGCATACAGAGTTTCTGTTGTGGTGGGATGGCATTAAATTCCCTGGTAGATTGCCAGAGCTTGGAGATACTAACGCTGGGTTGTGACACAGTGACAAAGCCGTGCTGCTGCGGTGCCGCGCCCGTGGGAGGGTGATTGCACCTCCTGCAGCAGGCGCAGGGGCAGCACAGAGCTCTGGAACCCAAAGCCTCTAGAATTCCCAAACAAATCCCCCCCAAACTGCCAGGGGTCTCTCCCCAGGGCTGGGTGTCCCTGTGCTGTGTCTGCAGAGATGTGAAACAGCCCCAAAGGTGGAGCCAGGACCATACTCAGCTCCTCCACACGAGGGTCATGGCCCCCAGGCCTGGCCTTGTCTTGTTTTTAAGAATAACCAAGTACAACCAACAAAACCACAGAAATTATATAAAGAGTTGGAATTCAGGGAGCTCATTTCCAAATGCTTTTGAACAGAGCTGGTTAGTAAGTCACACAGGCACTTCTTAAAAGCTTCTTGGTCATCTTGCTCCTGTACAAAGATGTCCTTGGTCTTCTGCTGCCTTAACATCAGCCACCAATATCCATTGCCTTACATGAGGAACGGCTGCCCCAGCACCTGCAGCTCAGGACGAGGACAGGAATGCTGTAAAACCCCAGGGAAACACCACTCAGTAACAAACTGGGAGCAGAAGATACCTGGGGTGGGTGTGCAGGACACCAGAGCACGTCCATCAAAATAACAACGGGACATGAGGCAATAAATAAGTGCTGATTTACAGCGCAGCGCCCAACTTCCACGTAGAAATGTGGGAAATTTATTGCCTGGAAGAGCAGGCTGTAGGGAGGGGAGAGGCTGGCAATTCACAGCATAGAATGAGAGAGAACCTTCATTTATTCACTCTGGAGCCTGCAGCCAGAAGGTCTGGACTCAGAAAACAGCAGTGTAATGGAGGGTGTTGGGTGAAATAGAATTACTCTGTCAGAGAAAAACCAAAGAAAAATTAATTAAGGATTAATATTAAATGAAGGCAAAAGAAAGGGTAAATTCAGACAAAAAGGTTTGCAAGATGGGGGCATTCTAAGGCCTGGTGGAAAGCAAGGAGAGTAAGACCATGTTGCTACTTTTTCTACATTCCTCGTAGAGGAAAAAAAGGAAGCAAGCCTGAAGGAGAATATTCAGGAAACAAAAAACCCTACATTTGGTTCATTGTAGCATCATACAGCATTTGTACCTGTGAAAGCTCCTCCAGAGGTACCAGCAGGACACAAAACCATCACTGCACTGGGTGCCAGCAGTTCATCCTCAGCCAAAGGCTCTGGGCTGCCCATGGGTTCAGGACATTATTTCCAGTTTAGAGCAGCACCAGTGAGGGGCAGATCTGCAAGGACAGCTAGGCTGCACAAGGAGGACACTGCAGCAGCTAAGGAGAGCCCACGGCCTCCCCTCTGTCCACTGTGGCCTGGGGTGCTCTGCCAGGCACACACCCTTCACACACTGAATATTGAGTGTGTTGAACACTGTGTGTGAGTATTGGGAATTGTTGTGAGAGGGATGCTCCTTTCAGTACCAGTAACAGAAACTTCTTCATAAACTGTTCCACCTGTTCTCAGTCCCACCTAGCACCCACGAGTTGGAGATCTCTCCTGGGTTATTTTTCGAGGCACCTTTAGAGAGAAGGTCATGACTGGAGAGCCAAGTACAATTCCAAGAAAAAAAAGAGAGACAGCATTTCAAAGAGAAATACTGAAAGCTCCTGCTTATAAAAAATTAATTAACTGACCAAACATTGGATGTTGAATAAATAACCTTTCCCTGGCAAAAATAAATCTGAACGATGTGAAACAAAATAAGGGCATCTATCCAACAAGGGGAGGGAAAAGATAAGCTGTGTTCCTCTCTAGGCTTCCCCAGCTTCCATTAGAGGTCACACAGTTCAAACAAGATGGAGTTCAAAAACAGGAGTCCAGCGTTTGAGTCCAGCCTTGCTCACAGTGCACTGTTCTGGGAAGCACAAAGGAGGAAATGATCAGCCCTATCCCAAGATAAGGTGACACATTAAAAGCACAGGCCTGTCCTGCTCCCTGGTGCAGGAGCTTTGAGTTCTGATCCAGCCACCTCTTCTCAATAATCTTCTCAATGGCTGGGAAAACATGCACGATTCCTGCCCAGCAATGGGAAACGTCACACATTCCTTACAAAGCTGGCTCTGCACCTCGCAGCAATCTCCCAGTTTCTTGCTCACTCTCAAGTAAGTCCCATGAATCTTCCCCTTCCTTCCTTAAGGTCCCACTGATCTCTGCATTCAGCAGAGCAAAGCAAGCAAGCCAAAGTTCTCTGCCCCAGGATTGTTTGCTATCAGTGGTTTTCCAAATGGAGAGGAAACACAATGCCCAGAGGAGATGGAAAGGCACATACCACACTGAGATTCAGGCAGCTGCAAATCCTGCCTTAGTGCTTGATCAGGTTGCAACTGTGGAGTTACTTATTCCAGTTATGCTTTTAATTTGAATTACAATTGAATGCTTTCAGTAGCTCAACCTGTGCTTTTAAGGCTTGAACACCCACACTGAGTTAGGCCTGTTTATAAAAGCGGTGAATTTAATATTTTTATATTCATGCCATGCTTTTTTCTCCCGAGTTCAAACATTTTCAATTTATTATGCAGCAGCTCCTTTCCCGAGCTAGGGGAAGAACCAGCCTTTTGTCAGCACATGGAACCACCAGCACACTCATTCTGCCCACAAAACTCCCTCGTTCCAAAACATCAGCCTGACTCAGAACGGGGTCGGGAACCAGCTTGTAAGAGCGGGTAATGAATATCCAATGTATGCACAGGAACAAACAGCCCATGAGTCATCCCAGATTTGTCCTACATTAACTTCACAGCCAGTCCCTGCTGGGGAATTCAGAGGTGCTGCTTTAAAAGAGCTGGAGAAAAACCGGGGGACATGCTGAACTCTCAGCTTGTTCACCAAAACATGCAATTTGGCAATACCAACAATGCTCAGAAAAGATCAGGGCAATGCATTCACTTTCTCGAGGATTTCTCTGCTGCAGGCAGGAAATACACAGTTCAACCCAGCCTTGCCAATCAAAGAGTAGCTCAGATACATATATATAAATGCCTGCAAAATTACCACAAAAAATGTAATAATCCTACAGGAGACGTTTTTCCAGCTTTACTGCCATGTCTGACGGCAAGAGCACACCGAGTTTCCTTATCCTTTCAGTTAAAGGAACCTCTTCTGCATTTTCTTTGGGGATGTCTGCAATTATTGCTGCTTTCTAATAAAGTGATTTTTTAAAACAGTAACAGTATTTGGCCCATATTTCCAGAACAGCCTTCCCTTGCCCCAAACACAGAGAACTGAGAATGGCAATTAGTGCAGAGTGAACAGGTTTATTGCTGTTTTTTCCCACTACACCTGGGCCTGATGTCCACCTGCAGGGTGTTCACCCGCACAAAGCCATCCCAGAGATGCTCCTTGGCCCAAGCTCTGCAGGTTCTCTCAGGAATGCCTGGCAAAAGCCCCCCTCATGCCTTCAACCACGGGGAGCGACCTGGTGAGTTGGTGTCACAAAATAAGATACAGACCCTTCTGTTCCCTGGCCCTCAGAGACTTGGTTTAGTGCCCTACCATGAAAACTGCTTTTCTTCTGGAATAATTCAAATTAAGATCTCTGTTGGAGCATACAATTATCCTACGTGTGTCTGAAATCAAGGAGAGCCAGTCAGAGGCGGATCTGTAACTGGGGATTATTTTCACAGCATATAATTTTCAGATCACACGCATCAACGTTATAATTGGGCTGTGGGAGCTGAGGGTATCTTTATTTACACACAGTTCCTTTAACTCAGCAAAGTGCTGTAATTTCCCTTCACCTTAGTAAATATTTTTCTCTTCAAACCTGCATCACAGGGATGGCCCATGACTGGGAAAGCCCTACTTGCTCCAGCAGTCATTGCATTTAGTAAATTAATCCTAATTGCAGGCAGAGTTCCCGTGAAGCTTGTTGGATGGAAACCTTGATAGACTGAAATGGGTTTGTGATTTTAAACAGGAAATATTCCAAACCTAAACATTCACAATTCTCCAAAATATAAAGAGATCACCTACTTTCCCAAAAAAGGGAAAAAACCCCTGAGACTTGCAAAACAGCAATAGACACCTTTTAGGAGCAGGCTGTTTCAAGAGCCAATAATATCTCATTTATATTGATTTGAATCATTTGGTAGATTAAGAGACATCAGTGGAGTCTTTTCCCAGGCTACATTGATTAAATTTGCCAAAATAAAACTTTGGATGTCTAGTAAAAAATGCTGACTGGAATCTTGTATGTGGGTTGGACTTGGAATGGGTTACTTACTTCCATCTGCTTCATTTGGTGACATTTTTAGCCACCTGATCATTTGTGAGACTTCTGCTCTTCTTCCTTGCAAACTGTGGTTGCATTTGTCCAATTAGTTTAAAAATTTTAAACCAATGAGGAGCACAAGAGGTAAAACAGTTTTGCTTAGGGAGCAGCTGACTAAGATACAGACACTGTGATTTCTTTGTCCTCCTGTTTCAGTCATTAGGAAGCACTCAGGTCATGTCACCATTTTACTTTCAATAGGAAGACTTGGTAAATTTTTCCCTGTGAAAAAATGCCATTTTAGAGTCAAGAGCTTTTAGAACACATTTAAAGGAAACACACAAAATGCTACAAACTGAGCTCATTATTAACTCCAAAATCAGTGTCACACTGTCAGCACTATACACACCTAATGCAGTGGCCACGAGCCTGCCCAGCTAAGAGACAAGTTTTTATTTCTGATTTGGAGCCAGAGCCTGGCACTGTCAGCTGAAATCTGTGCAGTTCTGGTGTCATGAATAGTCATTTATTGGGAACCAGTTTAAAGATAAAATCTGCTCCGGAAAGCAAAAGTAAAACAAAAAAAGGGCAAAAAGTAAAGATGAGCAGAATGTGATTTATCTTTGTCTTGGCAAGCCAACTATACTGCGATTTCTGTGTCATAAACTTCAAATATAGAGGGGTTTATAGGCTTGTCTTCATGTTTTCATTCCAGCACCTATGAAAACCATATGTGCAAAAGAAAATATAATAAATTTGAAGTTGAGGTTTCTTTCACTGAGTACCAGAACGATGCATTAGTCACAATTCCAGATGAATCCGTTATGGAAGATTCCATAACTATTGTTTTAGTTTTTCAGCTGTTCTGCTGATGTTTCATTGAAGTTTGCCCCTGACTTTCCTGCAGTGTGTTCCTTGCCCACGGAGCTCTCAGTTCAGAGTTCTCCGGGCTGCCCTTCCTGCAGTCCTTGCCACAGTGTGTCTCATCTCCCTCAGAGACACATCCCTCAGATCCATTGCTCTGGCAATGCCACTAAGCAGAGCTCTGGGCTCAGGAAGTCTCCCTTGCGCTGGGGTAACTCTGTCTAAGCAAAGCCCTCAAAATTCAACCTACGCAGAGCATCAATCCATTCAAAAGGAAGCTGTTCCCTTTAGAGAAATAATTAATAATTATAAAGTGAACCAAACCAGCTTATTTTAGCAAGTTGTCTGATTTGTGAAAGGTAAAGAGATACTTTAGATCATGCCACAGGACTGTGCCTACAGTGCCAAGTCCCAATATTGAAAATAGAAGCCAAAAATCTCCTTTGAGTAGCCTCAAAACCTTCACCAATGTTCTTAAATAAAGACTTCGATTTGTCTTTCAATTAGAAATATCACAGAATGGTTGGTTGGGATGGACCTCAAAGCTCATTTCCTTCCACCCCCTGCCGTGGGCAGGGACACCTTGCACTATCCCAGGTTGCTCCAAGCCCCAGTGTCCAACCTGGCCTTGAGCACTTCCAGGGATCTAGGGGCAGCCACAGCTTCTCTGGGCACCCTGTGCCAGGGCCTCCCCACTCTCACAGGGAACAATTCTTTCTTGATACTGAATCTAAACCCACCCTCTGTCAGTTTAAAGCCATTCTCCCTTGGCCTGTCATTACATGCTCTAGTAAAAGGTCACTCTGCAGCTTTGAGAAAATATCTACTTCCTTTTGTTTTTAAAAGAATATTCTTGCATTCAAAATGAGCCCTTGCATTTTAGTTTGACTCAAAGTTCTTCTTGAAAATTTTTGCAATTGTTATTATTATGACATTCATAACTGTCAGTGAGCTGAAAAATAAGTTTCCAAACAGCTCTGAATCACTTACTGTAGTTCCTGAAGTCTGGCTCTTACAGATGTTACAGGATTTTCTGCTGGGAGTCTCTGATCGTCAGAACGAAAAGATCAATTGCTCCAATTTAGCTTTTAAACTGAACTGAATTCAGATTCTCTATGATGTCCTTGTTCAGGGCTTTTCAAAACCCAGCCTCTCAGAAGAGAAGGGGAAAGGTACTTGTAATAAGAGGAGGCTACAACAGGGCAGGCCAATTTCCTGCCATCTAACATCACAATGGTGGAGTTACTGCTACTAACAAATCCAATTTGTAAATCCATTAAAACAACAAAACAGCCCAATTTGCTGTATAAAAAGTAACAGTTTTGTCCTAGGAGAAAAGAGGTTTCTTTCAACAAGACAGGCCAGAGAGTTGTTCTTGTGACTGCTGTCCTTTTCGCCCCCTGTGCTTACGCAACCCACAAGATCTGTAAATGTTCTTTCTTCCAGCAGCTTCCAGGGGCGGTCTCTCCCTTCAGCAGTTCTCATGAAAACCTGCTCAAAGCCAAAAACTGAACCAACATCCGAACGAGGACAGAAGCTGACTCAGATGTGTTCAAGCAAAAGGACTCAGGGGCTCAGCAGGAATTCAAGCAAAAATAGGAATAAGGGGCAAAGGAAGGCTCCCACATTGCTGTGGGCTTCACTGCCCATACTGGGAGAAGGTTTGTCCTGTGTGAGCTGCCAGTGCCACAGGATCATCCGGCTCCAGCAGGAAGCTCCTCGATGGTGCCCATCACAGGATTCCCGCCAGGCATGGCAGGGAAATCGCTCTGGAATGCTGGCAGTCCAAGTGCTCAGTGTCCCTTACAGCCAGAGCCAGACTGCAAAGATTCTGGACTCGAAACATCACCACAAACATTCTGAGGGCAAATATCGAAAACCTGAATCTGTCAGCAGAAATCCTTGAGCCCTGCAAGCCCAGTTACAGGAATGAAGGATGAGACATCTGATAAGGTAATTACTCATAATTAGATTTTGACACAGTCTTTGTGAGACAGGCATTTGAGTCACAGGAGAGATGCTCTCATCTCAAAATTCACCCAAATGGTAGTTATTGTGTTGAAAAGTCAAATACAGCAGCATAGTGCTAAAAGAGAGGAATCCACTCAAGCAAGAGATGCAGCCCTGGAGCCACCTCAGCTCCTTCCATGCATCCCCCAGCTCCCAGGGGTATGTGCCCAGTGCAGCAGCAGTGCTGTCCTGCAGTTTCCTTCTCCCACCCCCTCTGCTAAATACCCATGGATGTGTCAGGCTCACATTCCCATCTCCTGCTATGTGCCCTCCTCACCACAGTTTTTGTGGCAGTCTGTGACTTGCCCCCACCCTAAACCAGCATTTCCCAGTACCTGGGTTGCAAACAACCCAAGCACTCAATAATGAGAGAAAGAGGGAATGAGCTCCCCCATTATTCCAGATGGATGCCTGTCCCACAGACTGTGAGCTGCTTGCAGGGAGGGCCATCTCCATCTTCTCCAACACCACTGGCATATCAGAAAAATAGCAGGTATTTTATGTTAGACCTGGACTGGACGAACAGAGATGGGAAAAAACCTTTTGGCAGATTTTAGTCAGACAGTGTGAAGTAAGAGAGAAAGGTTTTCCTTCATCCTTGCCTGATGGCAAAGAGGAATTTACCCCATTTCGTTGACTAAACAGAACCATAATTTTATGGAAACTAAAAATAGCGCTGACCTGGTCGTTGCTCTTTATGACTGCATTCTCATTTCCCATTTCCTTTCTGCCTTTTGCCCGATTAAATTGCACAGAGCAGTTGGTTTAATGCTTTCCCTTCTTCATGAGCATCCCTCCTGAGGGGGCACAGACTCCTCATCTTTTGCTTTTTTTGGCCTTGAATAGCTGACAGCCACATTAGCATCCCTTGACTGCAGCAGGACCAGAGCCTTGCTCTACCCTTCTTTCCTCAGCCTTCAGTAATCCTTCTGTTGGAAACTTCCTTTCCAAGTGGCTGAATTTCCCTTCAGCCTGTTCCCACTCTCTGAGGG